>JACEFZ010014092.1:0-427500 GCA_014155875.1 Cepaea nemoralis | reverse complement strand
AAGATATTTAAATGGTTTTACTTGTTTCAGATGTGGGCTATTTTATTTGTCAGAAATATTTAGTGGACTAAGAGATCCGTTAACCTGCATTACTTCAGTTTTGGATTATTTATATTTACTGTATCTGCTGCATGTCGTACTCAGCTTATTCAAATGATTTTGCAGTCTGCTATCGTCGCTGTAAATCAGGCAATGATCGCAGGCAAATAAAAGATCACTTATTGGGGGGTGAATCTGTTGTTTCATCTACAGTAAAGAGCCAGCAGCAGCAGCAGCAGTAGTAGTAGTAGTAGTAGTAGTAGTAGTAGTAGTAGTAGTAGTAGTAGTAGTAGTAGTAGTAGCAGTCAGCAGCAGCAGCAGCAGCAGCAGCAGCAGCAGCAGCAGCAGCATGTTTATGAACTACACTCGAGTTCAAAGCGTGCCAAAAAAAAAAAAAAAAAAACTACTTAAAGAAATGACTAATAAATACCTGAGACAGCGACCCACATGTAGAATATACAAACTAAATGGAGCCTTCACAGTTTCAAAATATACAAATGCATTCAAACGTGCGACAAAATTCGAATATTGGAAATGATGATAAACAGGAATAACACTCCGGCCTGAGACAAATTGTCCCGTCAGCCGACCGCGTCCACCCGCCCCGAGGTCAATTCATACTCACATAACGTCTTTTGTATAACACTCCTGCCATGTTGGAGAGATATAACCCCAGATCCGACTAAGCCCAGACAACTGGCCGTCAATCCCCACACAACTGTCACACTCAGTGAATCACACAACTGTCACACTCAATGAATCTCAGGCATGCGTAGGCACCAACGATGTTTTCACGGTCAGCTGTTTTCCTCGGGGTTCTGCCCTAGGTACGCGGGTCTAGACCATGTCAAGCGTGTGTTTCCACCAATCTGTTCAGGATCTTTCAAGACGACACTTACAGCCATAACAAAGACTAGCGTGAAGCCGTTAGTGGGATCTCAATGGCTCGATTGTGGCTAATATCGTGGGAGTTTTTAAAAAAAATATCCCCCCTTCTCCCCAGACTACTGGAGGAGGTGGCTCATTCTGTGTGCATTACTTTGTTACTACTGCCTACTGCACTGTTTGCTAAATCCAGTTGTCACTATGTACTGCGCACTATGTCATTACCATATTTTGTATATTGAGTTTGTTGTTTGTTTGTTTGTTTGTCACTGCCATTAATAATATGGCATAATATGGTATATAATAATGGCATTATCATATAAGGTAAAATGGCGACGACCTAACGTTCACTCTTCAAGAGACGCTGTTTTCAGTGTTTTGTGTGTGTGTTTGTGTGAATTATGTGTTGTTATTTCGTTTTCGTTTGTGGAAGTTGTTCACAAGAAGCCACGGAAGGCAGGTGGTGGATGAATTTTGAGGGCAGCCGACAGATAGTTGTTGGTTATGGTCTCAACTTTCGCGACGGTAGGCAGACGATCTCTTTCACGGGACAATGGCTAGTGTCACCGGCCAGTATGGTCACTGCCCAGGAAGGAAAGCAACTGGCAAACTACCTTCTTTAAAAGTGCCTAGTTTATTATGATTCGCCTAATTACAGATCATCACAAGAAAAGGACAGGGACATTGAAATTAGCAACATGGAATGTTAGGACGTTAAGCGACGATGGAAAATTAGATAACATCAAACAAGAAATGAAAAGAGAGAAGATTAGTATATTAGGGATGTGCGAAACGAGATGGAAAGGTGCACGGATTAAGATAGATGAAGATTTAAAGATTGTTTATTCTGGGGAGAAGAACATCAAAGAGGGGTAGCAATTATCTTGGATCGGCAAACTTCAAAATCTGTTCAAGGATATTGGGCTGTTTCAGACAGAGTTCTACTAGTTAAATTAATCGGCAGACCTTTTAACATAAACATCATTCAAATATATGCCCCAACAGGAGAATCAAGTGAAGATAGTATAGAGGAATTTTATA
The DNA here is from genome assembly GCA_014155875.1 of Cepaea nemoralis. Lineage (NCBI taxonomy): Eukaryota > Metazoa > Mollusca > Gastropoda > Stylommatophora > Helicidae > Cepaea > Cepaea nemoralis. The sequence goes on along the minus strand of JACEFZ010014092.1, from coordinate 425,535 downwards.
ATGACATAGAGTCTGCTTTAAAGAAATGTAAAAATTCAGAAATAACTATCATAATAGTGACTTCAATGCAAAAGTAGGAAATCAAGGTGATGGATACACAGTAGGAAACTATGGTTTGGGAGAGAGAAACGAAGAGTATACAGACTTATAGAATGCAGGCAAAAGAGCAGGAAATGATTGTAGGAAACACCTGATTTAAACAACATCCTAGAAGATTATGGACTTGGCGGAGTCCTGACAGCAGAATTAGAAACCAGATTGATTACATTCTGATTAGCAGAAGGTTTTGAAATGCGTTACCAATTTCAAAAACAGTTCCTAGTGCTGATTGTTATAGTGATCACAGATTACTTGCAGGTACACAGAGGTAAAGTTAAAGAAAGTCAAGTATATAACAGGAAACACTAAATATGATATGTATACATTGAGTAATGACAAGGAAATACAAAACAAATTCAACATAGAAGTACAGAACAGATTTGAAATTTTGTCTGATCTAGAGATCCTATTCCAGGATGTGGATGATCAATGGGAAACGTTGAAGAATTCAATCAATGTGGCTGCAGAAACAATTATTCCAAAATTAAAGAAGGTGGGTCGTAAGAAATGGATGACTGAAGAAATTTTACACCTCATGGAAACAAGAAGACTCAACAAAAATAATTCTGTCAAATATGAAGACATTCACAGACAAGTCAGAATATTATGTAAGGAGGCAAAAGAAGCATGGCTTGAGGAAAAGTGCTTAGAAATTGATAACCAACACAACAGTCAAAATACGAAATTAGTGCAAAAAAGAATTCAGGAACTAACTAATAAAAGAACAAGTACATCAACAGGGTGTCTAAAAACTGAAGATGGCAAAATCATAATAGAAAAAGACCAGATTCTACATGTATGGACAGATTATGTGAAACACCTTTATGATGATAACAGAGACGAACAGTATGATATTAGATTTAATAATGAAGGACCGCCAATTTTGGACATGGAGGTTCGAATTGTTCTTAAGCATATGAAAGCTGGCAAGGCTCCCGGTGCAGATAACATCACAACAGAAATGATTAAAGCTTTAGAAGAATTTGGACTAGAGCAAGTCACCAGACTGATGAACACATTATATGATACTGGAGATATACCTCCTGAATTATGTAACTCTGTATTTATTGCAATCCCAAAGAAATCAGGAACCTTGAAATGTGATAAACATAGAACAAATAGTATAATGAATCACATCACAAAGATTTTGCTAAGAATTATCATGCAAAGAGTGAGGAAGAAGATACAACCTGAAATAGGGGAAGAACAATGTGGGTTTGTAGAAGGAAAGGGTTCAGTAAATGCTGTGTATATGCTGCGAACAGTTATTGAACGTGCTATAGAAGTAAACAAGGATATACATCTTTGCTTTATTGACTACTAGCAGACCCGGCCCGGCTTCGTCCAGTCCCTGGTGGGGAGGAGGAGGAGGTAGAGGGAGGAGGAGGAGGGACGAGGAGGAGGGAGTAGGATGGAGGAGGAAGAGGGAGAAGGAGGGAGAAGGAGGAGGGAGAAGGAGGAGGAGGGAGAAGGAGGAGGAGGGAGAAGGAGTAGGAGGGATGAGGATGGAGGAGGAGGGGAGAGGAAGAGGGAGAGGGAGGAGAGGAAGAGGAGGAGGTAGAGGGAGGAGGAAGAGGAGGAGGAGGGAGGAGGAGGAGAGAGGAGGAGGGGTGTGGAGGGAGGAGGTAGAGGAGAAGAGAGGAGGAGGGAGTTTGCCATTCTGAATTCATACTCGTCTAGGTTCTTTGATTTCGGTCCTTCCATTGATTGTTCTTCCCTTCTACATGACTGTAGATAACTTCCTTACACATAAAAAGATGAATTGTTATTGATATTGCCGTGGCATGGAGGAATATCAGCAGCAGAGTTGATCCAGAAAACCAAAGACCGAGATCTATGGAGAGCCATGAATGCCTACCCCAGTGTCGTGAAATACTGAGAGTTAATGATTCCCAGATGGACGACTGTATACACCGACTGACCAGGTGGAGGAAGGGTTAACAAACGAAGCAGTAATGGTAACAAACAAAGGAGTGACCAGGCGCATGTGTTTATAGGTCAAGACAGGAAAGGGGCCGGCTAACCGCACAGGTAAACTGTCGAGTGGAAAAATTGGTTTGCGACTAAAGCAGAGAGATTATTGGACAGCATATTGCGGTATGGATGTGAAACGGTTCAGAGCTGTAATTTTCCACTAACGATGATAATGCAGTCTGGATGTGAGGTGTCCAGCAATGTCAAGGACTATGCGGCAAAAATGACCGATAAAAGAGTGGCAACTCTTTGTGTAAGTTTAGTGTGTGTTCCAAACTGAACTGAAGGAGATATGTTCTTGAGTGGGAATAGAAATACACGTCCCTAATGATGGAAAGAGGGGATAGTAGTGTGTTATTCGCTAAGTGTTTTTCGATTCCAGGAACATAGATGCCTAAATAAGGTATTAATATATTAGAGTATAGTTTCAGCATATGAATATAGATGTGCGTGAAGTGCATTTAACATTGCTTTCTATTATTAGGAATAGTATAGACGATTAGGTGAATCTTCTATCCTATGTCAGAGTGGGTTTTTTCGGAAGCCTTTTCATTTCGGCTGGAGGAAAAGACACTCACATAGGAGGGAAGAGGAAGCAGACACAGATCTCATTATTAAATGTATATCACACAGGTTTCCATACCAGTGCGGGACTTATCAACTAAGAGATACAACAGATGGCTGTGGTCAAGATCACTCAGTGTTGATAACCCACAAGAAAGCACTTTAAAGTAATAAAGCACGACACTTGTGCATAAGAAAGGAAGGAAAAGAAGTGGCATCTTAATAAGTCAGGAGGACAGAGAATGGAAAATAGAGATCATACAAACTAAAGAAAAAAGACTCAAATTACTCAGTATCGAAGAGTTGCAGGTGCATACAAAGGGCCTATATCAATTAAGAACTATCCAGTGTAGAACTTTTACAGGACAAAAATAGAGAATACTAGAAACTCGATGTGTTTTCCAGGATGGAATTAAGAACGCTATAAGATACTAAAGAACATTCAGTTTAAGCTGACAGCATATGGTGATCGGGTTAAATACATTCATACAGTGGTGAACATTTTTCATTACAAAAAACGGATATATCTACAGACTCAAGCAGGCGGAGCTGTCAGGGTGAGACCGTTCTGTTATATCTATGTCATGTCCTGTACTCTAGCTGAGAGAAGAGACGAGAGAAGCCACGGAGACTATCTATCAACATCTTATCTGGCAGCCACACTAGAAGAACATACCAACTACATAGACAATATCCATACATACACCAGACATAGTTTTTATTAATAAATCTTTTATCTTATCGTTGAAAGGAACTGTTGTCGGAGTATGTGTTGAGGGAATAATAGAGAGAGTGAAAGAAATAGATATATGGAAGGGAAGACAGAAGAGAGGAGTGTAGACCAAAGTCAGTCAATAATCCCAACAGATAATAAGTTTAAAGATGTGCTTGTTGAGTCCAGTCTCCTCTCGGGAATTTAACAGGACACCCAGCCAGCACGGCACTTGATGATGATGATGATTGCCGTGTGACGATTCTGTGTAGTCACGTCATTTTCTTCGCTTTTCCTAGCGTTGTGGTTCGGGGATTCTTTCATCATCATCATCATATATTTACGTACGTATTTAGGGAGGGGGAGGAGGGAGGAGGAGGAAGAAGAAACAAAACTATGACAGTTGGCAGCGCTGGAATGAGAGGAAGACGTGTAGAAAATTTCATCTCAATCGGATGGACCGTTCACGAGCGCATAAAGGACACACACACATACAGTCTCTTTTATATATAAGAAGATACAAAGACTTTTGATAGAGTTAGACATGTCAACATGGTGGATATGCTTGCAGATCTACAAATTGATGGGAAAGACATTAGACTTATAAAAAACATATATTGGAAACAACAAGCTGCAATAAGGATTGATAATGAAGTGGGACAGTATCAGCCAATTAAGAGAGGTGTTAGGCAGGGATGTGTGATGTCTCCAGATCTTTTTTCCCTATACAGTGAAAATACTTCAGAAATGTAGAGGATATAAATGGAATCAGCATTGGAGGACGAAACATCAATAACATTAGATATGCAGATGATACAGTATTAATTGCAGACAATGCGCAGGACCTGCAACAATTAGTAGATGCGGTTGTTGTACACAGTGAGCAACTGGGGTTAGAATTAAATTGTAAAAAGACTCAGGTTATGATCGTCACTAGGAAGGAAGAAGTGCCACAATGTAATATACAAGTAAATGGAAATATTCTTCAACAAGTGAATCGGTACAATTATCTTGGAACACTCAAAACATCTGATGGGAGATGCCTTGAAGAGATTTGAACAAGAATCGCCATGGTGAAAGTAGCCTTTAGCAAGATGAAAAACACACAAACCAATAAAATGATGTCAATTGAAACGAGAAAAAGAGTGTTGAGGTGCTACATAGAATCTGTACAAACAGGACTGCAAGAGCTGTGAAGAAAAGTATGGATGTGAAATGTGGACAATCAGCAGTCGAGCTGAAAAACACTTCATGGCTATGGAAATGTGGTTTCTGAGGAGAATGTAAAGGATACCATGGACAGACAGAAAAACCAATTAACAAGTCATCCAAGAAACAAATGAAAATTATACACTAATTAGAGAAATTAGACGTAGACAGTCAAGATTTTTTTTTATGAGAAGAAATAAATTAGAGAACTTGGTGACAACTGGCAAGATCGAGAGAAAGAGATCAAGGGAAAGACAGAGAAGTAAATACCTGGATGGCTTGACCATGTGTCATGGTCGAGACATGAACACTGAGCAGATCCATGACTCTGGTGATCGAGTGAAATGGCGAATCATGACCGCCCACGCTTACCGGCATGGGACATGATGGATGGATATCATGTTACTTGTTTGTCAACTAAAGATTGTATAGATGAAGAATTGAACATATCACACCCTGTGAATATCTTGGCTACATAATCAACAACACAGGAGCCTATTCAAGAGAAGTAGGGGCAGGCTGGCCATATCAATGCACAGATTATAATCAGTATTAAGAGCCTATGATACAACACAAGAAAACAAGTTCCACATTTTGAGAACACGCATCTTTCCTCTGGCAATATGTGGATGTGAAACATGGATCTTTTCGGAGTCACTAAAAAGTTATTTGCATATCCTTTACAGGTTGTTGTGTCTATGCCCAGCAGCCACACTCTACTAATGAAGAATCAGATTCGCTGGGCTGGTCACTTGACTCGCATGCCAGATCACAGACTCCCTAAACAAATTTTTTACTGTGAGCTGCGTTGAGGTAAACGCTCCCAACGCGGCCAGAAGAAATGCTTAAAAGACACTCTGAAGATCCCTCTAAAAGCTTTTGGAATTCATCATGACACTTGGGAGACTGCTGCCAAAGACTGAAATTTATGGCGTACATCATTACGCAAGGGTGCAGTCACTTGAGAAGCAAACAAGACTGCAAGAGCTGTGAAGAAAAGGTTGGACAGAAAAGCCACTGCAGGAGATCCTCCTCCTGGAACGTCAAGCATTCTTTGTCCACATTGTCAAAGAACATTTTGAGCCAAAATAGGCTTTATCAGCCATCTTAGAACTCACGGTTCCATACTTTCAACCCCACTGGATGAAATGAATGGTCATCATCATTCTTGATGGACAAACAACAACAGGATGGCACAGTCAACTCCAGCCTTTTTTTTCTTTAATCTCTTAGCAAGTTTATGTTCAGTAGTTTGCAATTGCTGTCTGAACGACCGGCACCCACAACATTAATATTTTATAAAAGTCCAACGCAAGATGGTCTGCTTCTAAATCGCCCACAGCTGTGTTTTGAACACGGTATGCGGGATTTACGAACTGTGTGCGTAACCCCTTCGCCACATTGTGGCATCTGAGCTTAAATGTTACAGACAAGTTCTTAGAATATCCTGGACCACCACACTGGCACCTTGCTGTCTTGACAGATGATAGTTTGTTACATTATGCTTCAAAACAGGGGCATACTAACTTCTCCATAGCACAAAGCTGAATTATAGAGACCATGTGTTGCACATGCAACCTGATCCGTCTCTCTGCCTGCCTAGTTTACTCCAGAAGAAAGGTAAACACTGATACGTCCTGGAAGAAGAGAGGCTGCAGAAGCTGCCAATTCAGTAAAGCAATGCTCTAACTGTCCACCTGTCAGACCTTCGATCCTATCCAGTTGCCAATCAAGGATTAGGAACTGGTCTGCCATGCTGTGACATTTAATCCTCAAGTTGCATACCAGGATAACACGTGTACCCTCCCAGTTGCACTCTCCACCAGAAGCCATTGACACAATGTGGGGTGTTGGGTTTGGCTAGTACTACTCAACATTCTGCGCTAACAGAAAGCAGGTAGTACCTTCTACTGTCATACAGTAGCTCAGTCATATCTAACTAAGACTTGACTAACATCCTAGACCAGGAATAATGGTTGATAAGAATAAGGGGAACTGCAGTAAAGCTTAAAAAGGCAATGAATAAATCACATACAAAAACGATAAGTAGATTGTGAGCTTTACTAGAACACGACTGCAAGAAACAAAATGGACATTGTGGCTAAAGCCTTCATCAGCACAGAACAAACCAACACAGACACAAAACTAATTGAAAAACACTACATCAAAATACAGAGGTTACTTATCTATAGCTTTTCATAGACCAGGAATAAGCAATACTGACTTCTAAACAGATGCCAACATCAAAGAAAAGTGGCTCATAAACTGTATCTGTTTTGGTAACTGAAATACTTTGGACATGGAAACAATGGTCTTGGAGGGCTTGATTGCTGGGAGAATAGGCGGAGGTCTACATGTACATGTACTGAAGGACGGTCTTGGGGGGGGGGGCCTTGATTGCTGGGAGAATAGGCAGGGGTCCACATGTACAGGACACAGAAATGATGGACTTGGGAGGCTTGATTGCTGGGAGAATAGGCAGAGGTCTACATGTACTGTACTTGGACAGGACGGTCTTGGGGGGCTTGATTGCTGGGAGAATAGGCAGAGGTCTACATGTACTGTACTTGGACAGGACGGTCTTGGGGGGCTTGACTGCTGGGAGAATAGGCAGAGGTCTACATGTACTGGACTTGGAGGGCTTGATTGCTGGGAGAATAGGCAGGGGTCCACATGTACTGGACATGGACAGGAGTCTTGGAGGGCTTGATTGCTGGGAGAGTAGGCAGGGGTCCATGTGTACTGGACTTGAATAGGACAGTCTTGGAGGCTTGATTGCTGGGAGAATAGGCAGGGGTCCACATGTACTGGACACAGGGTGGTCTTGGGAGGGGGGAGGGGCTTTATTGCTGGGAGAATAGGCAGGGGTTCACATATACTGGACTTGGACAGGATGGTCTTGGGGGGGGGGGGGGGGGGGGGCTTGATTGCTGGGAGAATAGGCAGGGGTCCATGTGTACTGGACTTGGACAGGACAGGTCTTGGGGGCTTGATTGCTGGGAGAATAGGCAGGGGTCCACATGCACTGGACTTGGACAGGACAGTCTTGGGGGGGGGGGGGGGGGGGGGGAACTTGATTGCTGGGAGAATAGGCTGGGGTCTACATGTACTGGACACGGGACATTTCAGACTCCATGGGTGTGTGGGTGCATGGGGTTGTAGGGCAATGTTCTACAAACCATCTGCTGCATGGTAAGAATGGGGCCAGTTGAGTTATATATTATATATAGAATGGGACCAGTTATTATACATTATGTTTAGAATGGGACCAGTTATTTTATACGTCATGTTTAGAATGGGGTCAGTTATTATACATTGTGTTTAGAATGAGTCCAGTTGAGATATGCATTAGGGCCAGTTATTATATATTGTGTTTAGAATGGGGCCAGTTATTATACATTATGTTTAGAATGTGTTCAGCTGAGTTATAAGTTATGTTTAGAATGGGTTCAGTTGAGTTATAAATTATGTTAAGAATGGGTCCAGTTGTGTTAAACATTATGTTAAGAATGAGTCCAGTTATGCTTATAATGGGACCAGTTGAGGTTTAAATTATATTTTAAATATAGTCAGCTGTCTTATAAATCATGTTTAGAATAGGGTCAGATGACTTAAATTATGTTTACAATAGTGCGTGTTGATTTATAAATTATGGTTAGAATGGTGCTAGTTGAATTATAAATTATATGTTTCAAATGGAGCTGATCATGCTGCAAATTAAATTTTAGAGTCAGGTCAAAGGAAAGTTTTACAGGTATAATGGGGTTGGTAAAACTGTATATTATATAGCTAACATGTTGTTACGAAATCTGTGTATTATATAGCTGAAATACTGTTATGGAATGTGTATACATATAGATAAAATGCTGTTATGGAATATGTTTTATATAGCTAAAATACTGTTATTTAAATCTGTATATTACATAAATAAAATACTGTTATTTAAATCTGTATATTATATAGCTGAAAACTGTTATGGAATCTATATTATAAACCTAAAATATTGTTACAAAATCTGTGTATTATATAGCTAAAATGTTATGAAATCTGTATATTATAAAGCTAAACTGCTGCCATGGAATCTGTACACACATAGCTAAAATGCAGCATATGTATATAAACTGTATATTATATTTATCCATGTAAGGAGCTAAAATATTTTGTCTTTATACTGTTAATATGCAACGAGTCAGATTAATTTATAAACCGCTTGAAAATAATAGCACTGAGCTTTCACAGTATCAACAAAACATGAACACTAATTTTATTCACTGGATTTTGAAAGACCAGGCAAACAACATCTTTTTCAAGGAAAGAAGAAAAATGGGCAGATATGAACAGAACAAACATTGACATACATATCTGAGACAACGAAGGTGCTTACCCTAGAAAGTCTATAGTGCAGCTGTAAATCCCTCAATTGAAATAAACTCTCTGTCAAATCCTGCAGTCCGCTCAAGCTGTACTCTGAAATGACAACAGTAGGAAACGATTGATTATTTAGTCAAAGACCCTCAAATGGCTAAGTACTGACGGCCACTTCTGGAGCTGCAAAGGGACATAAATGAAAGAACAGTTGACTATACATCTAGGTGGCAGGTGTTAGGGATACCTTGTCCACCATACTCCACCTGTACTGCCTTCTTGCAAATCATAAGTGTGTTAAGACACCCCAACTGGCAGACACTAGACTGGTGCCAGCACCAATGTTCCCTCTACTATGTCCAGTGTTAGGTCACTCAAGCTAGAAGACACTAGATGGGTGCCAGCACCAATGTTCCCTCTACTATGTCCAGTGTTAGACAACAAAGCTAGAAGACACTAGACGGATGCCAACACCAATGTTCCCTCTACTATGTCCAGTGTTAGTTCACTCATGCTAGAAGACACTAGATGGGTGCCAGCACCAATGTTCCCTCTACTATGTCCAGTGTTAGGTCACTCAAGCTAGAAGACACTAGATGGGTGCCATCACCAATGTTCCCTCTACTATGTCCAGTGTTAGGTCACTCAAGCTAGAAGATACTAGATGGGTGCCAGCACCAATGTTCCCTCTACTATGTCCAGTGTTAGGTCACTCAAGTTAGAAGACACTAGGCAGGTACCAGCACCAATGTTCCTTCTACTATGTCCAGTGTTAGGACACTCAAGCTAGAAGACACTAGGCAGGTGCCAGTACCAATGTTCCCTCTACTATGTCCAGTGTTAGGTCACTCAAGCTAGAAGACACTAGACAGATGCCAACACCAATGTTCCCTCTACTATGTCCAGTGTTAGGTCACTCAAGCTAGAAGACACTAGACAGATGCCAGCACCAATGTTCCCTCTACTATGTCCAGTGTTAGGACAACAAAGCTAAAAGACACCAGACGGTTGCCAGCACCAGTGTTCCCTCTACTATGTCCAGTGTTAGGTCACTCAAGCTAGAAGACACCAGACGGGTGCCAGCACCAGTGTTCCCTCTACTATGTCCAGTGTTAGGTCACTCAAGCTAGAAGACACTAGACAGATGCCAACACCAATGTTCCCTCTACTATGTCCAGTGTTAGGACAACAAAGCTAGAAGACACTAGGCAGGTGCCAGTACCAATGTTCCCTCTACTATGTCCAGTGTTAGGTCACTCAAGCTAGAAGACACTAGACAGATGCCAACACCAATGTTCCCTCTACTATGTCCAGTGTTAGGTCACTCAAGCTAGAAGACACTAGACGGATGCCAGCAACAATGTTCCCTCTACTATGTCCAGTGTTAGGTCATTCAGGCTAGAAGACACTAGACGGATGCCAGCAACAATGTTCCCTCTACTATGTCCAGTGTTAGGTCACTCAAGCTAGAAGACACTAGATGGGTGCCATCACCAATGTTCCCTCTACTATGTCCAGTGTTAGGTCACTCAAGCTAGAAGACACTAGACATGTTAAAGCACCAATGTTCCCTCTACTATGTCCAGTGTTAGGTCACTCAAGCTAGAAGACACTAGGCAGGTACCAGCACCAATGTTCCCTCTACTATGTCCAGTGTTAGGTCACTCAAGCTAGAAGACACTAGACGGGTGCCAGCACCAATGTTCCCTCTACTATGTCCAGTGTTAGGTCACTCAAGCTAGAAGACACTAGACGGGTTCCAGCACCAATGTTCCCTCTACTATTTCCAGTGTTAGGTCACCGGAGCTGGAAGACACTATACAAGTCGCCACAAATTAGACCCGGATCTCGTTACATAATCATATCTAGGAATTAATGGTGTGCAAGGAAACACGAAATATATGAAGAAAACATCGATGAAACCAAGAAATTAGCTTCCCGCTTGAGTACAGATGTGAAGAATGTAGGGCGAGAGGGAGAAGAGTGGGGGAGAGAAAGACATAGAGAGAGAAAGACATAGAGAGAGAAAGGAGGGGGGGAGGGGGGGTCAAGTTTTGTTGTGAGAACAGGTAAAAGCAGCACTGACGCTATAAATCCTGCGCGTGACATGAAAGTGTCATCAGGTAGCGGAGCAAGACAAATACGCACTCCTGCATATACACCCCTGCACCACTGACCCTATTACCCAGGTCGGTTCAATTATCAGCAGAGCTAACAATGATGTGGCCACGACGACTGGTTTCAAATTGGAGCAGATCGCGTCGAAGTAAATGGTCTATTATAGGTGCACTGTCTTAGATTTTGAGCCCCGGGGTGGAGGGATGAGACCCCCCCCCCCCCCACACACACACACACACATACACACACAAATCGAGGAACGAAATTGGCTACCTTATTTCATGTCAATCCGAGCTTAATAAACAAAAGAGGTTTAAAGGCAAGGGAATATAAAACAAAGAGGATTAACTTTAATGCTTTATCCGATATGGCTCGGTCTCCTTCCGTGGGGCGGCCTGCAGAAGGCATCGCACGGAACACGATAAACGTAGCTCCAGCGACAAACCAGAGAATCTCGAGAGGGAAAATATGCACTCTCGAACCAATTGACGGAGTAGTCCTGAGACAACCCACGACCGGCGGAGCGCGAGGCTGGCGGCCTAACTACTTCACCACGGAGACAGCCTCTCCCCCCTTGCCCAGTATAAATGCACCTGGCATTAGGTGACAGACCTGCGCCAGTGTGTGTTATCAGACCGACTCCGCCTAAGAAGGAGGACACAGTGAAGTGACACCACCAAATCCGAGCTGCACCACAGCAACTATTTCACACAGAAAAACAATGCAAAACCACAAACCTCAAGGCCGTGACCCAGATTCTAACACATCCCTCCAAAACTCCGAAAATGCACAGAAATTCCTCTCAGTTCGAAACTTGGTTACAGTAAAGTCGAAACTTTAATTTATTTCGCACGATTAAATCCGTTGTGAATTGACTGAGATGCAATGCAGACAAGCCATGTCGGCTGTATCCTGCACAGCTCCACGATTATCTGTATGTTAACATTTTAACACGCACATACTAACGTAAGTTAAAACACAACACAGTATGGAAAACAACGGCAGTCTGTGCACGGCTACCGTAGCGTAGCCAGGGTCACTTCTGAACGTGTGAACTCCGAGAGACAGTACAGCGGTCTGGCAAAGACTTCCTGTTGTGGTCGGAATAGCGATGAATGGAGTGCAGTTCTTGGGGATGGTATGCCGCCCGTGAACCGATACCGTAGCACGGGAGTAACAAAGAGGGTACAGTTTGGAGGTGGGCTCAGCGAGGTGGGAACGAACGGGGTTCTTCCTTCCCTTTCCCCTCTCTCTTCCCCTGGAGTACTCGCCAAGCACAAGCGTTTCCCAACGAGAGTGCGAGAGCACGTGTGTTGTAGTCTGAACGAGTTGTTTCAACAAGTTATACTGGGCCGGCGGAAATCTCGTTCTGTCCTCATTATCTCAGGGAATACTGCCGGCAGTCAGAGAAGATTGCTTTATAATGGGTGCGATACAAGACGAGCTTTTCTCCTCGCTCTAATGATGTTCCTGTTAACTGTATAGTTGTTCCCCCTTTAAATACACGGAACCCTTTCGTTAGCACATAGTTGTTTCCCCTCTAACCACACTGAACCATTTTTTTTTTTTTTTTTTTTTTTTTTTTTTTTTTTTTTTTTTTTTTTTTTTCCCGCGTTTCCATCCTGTTTCAGGATATTGCGGTCAACACCAGCATCTTTCAGCTGTATGTTGATTCCTAGGCTAGATTACGCTCATCAGCACGCCACGACTTTCTGAGCGACCGGCTCCATACTCTCATAAGTCACTTTTGCGATTCGAACCACTGCTAATTCTCGTCGCGTCACGTGACGAGAGTATTCGGGGTTAGCGGACCATTACGGTGGCAAATTGTTTCCCCCTTAGCTGAACCATTTTGTAAGCAAATAGATGTTTTATTAAAGGTATTAAGACTCAACAACCATAAAGGAACATTTAGTGCCTAAAGAAATATGTCAGAGAAGGACTTGTCGCCTGGTTTGTTTTCATTATACAATGAGCTTATAATGAGATCTACAGAAAATATGCCGGGAACCGCGGTTGGTGGTCACAATAACTGACGTTATGCTGATGAAACCGTCTTGATAACAACACGACAGAAAGAACTACAGGAAATGATGGATATGGTTGCGCTAAGGGCGTCAGCTTGAATAATGTGAAGACAAAAGTAATGGTAATAATATCAAAGAAGCTGCTCGCGCCTAAATGAATAATTAATGTACCTGGTGTTAACTTTGGGCAAATGTGGAAATTTAAATATATAGGCACACTGATAATATCAGATGTATCACAAAGATTAAGAATACGACGGACAAGCAAACACTGCATTTTATAGAACGAAGAACATGGTAGGCAATAAGTCCTTGTCATTGGATGTTAGAATATGAATTCTTACATGTTACATACAACCAGTTTTAACATATGCCTGTGAATTTAGCACAATTAGTACACGATGACAAACGACAAGGCACTTGACGATAGCTATCTCCCCCTTAATTATGTGAACGAACGAACAATCTTTATTTTCAAAAGGTAACAAATTGGGTACGCAGGCCCGTCTTACGTTACGCCCTTCCAATCACTCATCTGTCATTCATCAATTGTGTATGTTACATTCAGATAGGGAAAAAACATTGTCAAGTGGATTTCGTAAACATAAACAATGCATACTACCATGTTATGAGACAGGCAGACACATGTACACACTCACATTTATAAACACACACACGCACTCATACATACCTGCATACATACATACTTCATTGCACACACTCTCACAGTTATGCACACACTCAGTAACATACAAATACACACTCCCTCGCATACACTGCATGCATGCACACATACACACACAAACATATACACATACATACACGAACACACACACACACACACACACATTGCACACACACAAACATATACACAAAACACATACACATATACACACATACACGTACTTACATACACACAAACAAACATAAGAACTCATGCACACACATACACATAAAACACATACACATATACACACATACACGTACTTACATACACACAAACAAACATAAGAACTCATGCACACACATACACATTTACACACGCATACACATTCATACACCAATATAAACACACATACATAGACACAATACCCACACCCACCCACTCACCCACACACATCTAGACACATACACGCGGAAACCTTTAGTTAGTTATCATTACAATGAAAGAATAAAAGAACGCACTCTCGCTCTTGTATTGGTGTCTCTTTTCTTTTCCCCCAGCCAGTGATCGCAGATGTTGTGTGTACCGTACCACTGGGACCTGACCCCACAAACTATAGCAGATTGCTGGCTAGTTCACATGGCTAGCTGAACCCGACACTGGGCAGGTGTCGTCGGACCGACTGACCTACCGGCCAGCCGTATTTGCATACAAGTGTGGGAATTGTGTCTGCCGCTGGTGAACTCTGGAACACCAGACTGGCTGGCTTTCTGTGATACTACAAAGATGATGCGAATTGTCAGCTGAAATATGAAGCGGAGAGAGAGAGAGAGAGAGAGAGAGAGAGAGAGAGAGAGAGAGAGAGAGAGAGAGAGAGAGAGTAATAGAGAGAGCAGAGAGTTAAAGTACAGAGAGAGGTAGAAGAGAGAGAGAGAGAGAGAGAGAGAGAGAGAGAGAGAGAGAGAGAGAGAGAGAGAGAGAGAGAAACTAAAGGAGAAGAGAGTGAAACTAAAAGAGAAAGGTGGTGTAACGACAGACAGACAGATAGACAGACAGACAGACAGATTAGATAAGACAGACAGACAGATTAGATTAGATAAGACAGACAGACAGACAGACAGACAGAAAGACAGACAGACAGACAGACAGACAGACAGACAGACAGACCGAGCATAAAAGAGTAATAACAAATGAAAAGTATTATGTACGCATTATACGTAATAAAAGATCAGAAAGAGACGAGCAAGACAACAAAATAATGATGGACTGGTACCTGCAAATATTTAAAGAACATGACAATTCACCTGAGATTGAGAAATCAGTTATTCTGATCACCAGCAACAGTACGTCAGTTTCCATATGAAAAGATATGGCATGGGTGGGACTCTAGCATAGACACTTATCTTATCTCTCACAAAGTCCTACATGGTAGGACTATGTAGGACAAGTATATTATGCCTGAGTGTGGGACAACGAGTTCGTGCAGCTGGATCGGATCTGATGGCCTCAAGGCAGCCAGTAGCTGGATCAATCATGATGACCAGGGAATCTATTTTGAAAATCCTGGCTTGGTCTTAAATGTAAGAACCGTGTGTCCAGAAACCGCAAATTGAGTACATAATTTAGACGTAGACAGTCACAATTTTTGTGCATGTTATGAGAAGAAATAAACTAGATAACTTGGCGACAACTGGCAAGATTGAGGAGGAAAAAACACGGGGAAGGCAGAGAAGTAAATATCTGGATGGCTTGACTACATGACTGTAGTCGAGTCAAGAACACGGAGCCGATCCACGGCTCTGGTGGTCGTCTGAGATGGCGAAACATGACCGCCAACGCTTATCTGCATAGCAACAGATGATGATGTATCCATAACCCCCCCCCCCCTCCCGTAGCAGGAACTTGCCGTGGATATTTGCAGTGTGAGAACCATGACGTTTTGAAGGCCTGAGTGTGCAGAGGAATATGTGGCCAGCTTGTCCCCTCCCGCAGCGAACGTCGATAGTTTAAACCAAACCCGCGATCAATGGCACTTATGGCATTGTCAACGTACCGTTCTAACGATCACACCATGCGCCGGCTACCTATTTTCTTATTTTTCTGCTCTACTGAGGCATTCGCCCTCCTTAAAGCACTCACGCCAAGACGTCCCATCTCGTACAGCTCCCTGCACGCCCTCCCAATATTTATTCATCTTCTTGTTAACCAGTTTAGGCTGAGTCGACGTGACAGCACATGTAAATTTTTTTTAACAATCCGCTTCGATGCAGATTCCAACCCATGACCTCCACCAGTTGACAGGCGCGCATATAGCCGCTACACAACCGCAGCTCACGTTTAGCGGCTGGAGTGATAAAAAGTGCAGCGACCCCCTCTAACAGATGTAGACATGGTTTGATCCAGTGTGGACTATGGATTTCTACAATGTTAGAAAAAAAAAGGCATACTTCCGTGGAGAGAATGGTACTGTAAGGAGTGACCAGAAGTTCTGGCCGACATCCAAAACACCGAGGAAAGGCCAGCTGGACATATCAGACTGCTACTGGGACTAGTATTGAGACTCTTCGCTGGCTGTTGCAGATGAGGACAGAGCATGTAAATACATGCCTCGAGTGCTGTGATGTCGGTTCTTGACTCAGCTCGACCTCCTTACTGATAAAGACTAGTGGATCCGAGTTCTAGCATTCTCGGACAAGGGCGAAAAGATGGGAGAATCCCGTGGACACGTTGACCGCGTTAGAAACCCCTGGTCAGTCAGAAAACGAAATGCCCAGGACTAACAGTCCACTGACCAGGCTACGTGTGGGCATTATAAAACATACCCACAACAGACTATGTACAGCAAATGCCTGATTCTGGGTTTACACACGTTTGTATCCTGGTCGACTCTAGAGGGCGAGGATTATCCTTGTGTTATCTATGGACAGACAGACAGACAGACCTAGGGGCACTTATAACATCATATGGCAGATGTACAACAGAGATTAAGAGCAGGCAAAAGCTGCATTTCAGAAAATGAAAAGTACCTTATGCAATAAGTCGCTATCAATGAATGTAAGAAAGAAAGTGCTAAAATGCTATATAGAACCATTTTTGCTGTATGGCAGCGAATCTTGGAATGTAAATGAACAAATTAGGAAGAACTTAGAAGCAACAGAGATGTGGTTTTTAAGACGAATGTTGTGAATTCCGTGGACTGCCGGAGTAACTAACAACGATTGCCTGAAATAGGCTAATGAAACTAGAACACTATTTACAACAATAAGAAAGAGACAAACAGCTTTCTTTGGTCATGTGATGAGAAGAGAGGCATTGGAGAACATCGTGACAACTGGAAAGATCGAGGGGAAGAGAGGCAGAGGCAGACCAAGAGAAATGATGCTGGACGGATTGAGACGGTGGCATGGAGGCGTATCATCAGCAGAGTTGATCCAGAAAACCAAAGACCGAGATCTGTAGAGAGCCATGAACGCCTACGCCAGTCGGTAGGGCACTTGATGATTGATTGATTATCTACGGAAAGAGACTGAAAACTTCTGAAGACATCGGTGTGCAAATCAAGTGATCCTTGACCAAAATTACAAACCACACGAAATGAGTTGAACTGATCTCTACAACTATGACGGACAAAACGTCATGTCATTGCTGATACTGTCAGCTCAGCCAGGAGAAAAATCTGTATTCTTTGGAAACAGCGCAGTAGCCGTGTGTGAGAACGCCTTAAACTGTTTGCCATCGCAGACAGAAACCAACTTCCCGCGTGAAGGACACGGCTCAATGTGATCATACATTTCAACACAGGGTTTGAGGGGATATTTCACAAACAGGTGCTGGAGATGCCAGGCTGGGGAGTGACGTAGTAGTAATGCTTTATTACTTTAGTGTCGTCCCTGGAGTGAGGGGAATCAACACCCACATTTATTTTAATTCAATATCACTATCCTGGAGATATCCACCTAGACTCCGTCCACAGCACTCCCTCAGTCTAAAGACACCTTCTTCTCACTCTTACTCACCCCTGGATCATGCCCCCTCGCATTCTTCCCCAACATAACATACTTGTCAACTCTAGCTTCAACAAATAAATACAAGAAATTTATTAAAGCAAAGAGTATGTGTGGGAGAAGTGTGTGTGTGTGTGTGTGTGTATAATGTGTAGAATGTGTGTCGTATATTCTAAGGTGTATATAGACTCAGATCAGTGTTTCCAGGAGCAAAGTCATTCTCATCACTGTGCTGAGCACACACCAGCACCATGTATTCCAGACAAACAACCTCACCCAGGTGATGCTTCTCCGATCACGTGACGACTCTCTCCGTTGTCTCTCGAACCATTAGGATGCTTGGACATCCATGTCGAACTCTGTCTAATGTTGTTCTTCAATTTCCTATACTCTATGAATCTCCTATGCTATTAACTGTTTGTTAATCACATAATTATATCACTATTGATACCGTTACTTGGGAAATCTTAATTGTTCTATTGTCACTGGTTATAACAGATTCCCCATCTCAATAACACAATCTAAATGTTTCAGGTATGTATATAGTTATATGAGTGGTCCTGGTATCCGTTTTATCTATAATGTTCTGACTGTTCAATGATCAAGCTATCACTTAATAAACACACATATCATTAGCATGTCCTTCTCATCTGAAGCCAGGATCCCGCAGACCAACTGGGGTATAAACCCAATTTAAGATGCCTCTCAGACATCTCTGTCTTCAGTTTGCAAGCCATCATTTTCAATAACTGTGTTTCTAGCTTTACTGTGGAATATCGAAGCACACCCAGATGGAACCTGTAGAATAGAACACCCTGGTGAGAGCAACTCAATTCTGACCTTCATTAGGCGAGTGTAGGCCGATAGCAGCACTCAGCTCTATAACAGAGAACCGAACTCTGTCATACGGCCAAATAGCTCATCACATTATCTGAGTCATGGTAAAACAAGGAAAGATTAAAGGAAAAGGGTAGAAACTCAGCAGAGGCCCTACTGGAAGTTCCTACCATTTCACATTTTTCCCCATCCCTCCCCACCATCCTCAATCTCTCTAAATAGTGTCCCACTACACTGGCTTTAACTCCCTGAGTTAAATGATATATCACACAGGCTAGTTTAAACTACACAATTGGCTACTGGTGCCGACGTTCCTATGATACTTTCTATCACCGCACTTATCATTGTCGTGTCTTCCTTTAAAGTGTCGTCCCTGGAGTGAGGGGAGTCAACACCCACATTATAATTTTTTTTTCCCCTATCAATATCCTGGAGAATCCACCAGCTTCCGTCCAACACACTCCTTCAGTTCATGGACACCTTTTCCTCTCTCTATCACTGTCGTACTATGCCCCCTCTCATTCTTCCCCACGCAACATATTCAACAACTCTTGCTTCTAAAAATTAATAAAGATTAATTTATTAAAAGAAAAGTGTAACGTATATGAGACGTGTATGCGAAGAAAATGTGTTCTATAATGTGTGTAGGATCGGACCCTCAGATAATAGCATAGTCAGTTCATCCTTGCAAGGACACACCACAGCACGTTAAGTCAGAACAAGTCCATCTCACCCAGTGCTGTATCCCTCCTGCCGGATACCGACTGTCATCTGTAGCTACCTGGTAATCCATCTTTCTGATCATCCGAAATAGATACTGTTTGTAATTACAGCTGATCATGGACCGGTTGCACACTACACATTATAAGTTCCTATCATTCCTAACAACTGTACGAATCCTTTGTTGTGTGTACTTGGGTATCACTGTTATTGTTAATATACTTGATCCTAACTAGTGTCTATAAAGTCTCAAGTATGATGTCTTTTGTAATATTTCACTGGAATCTATCACACCATGTGACTTACATTTTAATGTTCTCGTTCCTTTAACAATGTTTGTATGATGTGTGACATATCAACAATCATCACCCATCCTAGGTGAACCTTAACACACAGGAATCGTTATATTGGTTGGCTCTTCTGAGCCATGTTATGGTGAACCCTCCTGATTATGAGTCCAGCGTAAATATAATACCATCTTTCTTCTCGGACGTTATTCCTTTTCTGTAAGAAACATTTGAGTGTCCAACTGGTGTTCTTCTAACTGGAGTTGCACTTCTTCAAACCCAGTGTTGAACTTCCTCGTAACTGGCAGGGAACCTGTTAGAGAAACAACACATCTGGTGATAGCACTAGTCACTTATCCTACCGGCTGAGTGTAAGCCTATTGCCTTGCTGTTATTTTTCAGCTAAATAAACTCTGTCATAGAGCATATTAGCTCCTCGCCTACGTCCGAATCAGGCTATGACAAGGAAAGACCCATAAACAGAGTGCAAAACTTCAGTGGGCAAACAACCGAAAGATCCCCCCCCCCCCCCATTGGACACTTTCCCCATCTCCCAACCCATCTTAAATATCTCCAAATATCACCCCGCTATCCTATTCATCCTAGCAGAGCCAATTATCACTTCACTACTCTAACTAGTTTCAACCATGCTACTGCCTAAATTAATCAGGACTAATTATACAATATAAACTACCTTAGGCAACACCGCAGTTCGATCAAATCACATCTACATTTGCCATGGCAGGCACGTGTAAAATTAAATTAACTTAATTAGCACACGGTAGACATTTTTCCACTCCTAACTGCCGTGCCAAAACACGTCCGCCTAAATCAACTGTTTGAGGTACACTGTCTCCCCCAATCATGTTTTTTTTTTTCCAAACAGCGTTGAATTGTTAACATGACGTTGTTGATGTCCTGCAGGTGTCCCAATGTTTCCAATAACAAACCCACAACTTTCTGTCATGTGGTGACAAGCAAAACCGCCATTCCGTTTGATGTCGGGAAATTCTAAATGACAGACGGACTGTTTTCTCCCGAGCCAGGCACTTCCGCTTGAATCCGACCTGTTATTACTGTATTGGTTAAAAAAACAATTGGGGCCCTGCAAACATGCCGTTTAATCAGATTGCCTGTATTATCATTAACTGGTTAATCACGGTGTTTTTTCGTGACAATCATACATTCTATCACTAATCATAAACTAAGCTAAATATGATTAATAGAACACCATATAGCAATTCTCGTTGCAGATGGAGATTATATAATTACAGACTGGATCGATGTCCGCCGATATATCTATATCAACAAATTGACATTATAATCTCGCTCTATAACACAACTGAGAATGCCGTTCCTCTCCTCATCACTTCAGAACTTGTGATCGACTAACTCAACTTTGTTTACCTCAACTAGTTTTAATTTCGAGGCTTGAGTGACGTCACCAAATTGGCTAGACGCTGAACAGTCCAGAATCTGGTTTTCTCACTCTATATTAGACAATGTGGAATCACCCCCCTGTCTAGTTTGCTTTCATCTGGGAATCCTTTGTCTCGTACAACAAAAGTCCTGTCTGCCTGTGAACCAGGGAATTTTTTCCCACATCACAGAATCCATCCGACGTATATTCAGACATTTCGTCTACACTTCAAAGGCTAACTACCGCCTGGCAGACGTATGGCGCTATTGTCCGTTTCTCGAACAACCCACATCATACAGAAATGCCGACAGTATGCAGACAGTTTTCGCGACTTGTTTATTCCACATTCTCCCACTCATCAAAGGGGTTTGTCGGTTTTTGGTAGACGACCTTCACGTCTTTCTGTCATAGATCGAAACATCAAGTTTTTTTTTTTTTTTTTCGTGACAGGGAGGAGCCACTTGGCGCGGCTTGACAATAACATCACACTGCGCCCAACACTCACACATGGCACTCCATCAGCTGAGTGTGCCGACGATTATGTTAACAGCTTGTAACTCATCGCATGTGTTAAAATGTGAGGAGCTGGAGGTGATGGAGCAATACATTGTTAGGTGAAAGTAACCCCGTGGCATATATGAGCGCGGATGTCCGTACACTATTGCAGCATTATGTGAACCCAACAGGTCACTTCTTCATTTACATGTATCTCTTTCAGAGATTTGTCCACAGCGGACAGTCTAATCATTGTTCGTGGTCAATGGGAAGCAACTCATTATCCCTGTGGTCAACAAGCCCTTTTAAATTATTAAATTAATATTCAAAGAGTGGGTAAATGGTCACAGGATTATTAATCTGAGGATGGGATGGACCCTAATTATAACTTCTCTTTGGAGGTTGAAGGGCGTAGGGATGATGAGAGAGAGAGAGAGAGAGAGAGAGAGAGAGAGAGAGAGAGAGAGAGAGAGAGAGAGAGAGAGAGAGAGAGAGAGCAACATAGAACTTAAACCTTATTTTCTGTTATAATCAGGCAGTCTGGGTGGACAATGGGTACAGGAGAAGTAGTGAAGAAGAATCAATTCGCACGCGCGTGTGTTTGTGTATACCTCCAACCATAGGAAGACTGCCGTCACAGCCCGAACACCTATTCTCGTCACAGCCCCAACACCTATTCTCGTCACAACCCGAACACCTACTCTCGCGACAAATGTTGTAATAGCATATGTCAGGCTACTCTTTCAAACAGTACCCATTTGTCTTTGAAACCCCACGCACTCCTTCTACCTCTGACTGCAGACCCACCCATCAGTGTATGCAATCACTTGACCACGGCGTGAGTTGGCCTTGACCAGCCGATGCACGGACACTGCTGTATCACCTGCAGCACAATCCCGGTACCCTGCGTCACCGTGTAACTAAAACTCTTCTATCAATTGTTTCAATCTTCGGCAGAACCACGACACGTTTTTTTCCTACCACTTCGACTGATGCCATCCAAGACCTACTTCTCTTCAACCTATGCCCCACGATATAATCCAACGCTTTGTACAAGGAATACCATCTGTCTGCTCCGACCCCAAGGTGCAGCAGCTTCAGCTGGAGTGCCTGGAATGTACTTGTCATAATTGGATGGTAAAGTGAGTTTATGCTGTATGCACACAATAATCCCACTTGTACAGATCACAACGACTCGCATGGCCTCATTTTGTCTGCGCCCCAGCTCCACCAGCTGGCTATGAAACTCTGTAAGCAACCCCAGACCACACTCAATCACTGAAATAATCAGATGCTGGTAGAGTGTACGCCCTTCTTGATCCTTGCCACTGCCGCCACAAAATAATCCATCAAAGACAAACTTGTATCAAAGGTTGTTCACAGGTACTTAAGCTGAAGTGTGTTCTCAATATATCTGGCACTACCATTTGCTGTGATGTCTCCCCCTCCACAATTATGTTCTTCAATGAACACCATAGTAGTATGCTGTTTTGTCTGTGTCGATGACACGAGGCTAATTTCGTGCACCACTCACCCACTTTGTCTACTGCAGTCTGCAGTTCACTAGATATCTCTGTCCATGGCTCCATTGTCCTACAAAGACATCTTCAGCAACAGTCGGCACTTCTCCAGTACCTAATGCCTCCATTGCCACTGTCCTATATGTGTAGACGTTGAAAAAGCGAAGCTGCTATGATACAGATCGAACCGAAGACCTGTACGGCAGGCGAGCGCCTAGCCGCTACGCTATCGCGGCTCCTTCCACATTCATTCACAGTTTATTATATTCCAGAATAGACCATACATCTCGGTTTGTACCGCATTCCTACTCGTACTCCATAGATTAATATGGAGTAACCAATGTTTTCAGCTTTACCTGACTAACAGTGTGTGTGTGTGTGTGTGTGTGTGAGAGAGAGAGAGAGAGAGAGAGAGAGAGAGAGAGAGAGAGAGAGAGAGAGAGAGAGAGAGAGAGAGAGAGAGAGAGAGAGAGATGCCATTATGGCAGTGGGTTAAGTAGACAACAGAATGTGGGTGTGATGATATGTGAAATAGTGAGTAAAAAAGTCGCTTAAATGTAGACAGGGTCGACTTCATTGCACCGGGTTTTATCCCATATGGCTCGGTCCCTTTCCGCAGAACGGAAAGCGTCGCATAAAGCACGAACTCCGTAGCTTTTAGCGACGACCCACAGGAGTCTCCGAAACATTTAACTCGTAAACCGAAGGGTGCGGCCCGGATTCGAACCCACAACCTTCGGAACACGACTCAAATGGCTTGACCACTTCGCCACAAGTGAGACAACATATATTTATTATAAAAACGTTCGTGCATATACGTGTGTGTGTGCGCGCGCACGTGTGAGTGATGAATGCGGTCTTGTGAAACTGGCACAGCTCCACTATATTTGACAATCTCTATAGACACATAACTTTGACTTTAAACGCGTGCAGAGTGCAAGATAGAACAGATCGCTGGATGAAAGGTCAAATAACTAGGGCTGGAAATCCACAGGGAGCAGTCACGGAACAGAGGAATACAGGAGGTCGTTTAATATCAGAGCGCCACGGGACTAGACCATGTGGAAATACACAGGGACCTCCGCAGCATCATAGAGCTAGCGGTAGCTTCTTTCTTCTTCCTTTTATTCTTCCTATGAGAGAGAGCGAGAGAGAGCGAGAGAGAATGAGAGAGAGAGCGAGAGAGAACGAGAGAGAGCGAGAGAGAATGAGATAGGGCGAGAGAGAATGAGAGAGAGCGAGAGAGAATGAGAGAGAGAGAGAGAGAGAGAGAGAGAGAGAGAGAGAGAGAGAGAGAGAGAGAGAGAGAGAATATAAGTGTGAACCAAAATGCGAGAGTGTGAAAATAGAGAGATAAAGAGTAAGAGAGTGTAAGCATGTCACTGCTATGTGAAAACAGATGAGAGTGCGTGAAAGAATATAAGTGAGGACGAGAGAAAGAGAGTGAGAGAGAGAGAGAGAGAGAGAGAGAGAGAGAGAGAGAGAGAGAGAGAGAGAGAGAGAGAGAGAGAGAGAATGAACGACCGAACGAACGAACAAACTTTATTTTCAAAGGGTTAAGAATTGGGCACGCAGGCCCGTCTAACATTCTGCCCTTCTATCACTCTCTTTCATACATTATTTCATTCACAACTCATTCAAGGCTAACAGAGAATAGCAACAATATAAAAGATATGCATTATAAAGGCATGGGCAAAATGCGAACATCAAAACTACACGACACAGTAATATTAGATAATGGTCTGACACTTGTTATTAGCCATGTGGAATATACTGGCCTACCAAAAGGGGACTGGCTGTTATTATTATTACTATCTCTATTATTAAGGGAGAAGGTAATCCGTACTGAGATAGTGTTCGAATAATTTGCGATTATATGAATACGGATTGGTGATGTCTTTGATTTCTTGTGGAAGATTGTTCCACAGCTGAGCTGCGGAGTACGTTAAGCTTGTTTTGTATAAGGCAATCCTAGGCTTCGGAATGTGTAATATATTTAAACGTTTACTGTGTCTAACATTATATTTAAACAATGGCCAAAGGTAATTTGGGGCATTCCGGTGCAGAATTTTGTGAATTAGTTTAGCTTTATTGAAAAGCAGGCGTTTGCGGAGTGGTAGTAACTGAAGACGTTTATACAGGCTAGGATTGTCAGATAAATGTTTGCTATAAATTAGACTCATGGCCCGTTTCTGGAGTGAGTGAAGTCGCTTGGTGTTTGAATTAGAACAACCGTCCCAGATTGTAGAGCAGTAGTCAAAGTGTGTCTGTATATGAGAAGTATAGAATAGTTTCCTTATGTCCTCATCAAGGAAGTTTTTAATCTTGGCGAGTTGGTAGACTTTTTTCGCTGTTTGTTTAATGAGCGCTTGAACGTGGGAATTAAAGGTTAGGTTTCTATCAATGATTAGGCCTAATGTTTTGTGCTCAATTACACTTTCTACTGGCATGTTATCGATGTGAAGTTGAAGTGATGTGTGTGAGCTTAGAGTTTGAAGTCTTTGTCTGGTTGTTAATAACATTGATTTTGTTTTAGTGATGTTAATTTGCATACGGTTTGAATAGCTACACCTAACTACATTATTTCATTCTTGTTGTAAAGACGACTCCAGTAAAATACAGTTTTCAGCGTTTGTGTACACTGTACAGTCGTCTGCAAATAGATCGCAGGACGACGAAAGGTGCAAAGGTAGAGAGAGAGAGAGAGAGAGAGAGAGAGAGAGAGAGAGAGAGAGAGAGAGAGAGAGAGAGAGAGAGAGAGAGAGAGAATGGCATTCGCCGAGAGAATGTGTGTGAGGGTGTGTGGCAGAACGTGTTCGAAAATGCGTGAAAGAGAATATACGCGACACTATGTTATAGTTATGGTCTCAAGTATGCGACTGTAGGCAGCTGTCGTGTCCTCCTTTACAGTGTCGTCCCTGGAGTGAAGAGAGCCGACACCCACATTATAATATTTTTTCCCTCTCAATATTCTGGAGAATCCACCAGCTTCCGTCCAACACACTCCATCAGCCTATGGACACCTTTTCCTATCACTCTCTCACTGTCGTACTATGCCCCCTTCTCATACTTCCCCAACGCAACATACTCAACAACTCTTGCTTCTAAAAATTAATAAAGATAATTTATTAAAAGAAAAGTGTAACGTATATGAGACGTGTATGTGAAGAAAATGTAAGACGTGTTCTATAAAGTGTGTAGAATCGGACTCTCAGACCACAACCCAGTCAGCTGATCCCAGCAAGGATAGACCACAGCACGTTACGTCAGAACATGTACATCTCACCCCGTGCCGAAACCATCTTGCCGGATACTGCTTTGCCTCTGTAGACCTCTGGTAATCCAATTTCATGATCATCCGAAATAGACACCGGTGGTATTAACAGTTAATCATGGACCGGTTGCACCCTACACAATGTCCGTTCCTATCGTTCCTTAAAAAAAACTGCACAAGTCCTTTGTAGTGTGTACACCGTCATTAATGTTAATTGTTAATGTGATTGATCCTCACTCGTGTCTATCTAGCCTCACGTATAATGTCTTGTGTTCTATTACACGAGATTATATAACACTAGGTAACTATTAGACTGTTCTCATTTAGTTACTACTGTCTGATGCTGTGTGGTGCATCAGTACGCATCACTCTCTTTGGTGAATCAACTTCCTTCTAGCTTTAGTTACGTTCTGTATGCAACTTTATTGATTGTTGAACTGGTGTTCTTCCGAATGGGATTGGATTTTTTCCCAAAAACTTGTTGAGTTTCCTTGGATCTGGTAGGGAACCTAGGATAGAAACAACACATCTGGTGATAGTACTAGTTACTGATCCTTTCGGCTGAGTGTAAGCCTATCACCTTGCTTAATGATCTTTAGCTAACTAGACTTAGTCATAGAGCAGATTAGCTACCCACCTAGAGCCGAATCAGGCTATGACAAAGAAAAAATCAGCAAACAGAATGCGGAACCCCGCCCACCAGGGACACCTACGGGAAGATCCCAATTATCCCTCATTACTCAATTCTCAACTAGTAAAGCTTATCAACACTTCACTAATCTATGCTTAACTAGCAGAGTTAATATCACTATTCTACTCTAACTAGTTTCCACTAACAGTGCTAATCATCACACTATAGTTTAACAAGGCCACAGTCTATATTAATTAGAACTAATATTATACTAGGTTATACCTTAAATGGCACTACTGCAGTCCTATCAATCATATCTACATCTGCCATTATAGGCACGTGTAAAATTAAGTCACTAATTAACACACGGTAGATATTATTTCCACTAAGCACTGCAGTGCCCTGGCACTCCGACTAGAGCATTTTCAAGTCCCCCTAGTTGGTCCCAACTCGGGTTTATATGGCAAACTACCAAAGTTGGCCACGTGACGTTATCCTTTATGCCCCCACACAGGTGGCACATTGGCAGATCATCCCCTGTCAGGGATCCATCCTCCCTCGGGCTCCCTCCATGTTAGATTTGTCATCACTGGTTCTGACATCCAAAACAATCTAGAGAGTTACTGTCGAGTTCCAACAAAGAGTTTCGATACCAAGCTGCCAATCATGGTTTTCCAAACAAGCTTACATTGTGCACGTGACGTTGTTCATGTCCGGCAGGTGTTCCACTGTTTTCAATAACACCCTCAACTTTCTGTCATGTGCTGACAGTCAAAACCTCCATTCCGTCTGATGTCCGGAACCATAGATGACAAACGGAACCATTCCATATCCTGAGCGGCCAATTATATGTGATTTTAACTGTTATGAACTGCCAACGCGTTTTATCCCTTCCTTCTCACTCACCGCCAAATGTGTATATGGGCTGACCCGATGTATCCCGTGCAGCTGTGTTTACTCTGTTAGTACGACTGTTGTGGCCTAGAAAATATACGCCAAGCAAACGTCGGTATTATTATCTGGTTAACTCATGGCGAGCTCGTGACATAGGCCCCCTCTTAAGAGAGTAGTCCATCTCACTCTTCTCCACCATGAGTTTAATCCAGATGATTCATTCCTCTTCTTCAGGAGCTGGGTGTCTTGACAAGAAGTCCGCTCCAACATTTTCCTTCCCAGGAATGTACTCTACTGTGAAATTATACGGTTGAAGTAACAACGACCACCGCATCAAACGTGCGTTGAGCTTCTGAGAAGTAGCCAGGAACATCAGGGGCTGATGATCCGACTGGACCCGAAACTTAACTCCATACAAATATGGCTGAAATTTTTGCACTGCCCATACAAGGGACAAGCACTCTCTCTCGACGGTTGAATAATTCCTCTCCGCCTGTAGAAGTTTCTTACTTGCGTATGCTACAGGTTTCAAAACCGAAGCATCGTCTTTTCCTTCCTGTAACAAAGCGGCTCCAATTCCAATCGCACTCGCATCTGTTCTCAACACAAATGGTTTGGAAAGGTCAGGGAGCTGTAATACAGGTTTGCTGACCAAGGCCTCCTTTAACTGACTATAGGCATTCTCACATTCTGGTGTCCAAATGATTTGATCCGGGAATCCCTTTTTCAAGGTTTCCGTCAACGGAGCTCCCAATTCCGTGAAATGTGGGATAAATTTGTGGTAGAACCCACACAACGAGAGAAAAGATCGCACATCCTTCTTCGTTTTTGGCCTAGGTGCATTTCTGATTTTCTCCAGGTTCTTCTCTTCTGGAACAATGTGTCCTGGAGTGATGGTGTGACCTAGAAATTCCAGAGTCTGGTAACCAATCATGCACTTGGTTGGACGAGCAGTAAGCCCTGCTTCCTTGAGTCTATTAAACACTCTCTCCAAGGATTGTAAGTGGTCATCCAGGCTGTCACTGGAAATCAGAATATCATCCATGAATGAGATGATGGACGGATCCTGTAAAGGATCAAGTAAAGTCCTCATCATGCGTGTAAACACACTAGGTGCATTGCTGAGTCCAAAGGGCATGACCTTGAATTCGTAGTGTCCACTGGGTGTACTGAAAGCTAACAGTGGTCGAATCTCCGGTTTGACTGGTATCTGATAGTACCCCCGACTCAGATCCACCTTTGAAAAGTACCGAGCCTTATGGAGCCTAGCGAATAGCTGAGTTGGATTCGGCAAAGGTTCCACCTGAAATTGTGTGTGACTGTTCAGCAGTCGGTAGTCTATACACAACCTGTGTTCTCCACTTGGTTTGCGTAACAAAACTACCCCTGCATTGTATGGGGATGTGGATGGTGCAATCACGTCATCCTCCAGCAGTTTCTGTATTTCCTCCTCCAGGGCCTTTTCTTTAGAGAATGGCACTGGGTAAACCTTTTGGCGAACAGGCTCCTGTGTGGTCAAAGTCATCTCGAACTCAACCAACCTCGTTCGTCCTGGTTTATCAGTCAGTATCTCCTTATGAGACTTGAGAACCTGGGTTATCCTTTCCCTCTCCTGGGAGGTCAGATCAGGGTTCACTTGCACATCCCTATAGGTTTCCTGGTGTTCCAAGGGATATTCCCTGCCCTCGCTGGTTCCCACTTCTGTCTCCACTGCAACTGCCATTGCCATGAGGTGAGCTGCCTTGTCTCCGGGTCTCTCTTCGTATTTCCGCAAGAGATTGATATGGAAAATCTTCGACTTTCCCCGGATCCGGATTTGATAGTTGGTTCTGGATATCACCCTTTCCACGGGAAATGGTCCTTGCCAACCTATCTCCAGTTTGTTGTTTCCCGTTGGGAGTAGCAACAAGACTTTATCTCCCACCTCTAGAGATCTTTCTTTAGACCTACGGTTGTAGTAAGCCGCATGTCTTTTCCTGGCCTTTTTCAAGTTTTGATTTGCCAGAGTCCATCCCTTATGGAGTTTTTCTTTCAGTTCCTCCACGTATTGATAGGATGAGATCACTTCTTCTGACGTCCCCTCTTCAGTCCAACTCCTCAACATGGCTTCCAACGGTCCTTTGATTGGACGACCAAACAGCAACGTAGCGGGTGGTAGTCCTGTTGAGCCATGAGGAACTTCCCGATAGGCAAAGAGTGCTGCTGGGATATATTCATCCCACCTATCAGGTTTTTCCTGCGCTAATTTCCTGAGCATTGTCATCAACGTGCCGTTGAAACGCTCTACTTGTCCATTGGCTTGAGGGTGGTAAGGGCTGGTATGTATGTGGTTAGAGTGAAACACCCTAAATACCTCCTCCATGAGTTTTCCACAAAACTGAGATCCATTGTCCGTCAGAATTTGATCCGGAAAGCCTAATCTGGTAAAGGCCTCCATCAGTGCGTCCGCCACTCTTTTCGAGTCAATCGTGGTCAACGGTATAGCCTCACCCCACATTGTACAGCAATCCACCATTGTGAGTATATACATGTTCCTCTTCCTAGTCCTGGGAAGTGGACCCACGATATCGATGGCTACCCTCTCGAAAGGAGAGTTCATGATGGGCATCTCACCCAACACCACCGGTGCTGTCCAGTGTTTCGGTGCCACCCTCTGGCACTCAGGGCATGACTTCACATACCGACGCACATCATCTGTCATTCCCGGCCAATAGTAGTGGCAGGAAATCCGCTGCATGGTGGCGGCAATACCCATGTGTCCGCTAAAGGAGATGGTATGCCCCATATGAAGAATCTGGGACCGGTGAGCTTTCGGGACGACCAACTGACCGTATAGGTTGTCTCCCCTTCCTGCTCTCCTGTAGAGTATCCTATTCTTCATGTAGTACTGCCCCCGTCCTGGTGGATCAGCACTTTTCTGCAGCTTTTTGTAGCAAGGACGTAAAGTATCATCCTCACTCTGGGCAGTTCGTAGCTCCCCCGGC
Source organism: Cepaea nemoralis (assembly GCA_014155875.1). NCBI lineage: Eukaryota > Metazoa > Mollusca > Gastropoda > Stylommatophora > Helicidae > Cepaea > Cepaea nemoralis. Next base: position 394,737 of record JACEFZ010014092.1, on the reverse strand, counting down.
ATTGGGTTAGTCACAATTGCGTCTGCCTCTTCCGTTTTCGTCTGAGAGCGAGTCTGCATTGCTCCCATATGAATTGGCTCCCTGGGCATTCCCAGAAAGACATACCGGCAACCTAGGATGACTGGAAAAATGGGATCGGTCAATACAGCGGCCTTGATGGTGCCGGTGACGTACCTTGACCGAATCTCCACATTAGCAATGGGCAACTTCATGACTACAGCACTCTTCTGTGCAGGCTGTATATCCAAGGTTTCACCTGTGAATTGTTCTGGATGTACCAGATCCGCAGAAATCACGGCCTCCCCGTCCAGTCCTGTGTCGTATAAACACTCCACTTGACGACCGTTAACCTCTACCAATTCCACTACAGGTGGTTTTTCCTGGTCTGGAGTCTCTTCCTCGGCCTCGACCTGTTCGGTGGGCTCCACCTTAGGTTTTCCTGAGCACACGACGAATTGAGTGTCTCCTGACTTTCCCCTGCAGTCAATAGCATTGTGCGTGTTTGACTTGCATTGGTTGCACCATTTCCCTGTCCTAGATTTTCTATTGTCGGACTTGAGTGAGCTCTCCTGGTGGCGAGCTTCCTTGTTGAACTTGACATTTTCCGTGACAACCTCCTTGGAAGTCACTTGACATGCTGCAAAGTGAGGGTTCTTAGCCTTCGATTTGCAGTCCCTCGTATTGTGAGAGGGTGACTTACAAATTGAACACCACTTCTCCGACCACGGTCGTTTAGGTGTAGAGCTTGAAGTGCTCTTGCTTCCCTCCTTCTTCTTCTCTGAACTATCCTCTGATTTTTGCACATAAGGTTCCCACTTTTTTGTTCCTGAGTTTTTGGCTTTCTTCTTGTCATGTTTCTCTTGACTTTTGGAGTTGGTGGAAAGGTTTTCCCCTGCCTCCCCATGTACCTCGACGAACCGTTCTGCTAATTTAGTCACGAGGTCAATACGTTCCGCTCCTTGTTCTCCCAGGAACGTCCTGAGAGGTTTAGACATTTGCTTCTTCAGCTGGTCGACCACCATGAGCTCTTCCAGACTCTCATAGTCATGTGCGAACCCAGCCAAATCCATCCACTTATGGAGATAAGATTTAAGACGCAAACTGTAGGCGGCAAACAACTCTCCGGGTTCTCGTTTCGCTGCTCGAAATTTTTTCCGGTAGGTATGTGACGTAACCTCGAATCGTTTCAGCAGAGCCGTCTTTAACTCGTCATAATTGTTCTCATGTCCTGGTGGCAGGCGAGTATAAACCTCGTATCCGGTCCCGCGTAATCCCTGGGATAGCTTAAGATTCCATTTGTTACGCTCCAGACCCATAGCAACTGACATAGCCTCGAAGCGTTGAAGGTACTGGTCAATCTTCTCTTTGTCCTCCTCGTAGACCGCTAAAGGAAACTTCATAGCATGGTACCCATGTCCACCTACTGGTGTTGATCCTGGGATGGAGGAACCTCCAACTGCTCCCTCAGTTTCTCCATTAGATTGACTCTTCAACTCGAGTTCCCTCATCCGGTACTCGTGCTCCCTTTTCTGTGCTTCCTGTTCAGCTTCTAATTTCCTAGCTGCTTGCTCAGCTTCAAATTTCCTAGCTGCTTGCTCAGCTTCCAATTTCTTAGCTGCTTGCTCAGCTTCCAATTTCTTAGCTGCTTGCTCAGCTTCCAATTCCATCCTTCTCAATTCCAACTCGGCCTTTCGATCTTCCCTTTCTGCTTGACGATACTCTCTCTCCACTTCCTGTATGTAATCCGTTAGAGCAGACCCCGCCAATCCCATTTCTTCCCCCTTTGCCTTTAATTCTGCTGTGCTAAGTTTAGGGGTGGCCATTATACAGAGAGGTAAGCTAGCAGGTCGAGTACAATATAACTGCAAATTACTATACAGATATATGAACAAGTACTATAAATCTAGATATACCACACACAGCACATTCACGCAGTGACAAGAGTAGAATCAGGACCACAGACCTATGCAGACGTGTGAAGTGTGAACAGGTAAGATATTAGTCCTAACCCCTATCCACATTCACTCTAGCTGGATTCTCCAAAATGATATCTCCCTCTTATAACTAAGGATCCCGTGTCAAAAGACCCCGTTGTCAGAGGATCCCACTGTCAAAGGTTCCTGCTTGCAGGAGATCTCGCTGTCCAAGGATTCCGTTTACGGGAGATCCCGCTGTCCAAGGATTCCGTTTACGAGAGATCCCGCTGTCCCAATATCACGTTTACGAGCCCCCAATAATGTCGTGTCCTCCTTTACAGTGTCGTCCCTGGAGTGAAGAGAGCCGACACCCACATTATAATATTTTTTCCCTCTCAATATTCTGGAGAATCCACCAGCTTCCGTCCAACACACTCCATCAGCCTATGGACACCTTTTCCTATCACTCTCTCACTGTCGTACTATGCCCCCTTCTCATACTTCCCCAACGCAACATACTCAACAACTCTTGCTTCTAAAAATTAATAAAGATAATTTATTAAAAGAAAAGTGTAACGTATATGAGACGTGTATGTGAAGAAAATGTAAGACGTGTTCTATAAAGTGTGTAGAATCGGACTCTCAGACCACAACCCAGTCAGCTGATCCCAGCAAGGATAGACCACAGCACGTTACGTCAGAACATGTACATCTCACCCCGTGCCGAAACCATCTTGCCGGATACTGCTTTGCCTCTGTAGACCTCTGGTAATCCAATTTCATGATCATCCGAAATAGACACCGGTGGTATTAACAGTTAATCATGGACCGGTTGCACCCTACACAATGTCCGTTCCTATCGTTCCTTAAAAAAAACTGCACAAGTCCTTTGTAGTGTGTACACCGTCATTAATGTTAATTGTTAATGTGATTGATCCTCACTCGTGTCTATCTAGCCTCACGTATAATGTCTTGTGTTCTATTACACGAGATTATATAACACTAGGTAACTATTAGACTGTTCTCATTTAGTTACTACTGTCTGATGCTGTGTGGTGCATCAGTACGCATCACTCTCTTTGGTGAATCAACTTCCTTCTAGCTTTAGTTACGTTCTGTATGCAACTTTATTGATTGTTGAACTGGTGTTCTTCCGAATGGGATTGGATTTTTTCCCAAAAACTTGTTGAGTTTCCTTGGATCTGGTAGGGAACCTAGGATAGAAACAACACATCTGGTGATAGTACTAGTTACTGATCCTTTCGGCTGAGTGTAAGCCTATCACCTTGCTTAATGATCTTTAGCTAACTAGACTTAGTCATAGAGCAGATTAGCTACCCACCTAGAGCCGAATCAGGCTATGACAAAGAAAAAAATCAGCAAACAGAATGCGGAACCCCGCCCACCAGGGACACCTACGGGAAGATCCCAATTATCCCTCATTACTCAATTCTCAACTAGTAAAGCTTATCAACACTTCACTAATCTATTCTTAACTAGCAGAGTTAATATCACTATTCTACTCTAACTAGTTTCCACTAACAGTGCTAATCATCACACTATAGTTTAACAAGGCCACAGTCTATATTAATTAGAACTAATATTATACTAGGTTATACCTTAAATGGCACTACTGCAGTCCTATCAATCATATCTACATCTGCCATTATAGGCACGTGTAAAATTAAGTCACTAATTAACACACGGTAGATATTATTTCCACTAAGCACTGCAGTGCCCTGGCACTCCGACTAGAGCATTTTCAAGTCCCCCTAGTTGGTCCCAACTCGGGTTTATATGGCAAACTACCAAAGTTGGCCACGTGACGTTATCCTTTATGCCCCCACACAGGTGGCACATTGGCAGATCATCCCCTGTCAGGGATCCATCCTCCCTCGGGCTCCCTCCATGTTAGATTTGTCATCACTGGTTCTGACATCCAAAACAATCTAGAGAGTTACTGTCGAGTTCCAACAAAGAGTTTCGATACCAAGCTGCCAATCATGGTTTTCCAAACAAGCTTACATTGTGCACGTGACGTTGTTCATGTCCGGCAGGTGTTCCACTGTTTTCAATAACACCCTCAACTTTCTGTCATGTGCTGACAGTCAAAACCTCCATTCCGTCTGATGTCCGGAACCATAGATGACAAACGGAACCATTCCATATCCTGAGCGGCCAATTATATGTGATTTTAACTGTTATGAACTGCCAACGCGTTTTATCCCTTCCTTCTCACTCACCGCCAAATGTGTATATGGGCTGACCCGATGTATCCCGTGCAGCTGTGTTTACTCTGTTAGTACGACTGTTGTGGCCTAGAAAATATATGCCAAGCAAACGTCGGTATTATTATCTGGTTAACTCATGGCGAGCTCGTGACATAGGCCCCCTCTTAAGAGAGTAGTCCATCTCACTCTTCTCCACCATGAGTTTAATCCAGATGATTCATTCCTCTTCTTCAGGAGCTGGGTGTCTTGACAAGAAGTCCGCTCCAACATTTTCCTTCCCAGGAATGTACTCTACTGTGAAATTATACGGTTGAAGTAACAACGACCACCGCATCAAACGTGCGTTGAGCTTCTGAGAAGTAGCCAGGAACATCAGGGGCTGATGATCCGACTGGACCCGAAACTTAACTCCATACAAATATGGCTGAAATTTTTGCACTGCCCATACAAGGGACAAGCACTCTCTCTCGACGGTTGAATAATTCCTCTCCGCCTGTAGAAGTTTCTTACTTGCGTATGCTACAGGTTTCAAAACCGAAGCATCGTCTTTTCCTTCCTGTAACAAAGCGGCTCCAATTCCAATCGCACTCGCATCTGTTCTCAACACAAATGGTTTGGAAAGGTCAGGGAGCTGTAATACAGGTTTGCTGACCAAGGCCTCCTTTAACTGACTATAGGCATTCTCACATTCTGGTGTCCAAATGATTTGATCCGGGAATCCCTTTTTCAAGGTTTCCGTCAACGGAGCTCCCAATTCCGTGAAATGTGGGATAAATTTGTGGTAGAACCCACACAACGAGAGAAAAGATCGCACATCCTTCTTCGTTTTTGGCCTAGGTGCATTTCTGATTTTCTCCAGGTTCTTCTCTTCTGGAACAATGTGTCCTGGAGTGATGGTGTGACCTAGAAATTCCAGAGTCTGGTAACCAATCATGCACTTGGTTGGACGAGCAGTAAGCCCTGCTTCCTTGAGTCTATTAAACACTCTCTCCAAGGATTGTAAGTGGTCATCCAGGCTGTCACTGGAAATCAGAATATCATCCATGAATGAGATGATGGACGGATCCTGTAAAGGATCAAGTAAAGTCCTCATCATGCGTGTAAACACACTAGGTGCATTGCTGAGTCCAAAGGGCATGACCTTGAATTCGTAGTGTCCACTGGGTGTACTGAAAGCTAACAGTGGTCGAATCTCCGGTTTGACTGGTATCTGATAGTACCCCCGACTCAGATCCACCTTTGAAAAGTACCGAGCCTTATGGAGCCTAGCGAATAGCTGAGTTGGATTCGGCAAAGGTTCCACCTGAAATTGTGTGTGACTGTTCAGCAGTCGGTAGTCTATACACAACCTGTGTTCTCCACTTGGTTTGCGTAACAAAACTACCCCTGCATTGTATGGGGATGTGGATGGTGCAATCACGTCATCCTCCAGCAGTTTCTGTATTTCCTCCTCCAGGGCCTTTTCTTTAGAGAATGGCACTGGGTAAACCTTTTGGCGAACAGGCTCCTGTGTGGTCAAAGTCATCTCGAACTCAACCAACCTCGTTCGTCCTGGTTTATCAGTCAGTATCTCCTTATGAGACTTGAGAACCTGGGTTATCCTTTCCCTCTCCTGGGAGGTCAGATCAGGGTTCACTTGCACATCCCTATAGGTTTCCTGGTGTTCCAAGGGATATTCCCTGCCCTCGCTGGTTCCCACTTCTGTCTCCACTGCAACTGCCATTGCCATGAGGTGAGCTGCCTTGTCTCCGGGTCTCTCTTCATATTTCCGCAAGAGATTGATATGGAAAATCTTCGACTTTCCCCGGATCCGGATTTGATAGTTGGTTCTGGATATCACCCTTTCCACGGGAAATGGTCCTTGCCAACCTATCTCCAGTTTGTTGTTTCCCGTTGGGAGTAGCAACAAGACTTTATCTCCCACCTCTAGAGATCTTTCTTTAGACCTACGGTTGTAGTAAGCCGCATGTCTTTTCCTGGCCTTTTTCAAGTTTTGATTTGCCAGAGTCCATCCCTTATGGAGTTTTTCTTTCAGTTCCTCCACGTATTGATAGGATGAGATCACTTCTTCTGACGTCCCCTCTTCAGTCCAACTCCTCAACATGGCTTCCAACGGTCCTTTGATTGGACGACCAAACAGCAACGTAGCGGGTGGTAGTCCTGTTGAGCCATGAGGAACTTCCCGATAGGCAAAGAGTGCTGCTGGGATATATTCATCCCACCTATCAGGTTTTTCCTGCGCTAATTTCCTGAGCATTGTCATCAACGTGCCGTTGAAACGCTCTACTTGTCCATTGGCTTGAGGGTGGTAAGGGCTGGTATGTATGTGGTTAGAGTGAAACACCCTAAATACCTCCTCCATGAGTTTTCCACAAAACTGAGATCCATTGTCCGTCAGAATTTGATCCGGAAAGCCTAATCTGGTAAAGGCCTCCATCAGTGCGTCCGCCACTCTTTTCGAGTCAATCGTGGTCAACGGTATAGCCTCACCCCACATTGTACAGCAATCCACCATTGTGAGTATATACATGTTCCTCTTCCTAGTCCTGGGAAGTGGACCCACGATATCGATGGCTACCCTCTCGAAAGGAGAGTTCATGATGGGCATCTCACCCAACACCACCGGTGCTGTCCAGTGTTTCGGTGCCACCCTCTGGCACTCAGGGCATGACTTCACATACCGACGCACATCATCTGTCATTCCCGGCCAATAGTAGTGGCAGGAAATCCGCTGCATGGTGGCGGCAATACCCATGTGTCCGCTAAAGGAGATGGTATGCCCCATATGAAGAATCTGGGACCGGTGAGCTTTCGGGACGACCAACTGACCGTATAGGTTGTCTCCCCTTCCTGCTCTCCTGTAGAGTATCCTATTCTTCATGTAGTACTGCCCCCGTCCTGGTGGATCAGCACTTTTCTGCAGCTTCCTGTAGCAAGGACGTAAAGTATCATCCTCACTCTGGGCAGTTCGTAGCTCCCCCGGCATTGGGTTAGTCACAATTGCGTCTGCCTCTTCCGTTTTCGTCTGAGAGCGAGTCTGCATTGCTCCCATATGAATTGGCTCCCTGGGCATTCCCAGAAAGACATACCGGCAACCTAGGATGACTGGAAAAATGGGATCGGTCAATACAGCGGCCTTGATGGTGCCGGTGACGTACCTTGACCGAATCTCCACATTAGCAATGGGCAACTTCATGACTACAGCACTCTTCTGTGCAGGCTGTATATCCAAGGTTTCACCTGTGAATTGTTCTGGATGTACCAGATCCGCAGAAATCACGGCCTCCCCGTCCAGTCCTGTGTCGTATAAACACTCCACTTGACGACCGTTAACCTCTACCAATTCCACTACAGGTGGTTTTTCCTGGTCTGGAGTCTCTTCCTCGGCCTCGACCTGTTCGGTGAGCTCCACCTTAGGTTTTCCTGAGCACACGACGAATTGAGTGTCTCCTGACTTTCCCCTGCAGTCAATAGCATTGTGCGTGTTTGACTTGCATTGGTTGCACCATTTCCCTGTCCTAGATTTTCTATTGTCGGACTTCAGTGAGCTCTCCTGGTGGCGAGCTTCCTTGTTGACCTTGACATTTTCCGTGACAACCTCCTTGGAAGTCACTTGACATGCTGCAAAGTGAGGGTTCTTAGCCTTCGATTTGCAGTCCCTCGTATTGTGAGAGGGTGACTTACAAATTGAACACCACTTCTCCGACCACGGTCGTTTAGGTGTAGAGCTTGAAGTGCTCTTGCTTCCCTCCTTCTTCTTCTCTGAACTATCCTCTGATTTTTGCACATAAGGTTCCCACTTTTTTGTTCCTGAGTTTTTGGCTTTCTTCTTGTCATGTTTCTCTTGACTTTTGGAGTTGGTGGAAAGGTTTTCCCCTGCCTCCCCATGTACCTCGACGAACCGTTCTGCTAATTTAGTCACGAGGTCAATACGTTCCGCTCCTTGTTCTCCCAGGAACGTCCTGAGAGGTTTAGACATTTGCTTCTTCAGCTGGTCGACCACCATGAGCTCTTCCAGACTCTCATAGTCATGTGCGAACCCAGCCAAATCCATCCACTTATGGAGATAAGATTTAAGACGCAAACTGTAGGCGGCAAACAACTCTCCGGGTTCTCGTTTCGCTGCTCGAAATTTTTTCCGGTAGGTATGTGACGTAACCTCGAATCGTTTCAGCAGAGCCGTCTTTAACTCGTCATAATTGTTCTCATGTCCTGGTGGCAGGCGAGTATAAACCTCGTATCCGGTCCCGCGTAATCCCTGGGATAGCTTAAGATTCCATTTGTTACGCTCCAGACCCATAGCAACTGACATAGCCTCGAAGCGTTGAAGGTACTGGTCAATCTTCTCTTTGTCCTCCTCGTAGACCGCTAAAGGAAACTTCATAGCATGGTACCCATGTCCACCTACTGGTGTTGATCCTGGGATGGAGGAACCTCCAACTGCTCCCTCAGTTTCTCCATTAGATTGACTCTTCAACTCGAGCTCCCTCATCCGGTACTCGTGCTCCCTTTTCTGTGCTTCCTGTTCAGCTTCTAATTTCCTAGCTGCTTGCTCAGCTTCAAATTTTCTAGCTGCTTGCTCAGCTTCCAATTTCTTAGCTGCTTGCTCAGCTTCCAATTTCTTAGCTGCTTGCTCAGCTTCCAATTCCATCCTTCTCAATTCCAACTCGGCCTTTCGATCTTCCCTTTCTGCTTGACGATACTCTCTCTCCACTTCCTGTATGTAATCCGTTAGAGCAGACCCCGCCAATCCCATTTCTTCCCCCTTTGCCTTTAATTCTGCTGTGCTAAGTTTAGGGGTGGCCATTATACAGAGAGGTAAGCTAGCAGGTCGAGTACAATATAACTGCAAATTACTATACAGATATATGAACAAGTACTATAAATCTAGATATACCACACACAGCACATTCACGCAGTGACAAGAGTAGAATCAGGACCACAGACCTATGCAGACGTGTGAAGTGTGAACAGGTAAGATATTAGTCCTAACCCCTATCCACATTCACTCTAGCTGGATTCTCCAAAATGATATCTCCCTCTTATAACTAAGGATCCCGTGTCAAAAGACCCCGTTGTCAGAGGATCCCACTGTCAAAGGTTCCTGCTTGCAGGAGATCTCGCTGTCCAAGGATTCCGTTTACGGGAGATCCCGCTGTCCAAGGATTCCGTTTACGAGAGATCCCGCTGTCCCAATATCACGTTTACGAGCCCCCAATAATGTCGTGTCCTCCTTTACAGTGTCGTCCCTGGAGTGAAGAGAGCCGACACCCACATTATAATATTTTTTCCCTCTCAATATTCTGGAGAATCCACCAGCTTCCGTCCAACACACTCCATCAGCCTATGGACACCTTTTCCTATCACTCTCTCACTGTCGTACTATGCCCCCTTCTCATACTTCCCCAACGCAACATACTCAACAACTCTTGCTTCTAAAAATTAATAAAGATAATTTATTAAAAGAAAAGTGTAACGTATATGAGACGTGTATGTGAAGAAAATGTGTGACGTGTTCTATAAAGTGTGTAGAATCGGACTCTCAGACCACAACCCAGTCAGCTGATCCCAGCAAGGATAGACCACAGCACGTTACGTCAGAACATGTACATCTCACCCCGTGCCGAAACCATCTTGCCGGATACTGCTTTGCCTCTGTAGACCTCTGGTAATCCAATTTCATGATCATCCGAAATAGACACCGGTGGTATTAACAGTTAATCATGGACCGGTTGCACCCTACACAATGTCCGTTCCTATCGTTCCTTAAAAAAAACTGCACAAGTCCTTTGTAGTGTGTACACCGTCATTAATGTTAATTGTTAATGTGATTGATCCTCACTCGTGTCTATCTAGCCTCACGTATAATGTCTTGTGTTCTATTACACGAGATTATATAACACTAGGTAACTATTAGACTGTTCTCATTTAGTTACTACTGTCTGATGCTGTGTGGTGCATCAGTACGCATCACTCTCTTTGGTGAATCAACTTCCTTCTAGCTTTAGTTACGTTCTGTATGCAACTTTATTGATTGTTGAACTGGTGTTCTTCCGAATGGGATTGGATTTTTTCCCAAAAACTTGTTGAGTTTCCTTGGATCTGGTAGGGAACCTAGGATAGAAACAACACATCTGGTGATAGTACTAGTTACTGATCCTTTCGGCTGAGTGTAAGCCTATCACCTTGCTTAATGATCTTTAGCTAACTAGACTTAGTCATAGAGCAGATTAGCTACCCACCTAGAGCCGAATCAGGCTATGACAAAGAAAAAATCAGCAAACAGAATGCGGAACCCCGCCCACCAGGGACACCTACGGGAAGATCCCAATTATCCCTCATTACTCAATTCTCAACTAGTAAAGCTTATCAACACTTCACTAATCTATTCTTAACTAGCAGAGTTAATATCACTATTCTACTCTAACTAGTTTCCACTAACAGTGCTAATCATCACACTATAGTTTAACAAGGCCACAGTCTATATTAATTAGAACTAATATTATACTAGGTTATACCTTAAATGGCACTACTGCAGTCCTATCAATCATATCTACATCTGCCATTATAGGCACGTGTAAAATTAAGTCACTAATTAACACACGGTAGATATTATTTCCACTAAGCACTGCAGTGCCCTGGCACTCCGACTAGAGCATTTTCAAGTCCCCCTAGTTGGTCCCAACTCGGGTTTATATGGCAAACTACCAAAGTTGGCCACGTGACGTTATCCTTTATGCCCCCACACAGGTGGCACATTGGCAGATCATCCCCTGTCAGGGATCCATCCTCCCTCGGGCTCCCTCCATGTTAGATTTGTCATCACTGGTTCTGACATCCAAAACAATCTAGAGAGTTACTGTCGAGTTCCAACAAAGAGTTTCGATACCAAGCTGCCAATCATGGTTTTCCAAACAAGCTTACATTGTGCACGTGACGTTGTTCATGTCCGGCAGGTGTTCCACTGTTTTCAATAACACCCTCAACTTTCTGTCATGTGCTGACAGTCAAAACCTCCATTCCGTCTGATGTCCGGAACCATAGATGACAAACGGAACCATTCCATATCCTGAGCGGCCAATTATATGTGATTTTAACTGTTATGAACTGCCAACGCGTTTTATCCCTTCCTTCTCACTCACCGCCAAATGTGTATATGGGCTGACCCGATGTATCCCGTGCAGCTGTGTTTACTCTGTTAGTACGACTGTTGTGGCCTAGAAAATATACGCCAAGCAAACGTCGGTATTATTATCTGGTTAACTCATGGCGAGCTCGTGACAGCAGCTGATCTCTTTAGAGACACAATGGCTTTACTGCTTTAGTCACCGACCAGTATGATCACTGTGTGGAGTTATCGGACCATGAATCATCATCATCATCATCATCACCACCACCACCATCATCATCATCACCACCATCATCATCATCATCACCACCACCATCATCATCATCAAGTGTCATGCTAGCTGGCGTAGGCGTTCATGACTCTCCACAGATCTCGGTACTTGGTTTTTTGGATGAACTCTGCTGCTGATATTCCTCCATGCCACAGTCTCAATCCACCCAGTATCATTTCTCTTGGTCTTCCTCTGCATCTCTTCCCCTCGATCTTTCCAGCTGTCACGATGTTCTCCAGTGTCTCACTTCTGATTACATGATCAAAGCAAGCTGTATGTCTCTTTCTTATTGTTGTATATAAGTATCTAGTCTCATTAGCCTCTTTCAGGCAATCGTTGTGTAGTTACTTTTGCGATCCAAGGAACTCGCAACATTCGCGACCATGAATACTTAGAGTTATCCCATCATGACTGTGCGAAGTTATCCCATCGTAAATACTTAGAGTTATCCCATCATGAATGCCTAGAATTATCCCACCATAAATACTTAGAATTATCCCATTATAAATACATGAGTTACCCCATCATAAATACTTAGAGTTATCCTACCACGAATGCTTAGAATTATCCCATCATGAATGCCTAGAGTTAACCCATCTTGAATGCTGACAGTTATTACATCAATAATGCTTAGAGTTAACCTATCATGAATGCTGACAGTTATTACATCAATAATGCTTAGAGTTAACCTATCATGAATGCTGACAGTTAAACCTATCATGAATGCTGACAGTTAACCTATCATGAATGCTGACAGTTAACCTATCATGAATGCTGACAGTTAACCTATCATGAATGCTGACAGTTGACCTATCATGAATGCTGACAGTTAACCTATCATGAATGCTGACAGTTAACCTATCTTGAATGCTGACAGTTATCCCATCATGAATGCTGACAGTTATCCCAATAAGACTGTGGAGCTATCCTATCATGAAGCTGGGGATATCGGCCACCAAATACAGACAGACCTGTATGCCTGGCTTTAGGAGTTAAGTGGAAATCGGCTTGATAACTATAATTACGTAATTCTGTACCATCACTGTCGTCTGCCTTGGTGGCACTATCGTCTGCCCTGGTGGCAATGTCAGGCATACTCCGTGAGGTCTAAAGGCAAGGTTTAGCATCATTCTCACTTTGCATATGATGACCACCAAATCTGTGCCTTAACGGGAATTCTTTCTTTGCCTCCAACAGAAACACATTCTTTTCCTTGCCATGAACTCTTTCTTAGGCTCAGACGGATACACATTCTTCGTCTTAGCGAAAATTCTTTCTTTCCGACGAATACACATCCTGTGTCTTGCGGGAATTCTTACTTTTCCTGCGATGGATTGCCATTCTTTGCAAACCGTGAATGTTTTCTTTGCCTCCACATGGAAACCAAGTCTGTGTTTTACCAGGATTTACAAATGGTGTCTTTGATCTTAAGACGGTCGGCACTGGTATAGTAACCCCAAGGCTGCGTCCATTACCATAAACAAATTATAGTCACTAGACTATGTGTTGATACATTTAATAAAAACCACCAGCTAACTGAAGCCATATTTTGATAAGTTAACAAACCACCCAGTCACCCATTCCATGTGTTAAGTTAACAAATCACCCTGCTAACCTTAAAGTCGCTTAAAAGTCGCAGGGTCAACTTCATTGCACCGGGTTTTATCTCAAATGGCTCCGTCTCTTTCCGCAGCGCGGAAAACTTCGCACAAAGCACGAACTCCGTAGCTCTAGCGACGACCCACAGGGTCGTGCTAACCTAGTCATGTGTTGACTAAGTAATAATACACTCAGTTACCGTTGCCATATGTTAGCTATAACAAACCACCCAGCTACCCTAGCCATGTTGATAAACATAACAAACCACCCAGTTACCATAGCCATGTTGATAAACATAACAACCACCCAGCTACCATAGCCATGTTGATAAACATACCAACCACCCAGTTACCATAGCCATGTTGATAAACATACCAACCACCCAGTTACCATAGCCATGTTGATAAACATACCAACCACCCAGTTACCATAGCCATGTTGATAAGCATAACAAACCACCCAGTTACCATAGCCATGTTGATAAACATACCAACCACCCAGTTACCATAGCCATGTTGATAAACATACCAACCACCCAGTTACCATAGCCATGTTGATAAACATACCAACCACCCAGTTACCATAGCCATGTTGATAAGCATAACAAACCACCCAGTTACCATAGCCATGTTGATAAACATACCAACCACCCAGTTACCATATCCATGTTGATAAACATACCAACCACCCAGTTACCATAGCCATGTTGATAAACATACCAACCACCCAGTTACCATAGCCATGTTGATAAACATACCACAATACCCATCCACCCATCCGTTGGCCTTGTAATCCGCGCACGCGACAAAACAACAGAGATCATTTCATGAGAGAAGATAAGAAACTGCATCTCAGTTCCACCGCTATTTATAGATTTCAAATGTATGGCTGTGCTAATTTCAGCTCGTGGTTGTGAACTCTGCGACCGGAACAGAACGGGCTTATCATCTCGTGATTACCGAGTGATCAAGACCCTCCCTCGGTGTCTGGCAGACGTTCACGACGGCAAGTGTCTAGGGCCGGCCACAAACGGAAGTTAAATGCACATCATCATGTTGCTATGTTAACATGCGTTGATGTTTACTTTTCCCCATACTTTATCTCAGAGTCAAAGAATTGTATCTGCTTCACTACACAAAAACTACCAGTCTTCGCCTGCGTCCAATCTTGGACATCAGAGCTGTTTCCCTGTGTCCGACCAATTCTACCTCTCTCATTTTTCAAGACTAACACGTTTATATTGTTCGGGGTTCTTATCTTCTCTTCTTCTGTCTTGGTCCTCTTTCGAGAGGAGTGCGTCACGCCGAGATATACACCTCGGTAGTCAGCCTGCCCGACTTGGGTGTGCACTTGTGAAAGCGTGACTTCTCCCAGACAGATTCCACCACAGGTGGCGGTGTGAATGTCCTCCTGGTTCTAGCGTATCGGAAAGTAATCACCAGGAGATTGATGCTAGTTTCGGCTGCGCAAGCATCACGTTTATTGTACTCATACATACTTTACTGTTCCATCCATATATTATAAGGGAGGGAGGAGGGGAGAGAGAGAGAGAGAGAGAGTATACCTACAGGTCAAAGTGGACATGGAGCATCCTGTGCGTGGCATTGGATGACACTAGAGGAGAACGAACGAACGAACGAACGAAAGTCTTAATTTTCAAAGGGTTAAGAATTGGGCACGCAGGCCCGTCTGACATTCTGCCCTTCTTCTTTATTTCCTCTCATACATTTTTTTCATTCAACATAACTTATGAAGCAAATTTTGACAAAGTGGACAAGGAGCATCCTGTGCGTGGCATTGGATGACACTAGAGGAGAACGAACGAACGAACGAACGAACGAAAGTCTTAATTTTCAAAGGGTTAAGAATTGGGTACGCAGGCCCGTCTGAAATTCTGCCCTTCTTCTTTATTTCCTCTCATACATTTTTTTCATTCAACATCACTTATGAAGCAAATTTTGACAACAAAAGAACAACGGCATTAAAACGCATGAAAAATAATCAATAACAAATGACTCACTGAGGCAATGTTTAACATGGGCATTATAAATACCTAAGGAAGGTGTAACGTGCCATACTTATGGGAATGTTTTTTGGCTAGTTGTCGTTTGAGTCCCCATTGGCACCTTGCCGTCTTGACAGACGATAGTTTGTGCTTTAAAAAGGCATAATAACTTTTAACTATGGCGGTAGCGAGTGTGACTGATAAGGCCAATTTGCGCTGTAAATGTCCTTTCACAGTGGGTGCATGTGAACACGTGGTCATTTCCACCATCATGCACCATCTTACGTCTCAAACGCTTGGTGTGTGACTTTTCTGCAATAATTTTCTCCTTTGACTTTATTCCATTTCTGATATTTGCCCTATTATTGTCTTTTTGTGTTTTTGTTTATGGGGAAAAGAAGTCTGTACTGAGGTAGTGTTCAAACAGGTTGCGAATGTATATATAATGATTGGTGGTGTCTTTGATTTCTTGTGGAAGATTGTTCCACAACTGAGTGGCAGAGTATGCTAAGCTTGTTTTATATAACTCTATCCTAGGTTTAGGGACATGAAGTATATTTAGTCGTTCGCTATGTCTTGCGTTATATTTAAACAATGGCCAAAGGTAGATTGGAGCATTTGAAATAGGATTTTGTGAATTAGTTTGGCCTTATTAAAAAGTAGGCGTTTGTGGAGTGGCAGTAACCGAAAACGTTTATGTAGGTTAGAATTGTCGGTAAGCTTTTCACCATTAATTAAACGCACTGCCCTTTTCTGGAGTGAATATAGGCGTTTTGTTATTGATTTGGAGCATCCGCCCCAGATTGTGGAGCAGTAATCAATATGTGTTTGTATATGGGAAGTATAGAATATCTTTCTTGTGTTTTCGTCAAGGAAATTTTTAATTTTGGCAAGTTGGTATAATTTTTTGGCTATTTGTTTAACGAGAGCATCAACATGTGTGTTAAAGGTTAGATTTTGATCTATGATAATAGGCATGCTACCAATGTGCAGCTGTAGAGTTCTCTGCGAGTTTAGCGTGTGAAGTCTTTGCCTGGTTCCTATTAACATCAGACGATCAGCATGGCCGAATGGATAAGGGAGCTCGTCCTTATACTTACGGTGTGCTGATACCGAGGTAGCAGGTTCAACCCCTACACCGATCAGTTGGAGTAAAATGACATCTCGTTTTTGACTTGGAGGTGTAAATTACAAGTACCTCTGAAGTCGGAGTGGGTACATTTGATGGCGAGGGACATTGGTAATAGGGAGAGCTATTTCCACACGCATGTTATGAGAAGAAATACACTAGAGAATTTGGTGACAACTGGCAAGATCGAGGGGAAGAGAATAAGGGGAAGACAGAAGTAAATACCTGGATGGCTTGACCACGTGGCATGGTCGAGACAAGAAAACTGAGCTGATCAACGACCCTAGTGATCCAGTGAAATCGCGAATCATGACCACCCACGCTTACCGGCATGGCACATGATGGATGGATGAATTCCACACGCAAACATCAGCCCAGTACACTAGAAGTAGTAGCACGTGCATGGACTACGTTTGAGTTTAAAACGAGCGAACACAAGCAAAGAAACTAACAACAAACAGAGGACACAGACTGGGCAGAAGCAGTTCTTGGATGGCGAAGGCTGAACAAACGAGAAGACATGTCTGTGAAGTTAGTCAGACAATGAGGGAGAACGGATGGATCACGGAGCCCTCTAACAAGGCACAGTTACATACAATGATAGTCATGCTGGACAGAGGCTGTCCGGGATGGAAAGTGGGCGGGATGGAAAGTGGGCGAGACAGATGCGTCCGTGCAACAGCCAATAAGTGAAAGCTCACAAACAAGTGATACACGACTGCCACTGGTACAATCATTATGAGCTACTGAAGCAGGCGACGGAGCACTAATGGAAATGTCCGGAGTGCATCGATGTTGATTCTTGATTTCAAACGTCACATTCAAGTGATGGTGGTTTCTGGTTGTCTCTGCCAGTCAGAGAGACTAACCGTACACACTTGGCGTTTTCACTTGTTAATCTGTGTCGCTGCCCGCTAGAGAACCGGAATGTATGCACGGAGTTTTTACTCGTGACTTGCTGCCGTTACACGCTAGACTGTCACAAAACTGTCATTTACTGCCAATATAGTACCTTGCGGTGTATGGCAGAGGGGTCTTTGAGCCTGAGGAATTAAGGCCGCCTGGCTAGTGCAGTCGCCGCGAACTGTGCAGGTTAAAGTTTTCTTTTAGCCACCGCTAGAAAAAACTCCACACCTTACCGAGGATTCGAACCTGGGTCTCCCGAGACAGATTTCGCCATTCTTGCCAATCGGCCAGCCGCTCCTCGCACGCTATACAACCCAACTAAACATTAAAAACACAAAAAAAAAACATTAGTTGCATGAAACTATATCCTTTACAAGACATCTCAGTCAACCCCAGCCCCTGCCCCCTATTTTGGGGGATGGTTGCTTTCTGAATGACCAGCACCCACACCGTTTTATAAAAATCCCAACGCAAGTTGCTGCCAATCGCCCGCAGCTGTGTTTCGAATGCGGAATGCGGGATTACGAATAGCGTCTGTAACTCCTCGCCACGGAGCGGGAAACTAAACATTATGTACATATTACCTGGATATTGGCTATTGCCATCGCCGAGCTGAACGTGTCCAACATGTTCAACAACTATTTGGAATAAACGGGCAGTCGTCGCAAGTAGATCTACATGATCGAGAGCCACACGAATGAATGAATACTGTTATCTTAAGCGTGGCCGAAAGGTTAAGAAAGTTCCCTCTTAAAAATATGCACTGATAGCAGGGTAGTAAGTTCACTTGCTACACCGGTCAGTTGGGCTTAAGACCTTGACTTCTTGTTCTGAAATCAATGGTAAACTACTACTTCTTCCTCTTCCTCTTCTTCATCTTCTTCTTCTGCGTTCATCCGGAGATATTTTTTTCGGAAATGATTGCGTTGTGCCTCTTTACAGCAGAGCTGCTTCTTGCGCCGTTAGGTCGACACATCCGACTTCCGCGGGCATTTGTTGACCGGGTTAACCTTCCCGGCAATGGTAAACTATTGAACGTAACATTGTCAAGAAAATCAACCTGGGGTTGATCGCAACGTCTTGCAACACGAGATATAGACAGACAGACAGACAGACAGACAGACAGACAGACAGACAGACAGACAGACAGACAGACAGACAGACAGACAGACAGACAGACAGATATAGTGCTACTTGTTCCTCCACCAGCCATCATCGTTTGAGCATCAATTCCAATCGTGATCTCTGTAAGCCGCGAGCGTTCCGCCACTACTGCACTCCACAAGTTCTACCTGTTGCCAGCGTGTCTTGAGCTGCCTATATCTGCTCAAACGTACCCAACCAAATCTGGGATATGCCATGTCATGTTTATACAGGTGCACACAAACGTACCCAGCCAAAACCTGGAGACGTGTGTGAGAGTGTGCGCGTGAGCGCACGCCAGCGTGGGCAGGCAGAATAAAACAAACAAGAGGAGGGAGATGGGAGAGGGAGAGAGAGAGAGAGAGAGAGAGAGAGAGAGAGAGAGAGAGAGAGAGAGAGAGAGAGAGAGAGAGAGAGAACGCAGTAGACATGTTAAGACATCACACGCTCTATCTAATATGTAACAAACTGATATATAACTACTAAATTCTATAGAAAACACGTCACATAACTATAAACTTTACATTGTATATGCATAAGCATGCGAATCAACATATTCATCATCATTATCATTAAGTATTCTAGACCTTGGCCTGACCGTGGAACTTCCTGATTATTCAATGGCATAGATTTCCAGAATTTGTTCATTTGTCAATTGTTCAACGCAGCTGGCTCTTTTTTCTGCCTCGCTGACCCCTATTGAATCCATTGGTTATTTCTCTAAAGCACCCATTCTGGGCACCTCTCTTAATATATGCCCCAGTTTTCAGTGACACAACAGGTAGAGTATCCCACTTTCCAAGTAGCACAGAAGCGCGTGGGAGGCAGGTGTCTGCTTCTCGTTTCCACTCAAAGGCAGCATAACGGGGGAACGCTGCCACACTCTATCAGCAACTGCCTCTTCCCGGAAGCTGCATGTTTGTGGGTAGGAGCAGGAGTGGGCGCCACTGAAGACGTCTACTGTCGGTGGTATCTTAGAAGGCTCAAGTAGTGGCCTGGGCCACGGAGGTCTAAAAAAGATTGGCATAGAATACAACCTGAACCTCATCCTCATCCCCTTCATCCTCATCATCATCATCATCATCATCATCTTCTTCTTCTTCTTCTTCTTCTTCTTCTTCTTCTTCTTCTTCTTCTTCTTCTTCTTCCAAGTCTGCTGCTGGTGGTATCGTACAGGGTTCAAGTTAAGGCTTGGGCCACGGAAGTCTGCAAATATTTGGGTAGGATACAGCGTGGGTACCACAGCTGAGCATGTCAGTGCTTACGATCGCAACTTTCAACTGTCTAGAAAACCGGACCCTGTTTCCATGTCACCGTGGCATATTCGTGCCATGTCAGCCACTTCTTCCTCTCACGGCAATACACGAGAAAATTGATCAGTATCACCCAGGGAACAGCAGATTCCCCCTTCCCCATATATATATATATATATATATATATATATATATATATATATATATATATATATATATATATATATATATATATATATATATATATATATCATTGGCACCTTGCCGTCTTGACAGGACGATAGTTTGTGCTCTAAAAAGGCATAATAACTTTTAACTATGGCGGTAGCGAGTGTGACTGATAAGGCCAATTTGCGCTGTAAATGTCCGTTCACAGTGGGTGCATGTGAACACGTGGTCATTTCCACCATCATGCACCATCTTACGTCTCAAACGCTTGGTGTGTGACTTTTCTGCAATAATTTTCTCCTTTGACTTTATTCCATTTCTGATATTTGCCCTCCACGCAACACGTTCAGCGGCGACTTGCTCCCAATGTGCATTATCAATGCCTGTATCAATCATGTCCCGCTTACACACATCTTTGTATCGTAGTAGAGGCCGACCCTGAGATCTCTTACCCATCTGTAATTCACCAAAAAAGATATCCTTTGGTATTCTACCATCATCCATCCTCCTAAGATGTCCTATCCATCTAAGTCTACGAAGACTGAGCATGGAAAAAACTAATAATATATTATTCCATATATATATATATATATATATATATATATATATATATATATATATATATATATATATATATATATATATATATATATAATCATCATCAGGTATCTTGCCAACGGGCGTTGGTGATCATGCTTCTCTACATCTTTCGATCTGCAACTTTCCAAAAATGTTCCGGTTACTACAATATGATGCAGGTTATGTCTTCTAATAGTGTGGCTAAAAATGATGTCTGTCTGTTTCTGATGTTTGTGATAAGCTGTCGTGGAGTGTTTCAAACGTTTAGATTATGTATTTTGGCTGTCCATGGAATGTTCTTTTATAAAATCACATATCTGAAGCTCCCATGTCACCGTGAACACTGGTAAAATCGAAGGGAACAGACCAAGGGGAATACCTAGAAGCAAATACCTGGATGGTTTGGCCTTGTGGCATGGTCGAGACAGAAACACGGAGCTGATTCACGACTCAGGTGATCGAGTGACATGGCAAAACATGACCGCTCACGCTTACCGGCATGGCACATGATGGATGATGGAAGCTCCAATGGGTATTTTCCCCTTGTTTCTTAGTGTACAGGACTGACAGCCAAATATTACAACTGGTTCTATGCAACATACCATAATTTTTCCTAACCTCCATTGTCATGGACTTATGGAATAAGATGTTCTTCATTTAAGAAAATGTAGATTTTGGCTGTCCTATTCTGTTCTTCATCTGCGTAATACATCTTCCACATGATATTACCAGTGTTCTTAGATTCCCGAATTTCTGAACTTGCCCAGAATTAGTATTGTTTACTTTAACTGTATATTTCGGCACGATCTGATGCTTTGACATTGCCATGATGTCTGTCTTCTTATTAATGAAATAGTAGTTCCTTCTTATTCTTTACAGACACATTACCGTGTACAAAACCACAACGGCAAGCCCATATTACATAATGCCGTGATGGTGTGCAGTGATAGTTTCACGTCTACTAGGTCAAAACATTCATGAGATGAGACAACCAGCGCCTTTCTCCGCACCAACAGACATCATCATCATCATCATCATCATCATCATCAAGTACCCTGCCAGCTGACGTAGGCGTTCATGGCTCTCCACAGATCTCGGTCTTTGGTTTTCTGAATCAACTCTACTGATGATATTCCTCCATGCCATCGTCTCAATCCACCCAGCATCATTTCTCTTGGTCTGCCTCTGCCTCTCTTCCCCTCGATCTTTCCAGTTGTCACGATGTTCTCCAGTGCCTCACTTCTGATCACATGACCAAAGAAAGCTGTTTGTCTCTTTCTTATTGTTGTATATAATGGTCTAGTCTCATTAGCCTCTTTCGGGCAATCGTTGTTAGTTACTCTGACAGTTCAAGGAATTCGCAACATTCGTCTCAAAAACGAAATCTCTGTTGCTTCTAAGTTCTCCCTATTTGTTCATTTACATTCCAAGATTCGCTGCCATTCAGCAAAACTGGTTCTATTTAGCATTTCAGCACTCTCTTTTTAACATTCATTGATAGTGACTTATTGCATAAGATACTCTTCATTTTCTCAAATGCGGCTTTTGCCTGCCCTATTCTGCTCTTAATCTCTGTTGTACATCTTCCATCTGATGTTATAAGTGCCCCTAGGTATTTAAAACTATCCACTTGGTTAAGAATTTCCCCTTCTATGTCACATTTTGGTGTCACCATTTTCTTTGATATCACCACTGTTACTGTTTTCTTGATATTCAAGGAGAGTCCTTTCTGTGCGCTCTCTGTTACTACAATGTCTAACAATTGTTGTAGGTCTGCTGCATTATCCGCCACCAATACTGTGTCATCCGCATAGCGTATATTGTTCATATTATAACCCCCGATTAGTATTCCTGGCTTCTCTTTGATTTCTCTCATTATTACTTCACTATAGAGGGAGAAGAGATCCGGTGACAAGACACACCCCTGTCGTACTCCTAGCTTTATCTGTTCGTAACTACCCTCTTTATTTCCCATTTTAATTGCTGCTACTTGGTTCCAGGAGACCCCCAGAATAAAATCCACAAGGCGGATCGACCCATAGCCACATGCAGGCGGGGCTAAATTACCTGTACAACTAACCACTGAACCCGAACCATTACCAGAGGGCCACTGCCAGCAGGCCAGTGCACTATCCGCTATGCAACTTCCAGCAAGCTAGTGCACTATCAGCTAAGCCACCGTGCATGACAGCCAACCTAAACCTGGGTCACAGCATTAACTCCTGACCGTAACTAATGAATAAAAAGATTCGCCCGAGGCAGCTGTCACATACCACTTGGTGGCTATATCCTAAACTGCTGCTGAATTCTAAGCTATAATAAGACCCAGGCCCAGATGCTAACAGTAACAGTGTCCCAGAAGACGTAATTGAAACCTCAATTTATTTAGCCGGGTGTAATTTATAGTACAGATGTATTTCCCCTTGGTGAAATTGACAGAAGGGTTTATGTCCCCTGGTGAAATTTATAGTCTATGTTTATTTCTTCCGCCATGTTGTATTTATGTAGAGAGATGCGAATCGCAATAAATGGTGAGATTAGAATGAATAAGTGCAATGAGACCTCGTGGCGGAGCGGTGCCAAGCGTGCATACTGTCGTGATTGTGCCAGGTTAATTCCACTGATACACGTATTATCGAGGGTCAAATGTGCAGACATGGTGGGGCCTTTAAAACACATACAGCATGTAAATATGCAGGTGGTTCATACACGCACACACAATACGCAGAATTACAGGGGTCTGTAGAAAAAGAAAAACAAACACAAAATACAAATGTAATGCCCTGGTACTCACACTGTCGACAGATAATTATACAAGCACAAGGCCTTGGTATGCAAACACAGAAGATAGATAATTATAAAAATAGACTATTATAATAAATAATAATAAATAGATTATTATATAAATGTATAATTTATACAGGCAGGCGCGCGCGCGCGCACACACACACACACACACACACAATATGCAGATATGATGAGAACCTTTCAAAACGTGTAGATATGCAGGGCTCTGACACACACATTGCATGTAGCTATGCCGGACCTGTGCTATACATACACAATACACTTGTATGCAGGGTGCTATTACACACACTCACACCTTGTAGATTTGCTGGCCCCTGTGCTATACATACAATGTATGTGGATACACATGGCTCTCTCTCTCTCTCTCTCTCTCTCTCTCTCTCTCTCCATCCTCTAAACTCTCTTTCCCCCCCCCCACCTCTTCCCCCCCCCCCCCCCCCCCGCACACTCTTACGTGCTCAATCATTGATTATTCTGTAGTCTCCAACGGACATGTCACAGCTGCCCAGGACTGAACGGACACAAAAGCCGGGCCCGGAAGACAATTAACCACGGCACAGGACCTGTCAGCGGGCCAGAGCCTAGCCACAAAACCTGATTTCCCGACAGACAAGACTCCGTTCTGATTAGACTGTCTTGTCAACTACCTTTCCGCTGCCGCGTTCTCCGTCAGTGACAAAACTGTCTGGGACCGTCACAGGTCTCCACTACATTCTTGGCCTGGGGGTCCACTCAGTGGCGGGGCAATCCGTGAGGCCAGACAGTGGAATGTGACGGTGGTCGAATCCGTGTGGGTGCGGCCAGTGACATAGTGGGTGATGTTGGGTGGGTTATGGACTATAACTGATTGTCTGTTTCAAGTTATTGGTGTGTGTGTGTGTGTGAGAGAGAGAGAGAGAGAGAGAGAGAGAGAGAGAGAGAGAGAGAGAGAGAGAGAAAGAGAGGTTGATTATGGACTATGTGTTTGTTTAAAGTTATTCGCTTTTATATGTGTGTGTGTGTGTGTGTGTGAGAGAGAGAGAGAGAGAGAGAGAGAGAGAGAGAGAGAGAGAGAGAGAGAGAGAGAGTGTGTGTGTGTGTTTAACATAACCAATGCACCACGTAAGAAATTAGACAGAGCTTGGAGACAAACAGCTGTGGATTCTAAGAATAATTTTGCATCCTGTCACAAACGTCGGTTGTCGGGTGTTTACGTAAGAATAGACCATGCGTGTGAACATGTGCGCGCGCATGTGTATGCGTGTGAGGACATAGGAACATGTCGTATACTATTCTGTAATAAATAACATCTATAAAACTGTATCAAGTGAGACTTGCAAGTGAATGGGAGATATGAGTTGTGCACGTCTAAGAAACATGAAAGGTTTATGTGTGTATCCAGGTTGGTAAATAAGCAGGTGTATGTGTCTGTGAACGACCAATGAGCCCCGAAACTCCCATACTATTCATGTATTCACTATATGTATTCACGCATTCACTACAGGACACATATTTAAACACCCATTCAACTACACCCATTGCGAACGAAAGAAGAACTACATCAATGGTTACAATAACTTGCACAGTCCCCGGTCGAGGCATGCCGTTGCGTTCAATCATGTAACATTTAACGGATGTTCTATCAAACCTCAGCAGCTCTCCCCAACAACGGGTTCCAGATTGAATAAAGGCGTTATCATTATCAACAGTAACCAAATACAATGTTGGAAGAGAGCTAATCAGGCACATTACCGAATTGTGACAAATGTTTATAGTCTCCCTTGACGATCACTGCTGGCAGACAAGATTGCATCTGTAACGAGTCTGTATTGTTCCCTCACACCTCCTGCCTCCGCCTTATCTACCTGGTGACACGTCTGTCCCGGTTGCATACAACCCCAGAATTAGCAACAGACAAGAGGATCTACTTCATCGCACGCAATTTTATCTCATACGGTTTGGTCTTTTTCCACAGGACGGAAGAGGGGACGGGGAGAGAATGGGATGGAGGGAGGGGTGGAGGGAGGGGGATGGAGGGAGGGAGAATGGGAAGAGAGGAGGAGGGAGGGAGGGAGGGAGGGAGGGAGAAAGCGAAGTGGCCAAGACCCAAGAACTAACTACTACACGTTAGCAGTATTGTGGCACTATATTTACGGATCATGGCAGGAGCCAACATTCACAAAAGAAACCTCCAGAGGAGACGGACACAAAGGAGAACCCGCCGGCCAATCCCCAAGCTGACGTCACAGGCACAACACTTCAAGATTGAAAAGCCAGATAACACTGGTGCCGAAAACTATACAAACTTAAACCGCACCATGAACCACTACAAACATAACCAACGCCACAGAGGCGGGTTGAACGGGTGGAAAGTTTGTTTCTTTTTCTACAACTGGAACTGGAAGCACTACTGAGGCTAAGATGTGAAATGCTGAACAATCCCTCAAATGAGCAAGGCATTATAAGGTGTTAGTAACCATAAGGTGTTAGTAACCAATTCCCTTTCTCCGCCAGTTTCTCATTATCGAAATAAAAATAACTTCAAATATTGTTTCACGGCTCGATGAGTCGAAGCGACGCCGCGATGTGGTTGCCAACCAATGTCATTATAATCAGCAAAGTCACATAACACAGCCGTGAATTACTGGGCGCATCCATCCATCATGTGCCATGCCGGTAAGCGTGGGCGGTCATGTTCTACCATCTCACTCGATCACCAGAGTCGTGGATCAGCTCCGTGTTTCTGTCTCGACCATAGTGTGGGCCTAAACTTTATGAGGATCCTTCTTCCCATTCGTCACTCTGAACTCCGAATTTTGTTCAGTTAGACGGACGGACAACACAAACCACACATAATTTCATCGACTGACTCATTGACTGATTGAATGACTGGCCTAATAGTTGGCTGATTTAATCTGTTGATTAAGTGACTGGCTGATCAACTTGCTGACTAATCCATTGAACGATTGATTTAATGGCTGACTGACTGATAGGAATCGACGACCCACTTCATCGCATGTGAAATCACCTATCAATTCATTAATCTTCTGTTTCAAGGTCGCACTAGGAACATCTCCAAACACATAAAATGTAGTCAGAAATAGAAATAAATGAAAGACACAAGAAAAACGTACATAACACTAGAAGATTTGCGAAGTCAAAAGAAATTAAAGCTAGTGCCAAAATGAGAACACTCAAACTCTAACATTACATCGGAACCACTGTATGGACCAGAAACACGAAGGACGACTCAAACAAGTGCTAATCAACTGTGTACATTCACTAACCGGGGCCGGCCCAGAAAGACTATCACGGAATGACAGAATCACTAATGGCAGCGCTTAGGGAGGGAACTAGACACTCCCACAATTCAGGAAATGGGGAAATGACGCCGGCCCAGGATAAGACACATACTGAGAAGACGGAGATTTTTTTTTTTTTTTTAGCTGTTTGTGATTTCGTAGACAATTTTACGCTCAGCAGTTTTTCACTTGTTTCATAACGGCCGACGCTCATACAAATGCGAAAATAAACGCAAAGCTGTCTGTTCCCAAATCAACAGCGGCTGATTTCGAACCTGGTATGCGGGATTGTGAAACTGCTGTTACTACCCCTAAGCCACAGCCGCCGGCAAATGATAAAAGGAGAAATACAAATCTGCTTATATTTTTATGAAACGTACAGGGCAAACTAAATAAAGGCAGACGAACCTAGAGACGGAGATAAATAATATGGTGTGGATATGGAGAACTGGAGATCACAACAGATAGTACGGCTTGGCATCAATAGGTTGAGGGCCTGTGAGAGATGAAATGCCGAATACGCACAATCTCAACTCCATGCACCCCCTGGAACCTCTAACGCCTGTCAGGATCTCTTTATGAAAATTATAGAGACAATAATTCACTTAAAGAGCCGTACGTACCCAGAGCCGTGCGTACCAAGTGCCGTACGTACCTAGAGCCGTACGTACCCAGAGCCGTGCGTACCAAGTGCTGTACGTACCCAGAGCCGTACGTACCCAGAGCCGTACGTACCCAGAGCCGTACGTACCCAGAGCCGTGCGTACCAAGTGCTGTACGTACCCAGAGCCGTGCGTACCAAGTGCTGTACGTACCCAGAGCCGTGCGTACCAAGTGCTGTACGTACCTAGAGCCGTACGTACCCAGAGCCGTGCGTACCAAGTGCCGTACGTACCTAGAGCCGTGCGTACCTAGTGCCGTACGTACCTAGAGCCGTACGTACCCAGATCCCATACACAGAGGTCAGGAAAGAACTTTTTTAGTTTTTTGTTTGTTTGTTTGTTTTTGCATATCCTTTTATAAGACATCGCAGTCAGCTCCAGCATTTCTACCGTTGTGATCTCTTGGCAAGTTTACGTTCAGTAGTTTGCCATTGATTTCTGAACGACTGGCACCGATACCAACGCAACTCGGTCTGCTGCCAAGTCACGCGCAGCTGTGTTTCGAAAGCGGGTATATGGGATTACAAATCGCGCCCGTACCACCTTCGCCACGGAGGTCACTACTCCTGCCATTATTATGGAATGAACTCGAACCACCGTGATGGTAAGCGACGGCACTAGCTACCACGCCACCACTGTATACATGTATATATCACAATCACAGTCAGACCCAGCAGTCGGCCTCAAGCCCAGTAACAGACCTCACAATTCACATTTTTTATATTCCATGATACCAGCTAGTCGCTAAGTCCTGTTATTTGTGAACTTGTTCTTGTAAAGAATCTCTCTCTCTCTCTCTCTCTCTCTCTCTCTCTCTCTCTCTCTCTCTCTCTCTCTCTCTCTCTCTCTCTCTCTCTCTCTCTCTCTCTCCATCCCACCCTCGCGCTTATTTGTCTGATAATATCTTGTAGCTACAACAAACACCTGTACGCTACTGGGCCCTACGAGGACAGCGAAGGGCAGCAACACTCCAACCCACTCAGCGGGGGGGGGGGGGGGGGCCCTGAGTGGCCTCGAGGTACGGTGTCCGCCTCGAGTGCTGGAGGTCCCGGGTTCAGGCCCCGGTGAGGATCGGGTTTTATGTAAAAAATCCACCTGGACTTCCAGTAATAAAATTTCCCCTGGTCTCTGGGTAGTGAGATCGGACGCCCGTGTGTATTGTTGCGCACGTAAAAAATCCCTTGGCAGTTGGAATTCGAAAAAGAGTAGCCTAACGGCGCTGCCCGGGCAAAATTTCGAGTTAAAAATCTACCCAAAGTACTTTAGGATTCTCGCCGATGCAACGGAGTTCGTGCATTGAGCTGAGTTTCTCCAGACTCAAGCTTGAGTTAGGAGGAAAACGGAGCTAAACCAACCCACTCAGCACGTGGAAGAGGCGTGAAAGAATGGTTGGCGAGAGACGGACTACTCCAACCTTTACAAAACTATAGCTGCGAAATGCAACCAACCAAGACCAAACCTACAAAGGGCTTGATATGACTTGCTTGATGGTCCATGCTCCATTGGCAGACGAAAGAAAACCAGCAGAACAGACAGAACACAGACAACGGTTGTCAGCTCACCTAACGGAACTTATAAATAGCCCTTTCTAAAGCTCTGTAACTTTTGAACAATAACAACAATAACTCTAGCACTGAAACAAGCCAATGAAAACTGCCTGGTTATTTTTTCGTCCAGTTCCGGGAAATCAATATTTTCATTGAGCCGAATTGCCGGGTAAATTGTTGGCAGATTGGGTGGGTTAAGGCTGTGGGGAATTAACGACACAAACACAACACAGACTAAACATTATCAACTGCAGGCCGTGAGAGTTTATACATGGGCGCTGTCAAACAAACAACGATAATGTGTGGATAACAAACAAGGAGATTACCAAACTATCACGTGCTCAACACGGCCAGTCGCAAACATAGTGTATGGGATATGGGGGAAAGAGCGGGGGGGGGGGGGGGGAGGGAGAGAAGGAGAAAAAGAGAGAGAAGATAGGGGGAGAGGAGGAGATAGATAAAGAAGAAGACGGGAGAGAAGAGGGGGGGGGGAGAGAGATTAAGAGTTAGAAGAAAAGGAGAGTGAGTGAATGAATGAATGAATGAATGAATGAATATACGGGTGTGTGTGACAGCTAAACTAACGACCACTAATACATGAGTACCATTACAGGCGTGTCTACGTGGAATGTCTTCTGAGCTGAGAGGATTCCCATTTACCCCTGAAAGCAGTCGCCACGCCCAGTACTCACTAGAATTGTTACTTTGCTTCCAACAGACGGTCTGCTCAGTGGCGAATGGTTTGCGAATGCTGTTCGTAATCCAGTATATTGCGCTCGAAACACAGTTGCGGGCGATTTGACATACAAAGGTATGATAATCCTGCCAAGAAATCACAAACAGCCACACTTACAGAACGCTGGGGTTGACTGCCACGTCGAGTAAAGGATATGCAACTAACTGTTTCCCCTGACAGACAAAAAACCCGAAGCCTTAACCGAGGCATAGAGCACACGCCCCACGATATGTGAGGCAGACGGGCTAACTTCTCGGCCACGTGTTGTTCATCTTAAACTAGACAACAAGGTTAATTCTGCAAACAGCGGATTTCCCCACATCCTGGTGGCATCTTGTGAAGTGGACACACTACCCGGTCTTGTGAAGTGGACACAACACCCGGTCTTGTGAAGTGGACACAACACCCGGTCTTGTGGAGTGGACATAACACCAGGTCCTGTGAAGTGGACAACACCCGTTATTGTGAAGTGGACACAACACCAGGTCTTGTGAAGTGGACAGACCAGGTCTTGTGAAGTGGACATAACACCAGGTCTTGTGAAGTGGACATACCCAGTCTTGTGAAGTGGACACACCCGGTCTTGTGAAGTGGACATAACAGCAAGTCCTGTGAAGTGGACACAACACCCGGTCTTGTGAAGTGGACACAACACCAGGTCTTGTGAAGTGGACAGACCAGGTCTTGTGAAGTGGACATAACATCAGGTCCTGGGAAGTGGACACAACACCAGGTCCTGTGAAGTGGACACAACACCAGGTCGTGTGAAGTGGACACATCCGGTCTTGTGTAGTGGACATAACACCAGGTCCAGTGAAGTGGACATAACACCAGGTCCTATGAAGTGGACACAACACCAGGTCCTGTGAAGTGGACACAACACCAAGTCCTGTGAAGTGGACACAACACCAGGTCCTGTGAAGTGGACACAACACCAGCTCCTGTGAAGCGGACACAACATCAAGTCTTATGAAGTGGACACAAGACCAGGTCTTGTGAAGTGAACACAACACCAGATTTTGTGAAGTGGACACATCAGGTCTTGTGAAGGCAGCAGCCATGATTTCGCATCACAAGATACCACTAATCCTTGAGCTTCTAATGTAATCACATCGCGCCCTGTGTTCTGGTATCACAAGATCAAACCCCAGCTTCAGCAGGATACATTTACGCCGGCGCGCCACTCTAAGGATGACCCTGCTTGGTAAAACTGATCCTGAGATTTCTCTGTAAAGGAAAGTTGGGGAGACATGTTGCTGGTCGCCCCATCACATAACACCGCAAACCGATTACATCTAACAGAACAGGTCATGGAAATACTCTTTATCTTTCTCTGGACTTGGTTTGACAGTCAACACTGACTGACTATATATCAGCACTGCTGCCCAAGTGTCTGATCCACGAAACGAAACTTAGACAACAGTTTGTTTTCCCGATGTAACCAAATCTAAAAGTATGTATTCACAGTGCGTGCTGACGGCTGCACAACCCGGCACAGCCGCTTCTGTGCTATCTTTGTGGTGACAGCTAATACCTTTTTACTATTATGCTGAAATAAAACGCATCGACCCCGTGTCTGTAATCGTATTGCTTTAGACATCTCAATATCGCATACCACATGACGCAGATCTCCGTCACAGCCGGCGGCAAACTTCGGCTGACAATGGATACGATACAGGTTGTTACCAGAGAATGCAAGCGTCATGCACCTAGAGATGTAGCAGGTACTGCTATCAACGTGTATACGCCATGTTTCTATGATGTCTCCCCTGGGTGTTTATGTTGGAGCCTGTTGATAGTGACATACCCAACAGGTATAGGGGAAACATGATGACCCAGTCTGTCCATTGTATTGTGCTGAACTGAGCTAAAAATCCTACCATGCTTCTCTAAAGATACGAAGTCTCAGTACCGGTCTTGCACACCCATTGGTGTCTGCGCTCGGAGAGGGTTAGGAGAGCTCTACAACATAGTCCCCGGGAGATGGTAATTTGATACAGGATCAGCAGATCAGGGAAAAAAAACGAACAACAAATCTGACTCCGACAGATGCACGTCTTTTCAGGCTTAGACGACAGACCTTCGAGAGGATTTACGTGTAGGGATTTATCTCGAGATGTGGGTGACGCTACAACCTAGTGACTAGACGCTCCATGGCCGGCCCGGTGGACATGGAGTCGAATCTGCAACAAGGCGAATGTCTAACATTGACTTGGGCTCTCAGGTCGATCCAATCTAGAAAGCGTACCAGGAAACTTCTTGGAAAGTAAATACCGATCATATCACCCACTGAGTGCCGACTGGTCTATAAACACATGGGTCTAGGTCAGTGGTTCTCAACTGGTGGGGAATCCCCTCCCTTGGGGTCTCCGGGGAAAGGGGGGGGGGGGAAATTAAGATTATTTCAAAATCGCACTGAATTCAGAACCGATTACTTGATACTGTTTTTCCCTCCATACTTTACAGTTCTGTACTTCTCGCCTTTCTGAAATTCGTTTTATAACGTAAGTAGACCCGCAAATCACGTTTTATGTAAACGTCTAGACTTCTAGTATGTGTTATTAAATTTAGCTTCCATTTTTACATATACTATGTAGGGGCGGGGAGAATTATAGGGACGAAATATGAAAGAGAGGGGGGGGGGGATGACATTCTGAACATATGGTGAAGGGGTGCATAGGCCAAAAAAGGTTGAGAACCATTGGTATAGATTATATGCCCAATGTAAAGACGTAAAAATAGTCCTTTAGAATTGTACCTAGATATGTAGCGGCTAAAGTTGTCAATGGGTCAGGTACCTTGTACGGGGTCATGTATCTGGGGGATGTAGCGGGTAACAGTTGTCAATGAACCAGTGTCAAGTAACTAGAGATGTATCCGATAAACGACTAGCTATCCATCATATAAAAGTTAACTAAATGATACTGGTTCCGTGTCCTACAGACCGATAAGAAAAGAAATGATCTCTTGCATCAGGCACGCACACTTACTACTAAAGGCAGAAGCAGTGGAAGACCTTGACTACGAAAGATAAATTCCCAAGACCCATTTCGAGCCTTGAAAGCTGAAGAAAAAGGTGTTAGCAAGAAATTATACACGTAGTTGTTGTGTAAGAAGCTGCGTGTGCTCTGAACTACACAGAGAAACAAATTAAATGTATGAGGAATATCAACAGAGCCGGCGGGGGAAAATGCTAGGCAAAGAAGCCAGAAAGAGAAATAAATAGGTACTTGAATAGCTTAATGACATTTGTACTGACCTGTTGCACAACCGCATCATACATTTTTTTTTAAAATATCCGATAGAAGTGTCGCAATCGACAATGCCTGCCCCAAACCAGCCATGAGGCGGAGGTGGAGGTGGATGAAAAAGAATACAATAAAGCAAATCAACAAAATCGGTAAGTGGGACTGATCAACTTCAAAATAACATAATCGCAGGCGACAAAATGAAGGTTGCGGCTAGAAAACCTTTATCAGCATACACAAAAACGCTGATACAATTATACTAAACCAGTCTGTGAGAATATTGTTCGGCATTCATCGTTGTGGTTCCTGAGACGAATGTTGCGAATTCCTTGGACTGCCAGAGTAACTAACGATTGCCTGAAACAGGCCAATGAAACTAGAACATTACACACAACAATAAGACAGTGACAAACATCTTTCTTCGGTCATGAGATGAGAAGAGAGGCATTGGAGAACATAATGACAGCTGGAAAGATCGAGGGGAAGAGAGGCAGAGGCAGACCAAGAGAAATTATGCTGGATGGATTGAGACGGCGGCAAGGAGGAATATCAGCAGCAGAGTTGATCCAGAAAACCAAAGATCGAGATCTGTGGAGAGCCATGAACGCTTACGCCAGCTGGCAGGACACTTGATGATGATGATGATTCATCGTTGGCAGACGATTACAACAAGTGTATGTCTACTGAGAGGCACATTATTAGATGTGAACTCGGACCCGCTGGTTGAAGGGCGGAGAGATCAGTGACAGTCGGCTGTCCAGGAGATAGCAGTGATGCAAGGTCTGGATGACATGACAGGCGTGCCCGTCACTGCAGTGACATCTCGTCACGGACCGATTTTGTGTGACATGACTGTCACAAAATGAAACCGTGTGTTTATCCGGTTGATTATTACAGAGGATTTTCGGATTAAGCGGACGATCGACCAGCGACATCTATTTGTACTAACAGAGTAAACACAGTTGTACAGGTTACATCGTGTCAGCCCATAAACACATTTGGTGGTGAGTGAGAAGGATATGGAATGGTTCCGTTTGTCATCTATACTGGCGGACATCAGACGGAAATGGCTGCTGGGATTGTCACCACGGAACAGAAGAGTGACAAGTTTGTCAACATTTGAATGCAGATGAAGCCGGTGAGATCACAGGGGCAGATGTAAAACGGAAGTACCTAGTACGGAAAACAGTGCATCTGTCAATTCTTGGTTTCCGGAACATCAAGATGATTGGCAGCTTGATATCGAAACTCTTTGTTGGGAGTTTACAGAAACTAGCTGGCTTGTTTTGAGAATCTAGGCAATTACTGACAACTTTGACAGGATTTAAGCCAGGAAAATAGTTCTTGACAGGGGATGATTTGCCACTGTGCCACCTGTGTGGGGGAGTAAAGGATAACGTCACGTGGACAACTTTGGTAGTTTGCCATATAAAACTCGAGTTGAGATCAACTAGGGTGGACTTGAATAATGCTCTAGACATAGTGCAGGGCACTGCAGTGCCAGTGGAAATAATATCTACCGTGTGTTAATTAGTGACTTAATTTTACACGTGCCTATATGGCAGATGTAGATATGATTTATAGGACTGCAGTAGTGCCATTTAAGGTATAACTTATTATAATATATTCGTTATAATTACTATAGACTGTGGCCTTGTTAAACTATAGTGTGATGATTAGCACTGTTAGTGGAAACTAGCTAGAGTAGTGAAGTGATACTTGGCTCTGTTAGCTAGAATAGATTAGTGAAGTGTTGATAAGCTTTACTAGTTGAGTAATGAGGGAATTGGGATCTTCCCGTAGGTTCCCTGGTGGGCGGGGTTCCGCATTCTGTTTGCTGATATTTTTTTCTTGTCATAGCCTGATTCGACTCTAGGTGGGTAGCTAATCTGCTCTATGACTAAGTCTAGTTAGCTAAAGATCAGTAGGCAAGGTGATAGGCTTACACTCAGCCAAAAGGATCAGTGACTAGTACTATCACCAGATGTGTTGTTTCTATCCTAGGTTCCCTACCAGATCCAAGGAAACTCAACAAGTTTTAAAAAAACCCATTCGGAAGAACACCCGTTCAACCATCAATAAAGTGCAGACAGCACGTAACTGAAAGCTAAAAAACAGGTTGATTCACCAAAGTGAGTGATGCGTACTGATGCACCACACATCATCAGACAGTGGTGGCGGGCTGAAGACATTGGGTCTAATAGTTACCTAGAGTTATATAATCTCGTGTAATAGAACACATGACATTATATGTGAGGCTGGATAGACACGAGTGAGGATCAATCCAGTACAGTAACAATTAACATTAGTAAGTAGCCCTTATGAGCTGAGTGGTTCGATGTGCAACGAGGATGATCTGTCGACTAACTAACTAACTAACTAACTAACTGCGTACACACTGCAAAAGACTTGTGCAGTTTGTAGGAACATTAGGAACGGACATTGTGTAGAGTTGCAACCGGTCCTGATTAACTCTTAATACCACCGGTGTCTATTTCGGATGTTCATGAAATTGGATTACCAGAGGTCTACAGAGGCAAAGCATTATCCGGCAAGATGGTTCCGGCAACGGGTGAGGACGTACTTGTTCTGACCGTAACGTGCTGTGGTCTATCTTTGCTGTGATCAGCTGACTGAGTTGATGTCTGAGAGACAGAGTCTACACACTTTATAGAACACGTCACACATTTTCTTCGCATACACGTCTCATACACGTTACACTTTTATTTTAATAAATTAATCTTTATTAATTTCTAGAAGCCAGAGTTGTTGAGTATGTTGCGTTGGGGAAGTATGAGAAGGGGGCATAGTACGACAGTGTGAGAGTGATAGGAAAAGGTGTCCATAGGCTGATGGAGTGTGTTGGACGGAAGCTGGTGGATTCTCCAGAATATTGAGGGGGAAAAAAAATAATATTATAATGTGGGTGTCGGATCTCCTCACTCCAGGGATGACACTTTAAAGGAGGACACGACAATGACATGGAAGAAATGGTAACGTGATATCGAATGTCGGATGGGAGAAGATCTGTCAGGCAGATGTTATTTTGGGTACACACATTCTGCTCCGTGCTGAAGAGATTTGGCAGGACTCCACCCAATACCCGATAATGACAGTAAACGGATACAGAGCAGCTAATATGACAAATGTCAATTATAATTGATGAGGTGTGTTTTTTTTTCATGCGGCTAATCACATCATTAAACCATACTTGTTCTGCCTCGTTAAGAGGATAAGGTCATTACATAAATACATAGCATGCATGGTTGCGGGGGTGTGAGTTGTGAAGATTCCACATACACTACGAGTACATCACTCGGACTGCACAAATGTGATGAGAATACTCAGTGGTGAGTGCACAATGTGTACTGGTGAGTGCACAATGTGTAGCGATGAGTGCACAAAGTGTAGTGATGAGTGTGGGAAGTGATGAATGTGGGAAGTGATGAGTGTAGGAAGTGACGACAGTGGGAAGTGGTGAATGTACTAAGTGAAGTGATGAGTGTACTAAGTGTAGTGATTAGTGTACTAAATGAGGTGATGATTAAGTGAT
This sequence comes from Cepaea nemoralis, assembly GCA_014155875.1. NCBI lineage: Eukaryota > Metazoa > Mollusca > Gastropoda > Stylommatophora > Helicidae > Cepaea > Cepaea nemoralis. The sequence goes on along the minus strand of JACEFZ010014092.1, from coordinate 358,573 downwards.
GAGTGTGCTAAGTGTAGTGATGAGTTTGTGAAGCGGAGGGTGCATACAGTGTATTGATGAGTGCACTAAGTGCAGTTATGAGTGCACTAAGTGCAGTTATGAGTGCACTAAGTGTAGTGATCTGTGTGCTAAGTGTAGCAATGTGTGTACTAAGTGCAGTGATGAGTGTCTAAAGTGGTGAGTGTACTAAGTATAGCAATGCGTGTATGATGAGTGTACTAAGTATAGTGATGAGTGTACTAAGTATAGTGATGAGTGTATGAAGTAATGCGCACACTAAGTGTAATAATTAATGCACTAAGTGTAGTAGTTAGTATACAAAGCAAAGAGGTTGGTGTAATATTCTGTGTACAACGTAGAATTTCTGGGTTGGATCGCCATGAACTCAATGATTTTTTTACGGCATGTAGTGCTCCAGGATTAGCCCTGCCTGGTACAAGGGATACCAGGGGTGTCTCATAGGGGCAGAAAGAAAAATCAGAGGAAGAAGAGAACTGTAATATCCATCTCATAATATCATGAGCTAGTACGTGCAGTAATCCAACACCTCACACCACGGCAGAATTTATATATGATACGAAAACATGTGCTTGACTGGTGAATATCTTCCACAATGTTGTCTCTAGACATGTACAGGAACAGGGAAACAGAGAAAGCACTATGAATGAGTGAGGAAGATGGTGTAATATCGATACAGCTTGTGGAGAGAGACGCTACATAAATACCGCAGGCATGGTAGGTAGGTATGTAAGGCTGGTAGGTAGGTAGGTAAGGTTAGGTTAGGTTTTGTAACATAAGGTAAGTCGATAAGCAAGGTAAGCAAATAAGGTAGGTAGGAGTCCAAACAGGTGCATGACACAGACAGACAGACAGACAGACAGACAGACAGAGACAGACAGACAGACAGACAGACAGACAGACAGACAGAAGATATTTCTCCTGGCCTTCCACAACGGCGGGCATTTTACCCCACTTAAAAGCTCTGGCTTTGCTGACCGTCCACGGCACCTTGCAAAGGTTACATACAAGCCTAAAGAGATCAAGCCCGACTTACCATAGACACTGCCACTGCTCGGCTGTTCTGGGTGCGCAAGGACACCATCCCTTCCTGCGAGACCTGGTTTTAGCGAAGTGGGGCGTGCGGGTGGCAACTGCTGCTGCTGATCCGCTGTGACATTGCCAATGCTGCTGCCCACATCCCCATTTGAACCACTGGTATTGCCGTCATCAAAGCTGTTGCTCTGTGTACAGGCACCATCCGAAACTGGAAGGGACGATGTGCGAAGGAAAGACTGATATGTGTTTGCGGTGTAAGATCTGCTGGGTCAGAAGGCGGTCTAAGGACTCCTTCACTTCTTGATCCAGTGGAAGTATGGGCAAGGACCTTGATGCTCCTGAAACAGTAGAGGAGAGGAGTTTACGATCACATTTATATCTCAAGGCAGCTTATTAGCGGGGTGATAGAAGATGCGAATAATACAATGAAGGCGATGCTATTACAATGACTTCGGCCAATCACAGTAGAAGGTCATCCCCGTAGCAGATAGTGGCGTCGGGATGTGAACTGTCAGGCCGTCCATATTCTAGGTCAAGATATATGAGGACGGTTAGCCAGTTCCCTTCCTCCCTGTCTTTTCTTCCAGGACAATTCCCTAGAGAATCGTCTGGTGCCCGTTTTATCAGGATCAATCGAGCTCATGAGTCATTATTTTTTTTCTGTTCGCATATCCTTTACAGAACATCGCTGTCAACATCAGCATCTTTCAGCTGATTGTTGATTTCTTGGCAAGATTACGCTCAGTAGTTTGCAATTGCTTTCTGAGCGACCGGTTCACATACCTCGTAAGTTACCTGACACGACGACAACCGCCACCGATTCTCGCGCGTCACGTTACTCACGAGAGTATACTGGATTACGGAGAAAATCGCTAACCTCTAGGCCAGGGAGACCGCCTCATGAGTCAATACTAACCGGGAAAATAATCCAGCCTCTACTGTGTATTAAGGCTAACCTCTCTCTCTCTCTCTCTCTCTCTCTCTCTCTCTCTCTCTCTCTCTCTCTCTCTCTCTCTCTCTCTCTCTCTCTCGTGGAAACACGACTATGTGAGTATTTGTGTATTTGAGTGTATGAAAGTATATGTGTCGACTATGTTAATATGTGAAAGAGTGTATCTGTGAACAGGCCTTGCTGTATATACGAATGAGGATATATGAAATGATTGGAAAGGCCGAATGTCAGTTGGGCCTGTGTGTCCAATTTGTGAACGTTAGAAAATAAATCTATCTCTCTCTCTCTCTCTCTCTCTCTCTCTCTCTCTCCCCCCCCCCCCCCCCCATGACCCAAGTATGCAGGTGCCTCAAATGCCTTCTTTATCTCAATGACAGGATTAAGGTTGTGAACTTGTCAGAAAACTTCTGTTGGCTTACATACTTGCACTCAAGAGCACATTAAGACATATAAGATATGAGATTAGTGACGACACGTTTTGCTGACGTCAATTGCTAAATCGATCCTGTAATGATCTGCTGGCTATTAGGTGTTGAAGCCGCAGACCGGTTGATTGCAGCCGATGTGGAAGATGGTTGCACTTCTTAGTGAGGTCAGAGAATGCATGCAGACGGTATCAGCACGATTGTATAAGTATGCACTAACTATAATGATATGTAACAAAAAAAACATATGCTGGCTGCTACTACCACATAAGGAACAAAACAATAAAATGGAGACATGTTTCAAGAGATGATCTTCTCTCGCCATTAGGCTTCATGGATAATCAAGTGCCTTGCAGATGTAGGTATGAGTTGAGTTAAGTGATTCAATATCAAATAAAAAGTAGGTTGCGACCAAATATTGTACACAGTCAGGTGAACATGTACTAGGTCTTTGTAACTGTAACCATGAAGTACATATAATAAAAATTATGTGCGCCACAGCCCACCGTGAAGCAATATGCAGCTAATGGCTGTCGTCTGTGGAGTACTTCGTTGCACCCAAAACAGAACGGAAGACATATTTTTTTGTTTTTGTTTTTTTGGTTGAACAAGTGTTTCGAGATGGAAGACATTTTCACAAATCGCATATCACGTGGAATTTGGCCTGCTCGGCCTCCAGATCTAATTCCATTAGATTATCTATGGGGTTTCTTGAAAGGAAATGTTTACAAAAATAATGTACACACAATTGAGGACCCAAAAGAAGCAATAAGAATAACAACAAACACGTTGCGGAAGGTATGTGACAATATGAAGAGGCATGTTCAGTCATGTCTTGAAGCCCATGGTGGACATTTCCAACATAATTTATAATGAACAGTTCAATGGTACTTTCCAGCTTCCCCCAAACAAGATTAGACCATTGTAGTGACTATTGTAACTAATTTAATGAATTTTGTAGCTCATTTTTTTAAAACATCATGTACTTAATTTTTCAAATTTGTTACACATATAAAGTGTAGTGAGAATTTGCAAACGCGCGGTATTATATGTAAATCTACGTTCACTGAGCACTGAAATTGTGGAAGATATCACGAAACAAAACATATAACACGATGACCATAGTCTGGCGATATATCTTCCTTCTGTCCAAATTGCACATCATATCTGGCGATATATTATCCTTTGGCTCTGGATTAGTTAAGTAAATAACCCGTATCACAGTACTCAAGACATCCCAATATGTGCTCCGTCCTCCTCTTCAACAACCAGTGAAGAGTCTCAGTACTAACGATTTGATTATGTGTCCACCAGATCCTCTAGTCATTCCTTGGCGCACCATTCTCTCCAGGCATTGATGGCGTATCTATTCTTTAACGCTATTTACTTGCTCTCAAAGGGCCATGAACACATATTTCTATATCGTGCATCAATAACCCACCAAGCGGTAGAGACCCAACCAATATGTCCGTCTGCTCGTTTCCTAACACACCAGTATGTCATGGGGGAAATGTTCAACGGATGCTCCCTACCTTTGACTTGTAAATGACGCATGCCACTCTGCATGTAAGGTGTCCGTCTCCACTATTCTCAGCATGCTCTGTTCAGTTCGTTACAATCACAGGTGTGTGCTGTTTGTCTTCCAAACCACGAAACGCTGCAGGTAATGTATCCACGTCCATTCTCATACTGTATGTCGTGGTATCATATACCAGGCTCTCCTGCACTACACCCCGTCCAGTTAACCTTCGGTAAGATCTACCAGGCACTTATTTAGCGTCTGAGCACAATGTTCTCAAGCATACACACTTTACTGTGTCTTCTTCCTGAGCCATCCATGATTTTTCTCTTATCAGCCGGTGGTCTTAAATGTGTCCGAGGCTTCACGCGGGGAATGTTCCTTGTCTGCGGCCACTTGGAGATATCGTTTAGCCTGAAGCACCTTGAGCCTGTCCGTTGGTAAAGCTAGGATGTATCGCATCAACACTGCTGGTGTGTCCCTTATGCGATTGCGGGGGATTGGCAGGGGTTCTGGTAGAATCTCAAAACTGAGGGAAGACCAGGAGAACTTTCAATCAGATAGTGGTCTGAACGATTAGTAGTGTGACTTTTCGCTGGCTGTTGAATGAAGGGATGGAGCGCGTATATGAATGTCCTGAGTGCAGTGATATAAGATCTTAGCTCAACTCAATTGAGAGGTGTGTCCCTTATGCATCCCAGAATCACCCGCATAGCTTCATTCTGTGGGCGCTCATGTTTCACTGACTATATTGCTGTCAGCAGTCCCAATCCATACGCAATTACTGATAGAATATTTACAACATTCTTTGCTCCACGTTCATTACTGCCATAATCTTCAGTGCATAAAGTAGGCAATATAATAAACAGAATGGTACAGTTTGAACCAACAAGAAACGTAAACCTCAATACCTGTCAGTTATTAGGGAGTGATATCTATAAGTGTAGCACACATACTCACAAACACATTTTATAACATCGGATTCAAAAGAAGCACACTACCTGTATTTTGCTGGAGGTTTGAGTTCGGCCAATCACTATCAAAAATACGCTCTGGACGAAAACCTCGCTGCACTTTCATCATTTCTTCAGTTTCTTTCAAGAAGATGATCTCATTTTCTGAAATAAAAACGAAGATTAATTCTACAATAATGCCAGTCTGAAGCAAGGGGCACACTGGTTAAATTACAGATGCAGAGATAACAGTTCTGATTCAAAACATTAATTCCGTGTCAGCTCTTATTTTGTGTGTGTGTGTGTGTGTGTGTGTGTGTGTGTGTGTGTGTGTGTGGAGAGAGAGAGAGAGAGAGAGAGAGCGAGAGAGAGAGATGGTGCATCAGACATGATGTTATGTATATATCCACGAACGTTACTTCTGGGTCGGACTTCTATGAACTGTCTCTGCCTGTATATCCCCAGCAACTGAGTGCTACTTAAACATAGCACACTAGTCTAGAATAGTCCTGGTCAAAGCAGCATGGCACAATGTCTACCATGTGTGTACGCACCATGTATGTGCCAAAACGTAAGAAGCTACATTCTTCAGGGCGCCTCAGAGTCAATGTTGATCTGTACAAGAGAATCATGGACAATCAGTAGATTCGCGGGTTTAAAGGATGCAGGGGAGCAGGGGAAGCGTAGTGGTTAGACGTACGCTAGCCGGCCCGGTGGTCATGGGGTTCGAATAAGTATCCTCCGGGAAAGTTAACGGGGCCAACAAATGCCCGCAGAAGTCAGATGTGTCGACCTAACGGCTCTCTCTCTCTCTCTCTCTCTCTCTCTCTCTCTCTCTCTCTCTCTCTCTCTCTCTCTCTCTCTCTCTCTCACATCTCTCTCTCTCTCTCTCTCTCTCTCTCACACACACACACACACACACACACACACACACACACACTGAAATGAATAAATGAATTATACTTTGACTGAAATACTTTAAAAATATAGTCTTTGATACTGTTCAAGTGTGGAGCATTAGTTATCCCTATGGTAATCGCAAACTGAAAATGAATTTTACACAATTTTATGCAAACAGAAAGATTTAATTGTAAATTATATACGCTCGATGCCGGTCTCCCTGGTGTGTGTGAGTAAACGTCTGTCTTCATAATCACGTATATCCTGTGAGGAAACGTAACCTTGCGCAAGAATCGGTAGCGGTTCTCGCCGCGTTGGTAACTTACGGGGTATGAGAGTTGGTCGCTGAGAAATCAATGGCAAACTACTGAGAGTAATCTTGTCAAGAAATCAACAATCAGCTGAAAGATGCTGATGTTGACAGCGATGTCCTGTAAAGGATTTTTTTTTTAAAAATACGCCGATACAACAGGCTATGGACAATCATGACGACCAAGGCTAAACCTGGTTTATAAGAAACGAGACAGTAAGCTGGGGACACACATCACGACCAACGCCACACTGTCTAGAAGAAACGAGGCAGGAGGCTGCAGACAAACATAAGGACCAACAACACTCGACAGGTCTACAAAAACGAAACAGGCGGCTGGGATCGAACATGACAAAAAACGCCATGAATAGTCTATAAATATGGAACACCAGGCTGCGGGCAAACATGACCACTAAAATCACGCTACAAGGTCTATAAGTAACGAGACAAAACTGACAATTTTGTATCTGTCCTTTCTATTTCTTCCTCTCTCCTACCCGGGTATGTGAATTACAAGAATAGCATTCGGCAGGCGTGCGTCTGTCTGCGCGTGGCACTATCACATGGACAGTGAGCACAGTGTCTGCGCATGATCGTAAACATACAAACTAGAATGCTTGGTTTTCTTTCGTGCACGATGAAGTGCCATGTCTCAAAACCCGAAACCTGCAACGCCAGAAGGCGGGTGCACTATGTTCATCTAGACGGGCACCACATGTTTTTCCCCCAATGTTTCCTTTGCCGTTCAGCCAGTTGCTGAATATTATCTACACATATACAGCCGTTGCTTGGTACACATAATGGGGAGATCTCGAGGGAGGTCGCATACCAGTCATCACCACTAAATAAACACCCTATCATCAATATAGGAACCAAACGACTAATAACAACCCGCTGTCTGTGCTAAAGACGTGTTAACGGTCTCAAACTTGGCCTCTAATCAAAACGCACAGGAGGAGGGATGGTGGCGTGAGATGGTTGAGAAAAGTTGCGGAATCATCATAAGGCGAAAAATGGGACACAACGACTGTCACCTTGCCGTCTAGATAGACGATAGTTTGTAAAATAGTTATACCTCTCCATAACACAAATTTAGAGAGCATGCGTTTTGCCCATGCAGCATGATCCCTCTCTCGGTCTGAGTAGTTTACTCCAGAGGAAAGATGACACCAATACGCCTGGAACACGACCAGCTATGGAATCTGCCGGATCAGCAAAGCAGTGCTCTTATTGGCCGGCTGTCGGAGTTTCGATTCTATACCAGCTGTCAACCACGGCTATTGGCCTAATCTGCCCTGCCATGATATGTATGCAGTCTTTAGGTTGTATTTATTTGCACTGTTGTTATGTTGTTTGTCCATTAAGAATGATGATGACCATTCATTTCATCCAGTGGGGTTGAAAGTATGGAACCGTTAGTTCTAAGATGGCTGATAAGGCCTATTTTGGCTCGAAATGTTCTTTGACAATGTGGGCAAAGAATGCTTGACGTTCCAGGAGGAGGATCTCCTGCAGTGGTTTTTCTGTCCAGCCTTTTCTTCACAGCTCTTGCAGTCCTGGTTGCTTCACAATCGGCTGCACCCTTATGTAATGATGTACGCCACGAATTACGGTCTTTAGCAGCAGTCTCCCAGGTGTCAGGATGAATTCTAAAAGCTTTCAATGAGATTGTCAGTATCTTTAAAGCGTTTCCTCTGGCCGCCTTGGGAGCGTTTACCACAACACAGCTCGTCGTAAAAAAAATAATTGTTTAAGGAGCCTGTGATCTAGCATACGAATTAAGTGACCAGCCCAGCGAATCTGATTCTTCATTAGTAGAGTGTGGATACTGAGCATGTACGCTCTTTCTTCGCACTAGGGTAAGGCTTCCGCCCTCCCAATTGCACTCCTCCGCCAGAAGACGTTAGCACAATGTGGAGCGCTGTCCAACATTCGGCGCTAAAAGGAAGCAAGTATTGCCTTCTACTGCTATAAGACAGCTGTCATATCGACTAAGACTTGACATGTTGGGACACAATAATGCTACAAGAAATACAGAAGCAATATTTGTACAGAAAATATGGACAAGTAGAAAGCAGTGTGGTTCTGTCATCATTCGAATGAGGCCCAACGAACTGTCCCCGTCTGTATAAATGTACAGGCAGATTCATAGTGAACACTGATGTTTGGATGTGATAGTAAATACTGCTGTTGGGATGTGATAGTAAATACTGCTGCTGCGATGTGATAATCAATACTGCTGTTTGGATGTGATAGTAAATACTGCTGCTGCGATGCGATAGTCAATACTGCTGTTGGGATGTAATAGTAAATACTGCTGTTGGGATGTGACAGTAAATACTGCTGTTGGGATGTGATAATAAATACTGTGCGAGCATGTGTATTTTTCAGCTTGAAGGATTAATCTAGTTATGTTACTTTATGTTGTGTGATTTCTGCAATATGTACATGGCTAGATGCAGCGAAATATGTCAGGCAATAAATCGTGCAGTCTATCGTTTGTGTCTTCATTATTTAAATTCACTACAGGATATGACTTCGTCAAGATCAGTCGTTGCTGTACTACACTCATTCAGCTAGTTTGTATCAGATCGTGCATTCTCAACTTCAATATCCAACAATGTTAGTTTTGAAGGGATGTGAAAGTAGGGATAGTTCTAATAGAATTATGTGCCTCAAGGGAAATTAAAATTTTAATTGTTAATAAGATTATTTATTTTATTTCAATCCACTCAACGTGTGTTACTGAAACATCGTTTGGCACGCTCGGCACGTGTGCCGTAGATTGCCCACGCCTGCTTCACAGCCTTAGCGAGTTAAGAACCGAACATCGCAGCACTCTAGACATTACCATTCGGTCTCCGTCCTCATCTTCAACAACCGGCGAAGAGTCCCAATATTAATGGTATCAGTTGCAGTCTGATTATGTGTATTTACAGCTTTAGCTTACCAGAAGCCGAATTAAACAACTGTCATCAGCCTGTCAATGACAGACAGTGACAAGGCCGATGCTTCACTCTTACGGGAAGAGAGGCCAGTATTCGGGGCTATAATGTTACTTGCATGTGCTTTACAGAGCCTCGCAATCAACTCCATCATGTATTGAATGTATGTGATTGTCTAGACAATTTGACGGTTAGCAGTTTGCTATTGGTTTCTGAACTATCAGCGCTAAAACCGCTGTTTCTCAAACCAGAATATGAAACTTGCGCCCACTACCTTAAAGCCACAGACGGCAGCTGTTATGGTATAAACATTCTTAATAGAAGACATGTATTCTTGACAAGTAATTGTATCCAGGTGGTTTGCTTCGGTTCTTTCTGGTTGAAACCTTGACTTACTGCCATTATGACTGTGCTTGCTACCGTAAACCGTTGTTAAAATCTCTTGGAAGTAACCGATTCTGAAACAATATATGCTATCTCTGACTAAACATGAGGTTAATAGGTAAGAGGTAACCCCTATCATACGAGAAGTTGAGGCATCTCTTTCCTACCTCTACCAAAGGGAGCTGCCTTCAGCAAGGTGGGGTACTCGTTTAACTACCCACGGGGTAGTCTGGCAAGGCGGGGTACTCGTTTAACTACCCAAACATGGTAGCGTGACACAATGGAAGCCACTGGCGGGTCGAGCAAGACGACAGACAGCTGTTAGTCACGGTCTCAAGTTGGCCACGGCAGGGAGAGGATCTATTATAGAGACAATGATCACCGACCAGTATGATCACTGGCAAGAAGGAAAGCAATGGCTACGGTCACTGATCAGTATGGTCACTACCAAGAAGGTAAGCAATGATAGACTACCTTCTATACACATGCCAGAAAACTTTAGCAGTCAAAGAACTTATGGAGAAAAACTAATCGGACAAATGTTCTGCACAGAACAAAGACACGTGATGATGATGATGATGATGATGATGATGATGATGATGATGATGATGATGATGATGATGATGATGATGATGAGATGATGATGATGATGATGATGATGATGATGAACCATTGGGGAAACGCTCGCCCCTTTCTGAATTAATGAAATAGAAATAAACAGAAAGCTAACCAACCAACAGAACAAATGAAAGTCATTGGACTAATAATCTGTATTTTAAACAAGCCTAATCTGTATTTTACAATGACAGACATCATCGCCTCGCGGGTTGAACAAATGTACATAGCCATCCGACCAGGCAGAGTTGGTTTAACGGCGTCTTTTTTAGCATTGCCGTCGTCGTGCACTAAGAATCACATAATTAACATGTAAATATAACAGGGTCGCCCAGTAAGTATCCAGGCTGATGTCATCTCTAGATAACTATGAAAGATGGCTGAAAGTGCCTATACTATACTGTTCAAAACAAAAGAAACGCAACATTTTTGTTGTTACTTTTATAAAAGATATTCGCTGACTGGACATCAGCCAACCTGTCGACTGTGTCCATCTGGTCATTAAGTACCTGAATTGTACTCACCTCGTGATTCGTGAGGTCATGGAAGAGGTCAATGTCAAAACAACATTTTTGACAATAACTCGTGACAGGTTCATGATAATCCCGTAAAACTTACTGAACACAAAGCTCCCTGACCATATTATTGAATGCTTATGAAAGATTGGCCGGTCTCTCTGGCCGAGGGGTTACAACACTTTCTCCGTAATCACGTTTATCACGCAGAGTCTCGTAAGCGGGTGAGAGCTGGGAGCGGTTCGTCCCCCGCTGGTGACTTGCGGGATAACTAAGCAGGCCGCTCAGAAAGCAATGGCAAACTACTGAGCGTAATCTTGCCAAGAAATCAACAGACACCTGAAAGATGCTGCTGTTGACAGCGATGTCCTGTAAAGGATATGCAAAACATTTTTTATGAAAGATTGACGCTCCTCGAATAAATTCAGATGAAAATTCAATACGCAAGTATGGCTCATCTCACTACTGAACAACGACACATCAACATTGGACGTTTACAGGCTGAACAGTCACAAAAAGTAGTAGCCAGAGAATTTAATGTGATTAGAAGCACTATTAGCCGCCTCTGGAGACGATTTCAAGAATTTGGCTCAGTGGCAGACCGGCCGCGCAGTGGAAGACCCAGAATCACAACTGCTGCCGAAGACCGCGTCAAACGGCCGCGTCACCTTAGGAATCGATTTGCATTTGCGTCCTCCACAGTCCAGTCAATACCAGGAGCTCGTCGAATTTCAGATCAAACGGTTAGGAACCGATTGCACGACGCTGGTCTTTGGGCTAGAAGACCCTACAGAGGTCTTGTTCTTACGGACCGGTATCGCCAGAACCAACTGCAATGGGCGAATCAGCATCGTCAGTAAATTTTGGTACAAGTTTGCAATTGAAACTGCAATAATGTTGCGGTTGTTTCAGTATATGTATCGACGTCGCCTGCCACTGCAGCACATTACCCCCATGGATTCGAACTTCTGTATTCTGGCATCATAAAATTGTGTTGGTTGGTTTGAGCCATTAGAGAACTACCTGATGCACTTCATCATCCGCATCAAACTGTTATTCCCAGAGATGCTGTTTCAGAGGGCCAAAGAAAGGTGACAATCACTTGGAGCCAAGTCAGTTCTTAAGGCAGGTGTGGCAGTACGTACTAATGTAATTGCCTAGTAAGGGCGACTGTATGAGTAGTTACTAAACTTAATAATCTTTTTCTTTGGATTATTCTGACAAAATCCGGATACTTATGGACAACCCTTGTAACTCAAGATATTTTTAGTGTGGCAGAGGTCTCGGATTTTAGATGGCTCTCTCACACTCTCTCTCTCTCTCTCTCTCTCTCTCTCTCTCTCTGGTGTGTGTGTGTATGTGTGTGTGCGCGCGCGCGTCTATGTAGGTATCCACACATATGAATTAATACGGTTTTCAGAACCCTGATCTGATAGCAAATCGCTTTGCGATGATTTTCACAACAGTTCGAGCGCTGGCAATTCAGAAGGCAATGACAAATAACTGAACGTAAAGTTGGCTTTTACATCACAAGCAGCCAGTAAATGCTGGTGTTAACTGCCACGTCCTGTGAAGGACATGTAACTAATACATAATACAACATTGCTATCTAACTGTACGTGAAGAGCAATGAACGCCGGAGACAGGGCAAGAGCGTTACCCAAGCCACGTCATAAAACATTGGCACTCATTCGAGATGTGTGCCAAAGTATGGGTAATTTACGCGGATATCGCCTCGTTATATTCCAGGTAAGAGTATACATTACAGGTGGAAAACAATCACAGAAGGAACAGTAAAACAAATATAACCACGGGAAAACAACTGGGGAAAAACCACCAGAACATGCGAGAATACGCGTGTTACATATCTGCGTTCTCGCCGACCAAACCACACACGATATTGTAAAGAAAAATAACACGCATGCACAAAAATAAACGGCAAACACCTTTCGTCTACAACTATTCGGTAATATCCACGTCTTGGTATACGTAGGGTACACATCTAACACTAGCCGAGCATGACAATAACACAGACAAGGTTAACCTCACTGCATTTCATATGTGAAGGATTCAACAGGCAAGGTTTTAACATGTAATATAACACCGTCATGCTATTTTACGTCCCGGACCCTCGGAGTGACCGCTGCCACATGGCTCCAGTACAGACACAGCGGTCGCACATCTCTGGCGACTGAGTAATGGTTAGTAGTGTTGATACCATAGCTGTCTAAGCTACGTCACACGCACACCCAGTAGTACGAGGAGCTAAGTCGGAGCTGTAAGGTGCTACAGAGTCTATCGTTACTCGCCTGTCACCTCTAATCATCTCCTTCACCCGCTGCACGGATGCTTCTGTTGCAATCTCAGCAGGACGACCAGATCAGATTTCATCAACAATTTTAGAGCGTCCTTGAGAACATGTTTCTACCCAGCTATGTACCGCTTTACGGGACAAACATTTTTCAGCATAAACAGGAAGCATTTCCTTATGAATGTCCTTTGCAGGCAGTCCTTTTGCCCACAAAATACGCACAACAGCACGTTGCTCTTTGGTTGTACACTCCGTAAGTACAGTCGCCATTTTATTTATACGCTGCGCATGCGCATGAGACACCTAGCGCCACATGACGAACAGGAATATAAAGTTCGATGTTGCTGTCACCTAATGACACCTGTAGAAAACACCACCTACATTTACCTGCCATCCCACATAACTGTGTGACTTACTTATTGACTCGTCCTCGTACATTGTCAAGCCACGTCAGCGGTGACATCAGCGGGTGATAACACAGAGATGGCAGTGGCGGGTGACAAGACAGAGATGGCAGTGGCAGGTGACAAGACAGAGATGGCAGTTAGAAAGATATTCTATATGTCATTACAACAGCGGTTATATATATTCGATTATGAAAGCTGTTGCAATGTTAACTATGAAAGCTCTTGTGCTGTTTTAAAAAGCTATTTGCGCATTGATATAGAAAGCTGTTGAGCGTGTAATACATGAATCATGACAGAGACTCCCTACAATTCAACAATTTTGTGTCCTCTGTAAAGAGGCGTTACAGGTGTATCGGCAGGCTCTCTGAGAGATCCGGTGCCCAGCTGAGTAAGAAAGATACTGTACGTGTGGCAACGAAAGCTGGTGCACAACTGATTAATCAAGTTGTTGCATAGTTGATTAACATTGTTGCTGCCGAGGAGATTAAGAAAAATGTTTCAACATTGATTAAGAAAGCTGTTTCGCGGTTGATTAAGAAATTTGTTCACGGTTATTGGTTTCTTTCAAATTAGAGCCAATGTAAACATTATTATTATTATTATTATTATTATTATTATTATTATTAGCAGTAGTAGGAGGAGTAGGAGTGGCAGCAGCAGCAGAAGGAGGAATAGTAGTAGTATTAATTGTACTAGTAGTAGTAGCAGCAGTAGTAGTAGTAGTAGCAGCAGCAGCAGTAATAGTAGTAGTAGTAGTAGTAGTAGTAGTAGTAGTAGTAGTAGTAGCAGCAGCAGCAGCAGCAGCAGTAGTTAGTGCGTTTGCTTACCAAGACAGTGACCTAGGTTTAATCTCCAGCATTTCCGCGCGCAAGCACTCACGTGCGCGCGCGCACACACATGCACACACACACACACGCACACACTGTATTGACAAACCAAGATCAAAGTTCGAATCACACAAAATTGCAACACCCGGGGGTCAAATGAGAATGCAATGATACATCGCGATTAGACTTCCAAGTCAACCTCATCGTGTGACCTGTACAGTTGCGTGATCATCGCACAGACCGTGGTGTTTTGGATACACTCTTCTGGTGGCATTTCTCCACGCCATGGTCTAAGATGGTAGTGAATCTTGGAATGTAAATGAACAAATTAAGAAGAAATTAGAGGCAACAGAGATGTGGTTCCTGAGACGAATGTTGCAAATTCCTTGGACTGCCAGAGTAACTAACAATCAATCAATCAAATCATATGCCATGCCGGAAAGCGTCGGCGGTCGTAACTCGCCATTTCACTCGATCACAAGCGTCGTGGATCAGCTCAGTGTTCCTGTCTCATCCATGCCATGTGGCCAAGCCATCCAGGTATTTTCCTCTCAGTCTTCCTCTTGGTCTGTTCCCTTCGATATTGCCAGTTGTCACCAAGTTCTCCAATCTATTTCTTCTCATAACATGTCCAACAAATTATTGACTGTCTACGTCTAATTTCTCTAATCAATTTACGATTTTCATTTGTCTCCTGTAGTACTTGGTCATTGGTTTTTCTGTCTGTCCATGGTATTCTTTGCATTTTCCTAAGAAACCACATTTCTGCAGCCATCAGATGTTTTTCAGCTTGACTGCACATTGTCCAATTTTCACATCCATACAAAAGAACTGGCTCTATGTATCCCCTCAACACTCTTTTTCTCGTTTCAATTGACATCTTTTTATTGGTCAGAATGTTTTTCATCTTGCTAATGGCTACTTTCGCCATGGCGATTCTTGTTCTAATCTCTTCAAGGCATCTCCCATCAGATGTTATGACTGTTCCGAGATAATTGTACCGATTCACTTGTTGAAGAATATTCCCATTTAGTTATATATTACATTGTGGTACTTCGTTCTTCCTAGTGATGACCATAACCTGTGTCTTCTTACAATGTAATTCCAACCCCAGATGCTCACTGTGCACCACAACTACGTCTACTAATTATTGTAGATCTTGTAACTAACTACGGTTGCCTGAAAGAGGCTAATGAAACTAGAACAGTATATACAATAATAAGAAAGAGCCAAACAGCTTTCTTCGGTCATGTGATGAGAGGAGAGGCATTGGAGAACATCGTGACAACTGACACTTGGTGGAGTATTGACGCATGATAAGGCAGACGTGGTTGCGGCCTTGTGGGAGCACGTGTACACCTCGGAGGAGCAAATGGGTCACCATGGTCTGGCAAGAATGAGACAGCGAGGTGTGACGGAGGGATCTGGCCGATGCTCGACGCTCAGAGGAAAGGCGAGACGGACATATAATCAGATTGCTACTGGTACTATTAGTGTTGGAACTCTTCGCTGGCTGCCGAGGATGGGACGGAGCGCTTATGGGAATGCCCCGAATGCTGTGATGTCGGTTCCTAAATCAATCAATCAATCAATCAATCCTGACAACTGGAAAGATCGAGGGGAAGAGAGGCAGAGGCAGACCAAGAGAAATGATGCTGGATGGATTGAGACGGTGGCATGGAGGAATATCATCATCAGAAGTGATCCACAACACCAAAGACCGAGATCTGTGGATAGCCATGAACGCCTACGTCTGCCGGCACGGCACTTGATGATGATGATGATGATGATGATGATGATGATGATGATGATGATGATGATGATGATGATGATGATGATGATGATGATGATCGTTTAAGATCATCAAGCATCATTTTTCTCGGTTTCCTTCTTCTACTTGCTGAATGTACCAGTCGTCACGATGTTCTCCAAAATACCTCGCTTCACATTTGACCACACACAAAGATATTGTCCGTCAATTTTCTTATAGCTATGTACATTGTTATTTTTCCATTAGCCTCTTTCGAGCAATGGTTGTGACTGTCTCTGGCTGCCCACCGTATTCCCAACTGTCGTCTCATTTCCGTAGCCTCCAAGCTTGTCGTTTGCATTCCAAGATTTGCATCCATGCACCAGAACAGGGTTTGATAAAACATGCCAGCAGTGTACTCTCTAACATTCAATAAAAGTGATTTACTACACCAGCTACTTGTCATCTCCAAGTACACCCAGTAAACGACAACAACCCGTCCCTCTACTGGCACAAACAAACAACACAGAAAATGCATCAGCTGAGACTACTTCTGCACGCTGAAGTCGCCTGGCATTTATCACAACAGGGTTCAAGAACAACGCTGTTTCACCTGACACAATCATAAACGTTCTCTGTATAACTCCAGGCAGAAAATTGCAGTGTAATACAAATTAGGTAACTGTATGGAAAATAAACAAATGACGCATTTGGTGCTATTTCTATGACAAGCCATACTGGGCTGACGAGAAAGTGGGTGGTAGCGTGGTCCCTGATACAAAGAACTTGGCGTGTCCTTCGGCTGTGGTTAGTTGGCTGGGACCAATCAGTAGAGTGGTGCTGCATGAAAGGTATTAACGGTCGATTAATGTCTGGCCTTGCTGTAAGCAGCCGGCGGTAACAGTAAAACCGTGTTCTGGTGAAGAATGGATAATATCAAAACACTTCAGTCTTAATATAGTGGGCGAGGAGGGATAGGTGTCCGTTTGTCCGGGGTGGGAGTTTAGAAGAGAATAAAAGAGAGGGGGAGCAGGAAGAAGAAGAAGAAGAAGAAGAAGAAGAAGAAGAAGAAGAAGAAGAAGAAGAAGAAGAAGAAGAAGAAGAAGAAGAAGAAGAAGAAAAAGAAGAAGAAGAAGAAGAAGAAGAAGAAGAAGAAGAAGAAGAAGAAGAAGAAGAAGAAGATACATAATAAATAAAGGAGGAAGAGAGTAAAACTAAAGGGAAAGGTGGTGTAACGACAGACAGACAGAACTTTACTGACGGACAGACAGACAGACAGACAGACAGACAGACAGACAGACAGACAGACAGACAGACAGACAGACAGACAGATAGACAGATAGACAGGAGACTCAAAGATATAGAAAGACAATATGACAGACATACATTGAGACAGAAACACAAGACACACATAGAGACTGGGAAGGCACACAGAGGAGTTGGGAGACAGATACGCTGAAAGTCAAACAACAATAAACAGACCCGGGCGTGACATTTGCTGTAAGCACAAGTTTAGACCACCGCCAACATATCTGCCCTCCCCGTTGTCATGATCTTCAGCATCTGTAATAGCTGGAAGTCATAACAAAGAATGACCTCGTATATCTAAATACATGACACCAGTAGGCTCGATAACCGGACACTGGTAACTGAGCGTGCACTGTGAAGATTCTGAGCACATGTTCTAAATATAGATTGATTTGGTCTGCTTTGTTGGTTGGTGAATCCTCCCAAAGACTATGTATGTTTCAACAGTTAACTGATGCAGTGCCACACAAACAATTGGGTTTGGACCAATAAATGGTTAGTCAGTTGCATATCCTTTACCGGACGTAGCAGTCAACACCAACATTTTGTGCAGTTGTGATCTCTTGGCAAGATTACGTTCAGTAGTTTGCCATTGCGTTCTGATTGACCGGCACGCATACCTTTTCGTAAAAAGCCAACGCAGGGCGGTCTGCTGCCAAATCGCCCGCAGCTGTGTTCCGAACGCTGGTATGCGGAGTTACGAACTTCGTCCGTAACCCCTTCACCATGGAGCGGTACGCAATCAAATTAACAAGTATTATGATGCAAATTTCCGTTCACTGAGCAGTGAAATTGCGAAAGATACAACGAAACAAAACAAATAACACGATGAATCTATTATGGCGATATATCGTCCTTCTGCTCACATGAAAGGTCACATGGGGCGATATATTATCCTTTGGCCTTTGGCACTGGATCAGTTAATGTCTGGTTGGTACATTGGGGTTGAGGACGTTTAGTTTAGTTTTAGTTTAGTCGAAGGATAACATCACGGCACACGGGTGTAACCCATAAGTGTTCCGTTCTACTCCTAACTCAAGCCTGAGTCCGGAGAATCTGAGCTCAGTGCACGAACTCCGTAGCACCGGCGAGGGTCCTGAAGTACTTTGGGTAGATTTTTAACTCGAAATTTTGCCCGGGCAGCGCCGTTAGGCTACTCTTTTTCGATTTCCAACTGCCAAGAGATTGCTTAAGTGCGCAACAATACACGGGCGTCCGATCTCAGTACACAGAGACCAGGGGAAATTTTGTTACTAGAAGTCCTACGTGAAAAAAATCCCGGTGCTCACCGGGACTTGAACCCGGGACCTCCAGCACTCGAGGCGGACACCTTACCTTGAGACCACTCAGCCCTCCTCTCACCTTAGGGGTTGACAAAGGGTTGAGGACGTCCGAGCCCCAAGTGTCCGTGTTGACTGGAGCAGACATTCAGCGACATCTGGAGAGTGAACTCCGCGGCAATCAATCTCTCAGCGACTACACCACACCACCTAGCCCGCCACCAGACGCCATCATGTGTACATACCACTATTCACAATCAACACAACCTTACACTAATACACCGCTCTTCGTGGCGAAGGTGTTACGGACGAGATTCGTAATCCCGTACACCCGTGTTCGAAACACAGCGGTGCAAATTTTTTCGAAAAAAGATATAGGTGCCGGTCGTTCAGAAAGCAATGGCAAACTACTGAACGTAAAACTTGCCTAGGAATCACAAACAGCCAAAATGCTGGGGTTGACTGCTACGTCCGAGCATGTGAAGGACATGCAAATAAATTAAATTAATACTAATGCTTGTAATAATCTACCACTGCGAATAACGGACCGGCAATTTCAACACGAGAAAGTGGGAGGTCAAAGAGATATAGTGGCTTCGTAGTATGCTCAATATTCACGAATGGCCATGGGGATCAGCGTGGCCAAATGGATAGCAGCGCTCGCTCTTAAACTTCCAGTGTGCTGATCACGATTAGCGGGCTCAACCGGGACTAAATTGTTGACTTCTCGTCCTTGACTTCGGGACGATAATTGCAAGTACCTCAGCAGTGGGAATGGGTTAGCTTGATAGCGAGGGACACTGGTTATAAGGAAAGCTAATCCACACGCAAATATCCAATGCATTATAAGTAATAGCACGTGTATGGTCTACGCTTGAGTTCAAACAACAACAAAAACATGAACGGCTATGGAAACCAACAGCCAAGCACTGCCGACGGACAGTAGGAAGCAGATGATCGGATGATTACCCACAACAAGGAAGGACAGTCGTCTCTGTTTGCTCGCGTTATGAGAAGAGAGGTTAGTCAGGACGTTTTGACAAATAAGGAGACTGAGGGCGTTAGAGTCAAAGTCGACAGATGGGGACACAATGCATGGGTTGGCAGAATGCCACGGAAGAAGATCTGCATGTAGCAGATCCTTCATGTAGCAGACAGTTGCTCTCATCCCCGCCGAAAGGTGTCTCCATCTCTGGTCATGTCTCCTGCCTGGGGCGTCATCATGCAATGTCCATCTCTGGCCATGTCTCATGCCTGGGGCGTCCTCGTGCCCAGGGCTCCTGCAATGTCCATCTCTGGCCATGTCTCCTGCCTGCGGCGTTCTCGTGCCCAGGGCGCCTGCAAAGTCCATCTCTATCTTAATATTGGTATACCCCTGCTTCTTCTCCCAGCAACCATGTCTTCTATCACTGTTCTGTCCAGGCCGCTGCGACATGTAATATGGCCAAGGTTTTACAGTTTCCGAGATATGATGATGATGTTTATGAGCCACTGTTCATACGTATTCAGACCTCTAGGAAAGAATGTCAGCATTTGCCTTCTTTTTAGTGCAGTATAAACTAGGAAATTGTATGTAAACATTTCAGCTCAAAGACCATAATTGTCTTCTTCCGTCCCTCACAACCGAAAGTTGCCACAAGACGGATGTTCTTACTATTTTACTTCGACTTATTTTCCCGGTGTCCTGTCATAGGTTCTTAATTCCCTTGAACATAATGGAAGCCGGAATACGATCAGTGAAATTATCAAGAATACAGAGAAGATTGGCGGTTGTAGAGTAGCATTATCGACTGGGCCACAGGTACTGCACATGATGATCTCGCCGATTGCACTGGCCGCCCGGTAAGGCATATGATGACGTGATGACGCCGAGCAAAGACGTTTTATGACGTAGAAATAAGCAACCCGTTGTGCAAAGATAGCATAGCACCGCATGATAACAGGAGACGGGATAGTTTTAGCAAGTAGAGAAAACCCATTAAGTCGTTACAAACGCAAACAGCCAACCACTTCATAATAACGAAATTAAGATATGTTTACACAAGTGCCTAATATGTACCTTAAGCGCATGGAACTTCAAACGAGTCATATAACCAACGCAGATACAGCATTTTTTAAAAATCTTTTTAACTTATTGAAGATGTAAACCCAGTATACATGATAACTTACCCGTGCAGAAGAAAACACAGCAGACTAACTTATCTCTCCTTTCTTTCTTTTCTCCTTCTTCCTTCCTCTTTATGTCCTCCGTCTTACTTGCTTCTGCCCCCTCCCTCACTCTTTCTTTGGTTTTGTTTTTTTAGACTGCTGCCTTGGTCCTTGTCACTGCGCTGCAGATATTGCTATCGTATCGCACCTCAACAATCAGTCCCCCCTACTCTGTCCCAGTCCACAATTGCCTAATTGAGGTGCGAACAGCAGGCAGGTTGGGGGGGCAGACGCGGGTGCGAGCCATTTTCTTGGCACAAAACATAGCGCTCGTTCTTTCGCTTGGTCTGCTTTCTCTCTTCTATGATTCCCTCAGCCCCTACTCCTCCTCATGTATCCCTATACCCTACAATACTCTAATCCCCTAGCAATATCACACCTCCTCCCTTCCTAGCATATCTTTCACCTTCTCACTCTTCCACACTTACCCCCCCTGCCTAGAACTACTATTATATCGTTTCGATGGCCTCATGGCTCTTATCCACCTTACGTCCTCTGAAATGAGTCGATCACACCACACGACTGTGTCTTCCCACGCTTCTTCGTCTCACACAAATACACCCATCACGTTCTACCCAGTACTTGTTCACTGGAAATGCTACTCTGATACACCGCTTTTAGCAACCGGCTCTCGCCTGCAGCGACGCACCCCGGCAAATTTGAGCACCTTCCGTGTACCGACCGGTAGATTTGCCTTTTTTACTCCATCGGCCCCCCCTGAAAATTTTGCCCAGGCCGCTGCCCGTTAGGACATTTTTCCCTTTGAAACGCCACGGGATTTTTACGTGCGCAACAATGCACACGGGCGTCCGATCTCACTACCCAGAGACCAGGGGAAATTTATTACTAGAAGTCCACGTGAAAAAATATCCCGGTCGTCACCGGGACTTGAACCCGTGGACCTCCAGAACTCGAGGCGGACACCATATCTAGAGACCACGCAGCCCTCCTATATAGAATGTCTGGAAAGGCAAGGCAACGAGGGAGAGAGCTAGCCACATCACCTTATATGTCGCGGTAGAGACTCTAGAACAGGGGTTCTCAACCTTTTTTGGCCCGTGTCCCCCTTTCACCATATATTCAGAATGTCATTCCCCCCATTTCGAATTTCCTACCTAAAAATTTGGCCCGTGCCCTCCTTCACCATATTTTCAGAACTTCATCCCCCCATCCTTTAGTATTTCCTACCTAAAAATCCCCCCCCCCCCCCGCCCCAACACAGTATACGTAATAATGGAAGCTAAATTTAATAGCACATACTTAAACAAGTCTAGACGTCCACATAAAACGTGATCTGTGGGTCTACTTACTTTATAACATGAATTTGAAAAGGGTGAGACGTACAGAACTGTAAAGTATGAAGGGAAAATCAATATCAAGTAATCTGTTCTTGTATTAACGCGATCTTGAAATAATCTTAATTTCCCTTCCCCCCCACCCCCCCCCCCCCCCCCCCCCCCCCCGGAAACCCTAAAATTCTCCCCTGGGGGGAATTCCCTACCGGTTGAGAACCACTGCCCAAGAACATAAGAAGGCCTAACACCACACATCCCAAGGGCAGCATCTGCTATGTGAAACATAAACCATACCCAAAGGGAATGGGCCCCTTTCTTGTTATGAGCCGTGCAGTGCATCAGGTGAACGTAATCATAAAGTTTCTCTTGTCCCAAGTGGTCTAGTGGCTAGGATTCCGCCCTTTCACCGCGGTGGCCGGGGTTCGATTCCCCCCTGGGAAGATAATTTTTTATTGAGAGTCTCCGTAGCGAAGTGGTCAAGCCGTTTGACTTGGGCTACCAAGGTTGTGGGTTCGATTCCGGGCCGCGTCATTCGGTTCACGCGTGAAATTTTTTGGAGACTCATGTGGGTTGTCGCTAGAGCTACGGAGTCCGTGCTTTGTGCGACGCTTTCCGCGCTACGGAAAGAGACCGAGCCATGTGGGATAAAACCCGGTGCAATGAAGTCGACGCTGTCGAGTTTTAAGCGACTATTTTTTTAAAGTTTCACTGTCATATATCTATATATCTGCGTGGTCTCGGGGTATGGTGTCCGCCTCGTGTGCTGGAGGTCTCGGGATCAGGCCCCGGTGACGACCGGGACTTTTTGTTTTCTCGTGGACTTCTAGTAATAAAATTTCCCCTGGTCTCTGGGTAGTGAGATCGGACGCCCGTGTGCATTGTTACGCACGTAAAAAATCCATTGGCAGTTGGAAATCGAACAAGTGTAGCCTAATGGCGCTGCCCGGGCAAAATTTTGAGTTAAAAATCTACCCAAAGTATTTCAGGATCCTCGCCGGTGCTACGGAGTTCGTGAACTCAGCTGAGATTCTCCGGACTCAGACTTGAGTTAGGAAGAAAACGGAGCACTTATGGGTTGCGCCCGTGTGCCGTGATGTTGATCCATCGACTAAACTAAACTAACTAAACTATATCTATATATCATCTGTAGGTGTACTGTTATATATTCAGAACATCACTTATAGAATGGCACAGAATATGTAGTTTTATATATCTACAAGATCATTACTTATAGAATGACAGACGGTGTAGTTTTACTTTCATATATATACTTTTCTTCTTCTGCGTTCATCCGGAGAGTTTTTTTTCGGACGTGATTGCGTTGTGCCTGTTTTGCGCCGTTAGGCCGACACATCCGACTTCTGCGAGTGTTTGTTGACCAGGGTTAACCTCCCCGGGATGTATATACAATAACCTTACTCACAGAGACACAGAAACTTACACTACACCATGCTGATAATCTATAGTTTCTTTTAAACACCTATTCTAATCACACTTATGATACATCATGACAATAGCATGTTTACCCATAGAATACTGGTGAGCTGTAAGCTGTACATATCTACGATAACACCATTAACAGAATTACTATTACACATCGCCAAGGGTGTGTTTGAAGTATACGATATAATTACAGTAATAATAAGATAACACTATATACACACTAGCAACATGTGAGTTTAATGTTCACAAGTATAAAATGACACTACTTACGACTACGTAATGGCACTGAACTGAAGGCAAGCTTACAATGCGTAAATCTGTCAGTTCTACACAATATTAATCATAAGATAACGCTTTTAACACAGAAGCAATATGTGAGTTTACTGGTCACAAATATAAAATGACACTACTTACGACGGCAAGCTTACAATGTGTAATCTATCAGTTATACACAACATAACGCCGCTTACATCCTGAAACCCCGACTAGCAAGTACTGTATCTGTTTGTGCATACACGGGGGGAGTTAACCCAGTGCAACAGGTTTGCACGAGCCAAGAGTTACCTATCCCCATGTGGAGTGAAATAGTTCAGACAAAGCAGTGACATCCTGCCTATCCCTGCTACCTACACAGCTACCAGGTCAGGCACGGCACTCGCCAGTGCTAAACCCTCCAGCTATACATGAGATCATATAAATATATCTGTAGGTATCGATTGGCAGGAACAACCATAGAGTACAAGAGAGGTTCGCAGCAGGACGGACAGCGTAAATAGATTAGTTCAGTGCTTCTCCTAGTGTGATCCGGGGTACCATAGCGGTCCCTTCAAGAGATATCTCTCAGGGCAGCTTTACAAACCTCAGTTCTAGAAAAAATAAAGGCCGATGCATAGACAAGCCTTCATTAGTAAACAACCACAAGAAGACACGGAAACATATGAACCACGGAGAAGACACTACATTCAGGTATGATAATACAATGGGAAAATGATAACCGTGAGCTACTTATCTCAGAATCTGTATTTTAATTTTTATTTTTTAAGGGGGGGGGGGGGGGGTGTGGTGCTTCCAAATGTCTCCATTCCTCCAACTCTGTGATTATGCCTTAATGTAGCCAATGAAGTGTCTTCTCCGTCATTGATATGCTGTGTAGGTTGTGTGTGTGTGAGAGAGAGAGAGAGAGAGAGAGAGAGAGAGAGAGAGAGAGAGAGAGAGAGAAAGAGAGAGAGAGAGAGAGAGAGAGAGAGAGAGAGAGATTATGATGATGATGATGATGATGAAGACTTGATGCCGCAAGGTCCTTAGTTTTCCGTAGTTGTTTATTGTAAAACTGTCATATACTTCCTCTGTCTGCGTGTGTGTGTGTGTGTGTGGGGGGGGGGGGGGAGGAGGGGGGAGGGGGAGATGGGGCGTGAGAGTTTTAATTTACATTTTCCACACCCTAATTGTATTTATAGTTCCGATGTGTCCCGGGGTGCTTGCGAAGAAATACACATCGGTTTTATACTAGAAGCGCAATTTATCTGATTGAAGAGTAATTGTAAGGCTTTAGCAAATGTTACAAATGTAACAACGTTTTGAGATAAAAATCATTTGAGATCTACTGGATTTAATGGAAAGAAACCGGACGACAATTTTCTGTTCAATTTTTAAAACCCTCACTCTCCCCCGATGTGTCTCCACCTTGCCGTGGTGGGGGAGCTTGCGTGTCCCATCGACCCCATGTGCTTGCCGATGGGTTAAAAAACTACATATCGGACAGCATATGGGATAGGGACCAGACTAAGAGAGACACAACCTGCTGCTCTGCAGGTGACTGAGGATAGCAGTCAAAAGTTTAAAAAGGTGCACGAAGGCAGACGCTTTTGGTCCGGACAAAACTCTTAAGGCTCCCTGTCGAGGGCTGTGGCTGAACGCCTCTAAGCCACAAACCCTCACATCTGAGAGCCAGGCCGCGATACCCGCCTACCGAGAATAGAAGCGTGATACTGAGTAAGCTACATGCTCAGTTCTATTACATGTTCGAAGGCTCTCAGCTGGGGAATATGAGAGATTCCCGGATGAGAGGGCCAGGCCGTTTCTCGTCCACTGCTGCACGAAGGTAAGGTGCTGAGCCGGCATCACATGTAGCCTACCTGGTGAGCGAGTACGAAAAGTCAGAAAAGTGCCCCAGTCGAAGGAAATGGCTACGAAAACTGTCTGTATCCAGCTCACAGAGAGTATAGACAAAAGTGGAAGAATGTCTCAATGACGCAAAATGGAACGCACGGCGAGCGGACCTATTGCGTGGTCTGAAGTCAAAATAAAAAGCTTACCGAGTGGATGTCGCTCGCAGTCTGACCGCTCCTGGTGTGTGTTTGAGCGATCAGTGGCAAACGGGTTGCCCAACACATGGAAGTGAGGAACTAAAGCAGCCATGAGCAGGACGTGGCAACTCCTCGGGTGAGCCCAGTCTCAGAGCAATATGTGCCGGCTCTGCAATTATGGAAGCCTCCTTGGATAGCAAGGGAATGCCCAAGGTCTGCCCCTGCCTTCCCTTGAGGGCCGACCTCGATGTCGCTGATCGTTCTATATTGACCAGCTGAGATGTTGGCGACATCACAACAGTCCTACGTGCTACGAAACCAGAGGAAGGCAAACCTCATTAAAAAATGCCCGCCGGAAGTCGGAAGTGTCGTCCTACGGGTGGCAAACTAAAAATTGACACTACGCAATTACGTCCGAGTGAATTGTCTCGTCCGATTGTCTCTTGTGCTAGGAACAGCTCTGACTACCTAGTTTCCGAATGCCGCTCTTGTTCGGAACAGCTCTGACTAGGTAGTTTCCGAATGTCCGACGTGTCTGGAACAGCTCTGACGGACACAACGACAAGCACATGTCCGAAAACTCGCTTAGTGGATACTGACTGCAGACCAGCTTGGTTTGTGCGGGAAAGGCTCGGGGTGAACGAAATGCCCAATATATTGAAGTGAGGAATTAAAGCAGCCATGAGCAGGACGTGACGATTCCCTCTGTGTGCCCAGTACCAGGGCGCTATGTGCCGGCCCTGCAATTATGGAAGCCACCCAGGATGGCGGAAAATGCTATGGACTGTCCCTGCCTTCATTTGAGGGATGACCGTGCAGTCTCCGACTCTTCCAACTTTACCAGCTGGGAGGTGGACAGTACCACAAAAGTGAGAGTCTCCCAGGAATGCTAACCTGGTCAAAAATGCACGCTAAAAGCCGGATGTGTTGGCCTAAGGGTTTCGATCCAAGGGTGCCTAACTAGACACACCGCAATCACATCTGAAAAAACACTCCGGATGAACGCAAAGAAGAAGAAGAAAACCCTCACTCTCTGTTGTTAAGTAAATTGATTGACACTCACAAAAGATTAAAAGGACAGAAGTAGCAATCTAAGGATACACGGAGACAGCGGAAACAACAAAAGTGATTGGGACAGTAGTTTGAAACATGCATCCCCAAATGAGGCCGCCGTCTGACTGAATGATGACGTGTACTCTCAGAAGTTGTGCTTCACGGCTACTAAGTCAGTCTTCGTGGCGTAGTTGTTAAGACGCCTACTTCGCGATCCGGAAGTTGTGGGTTCGATTTCTGACCTCCATCATTGGGTTCACGAATGTGGTTTTCTCGGAGACTCCTGGAGGTCGTCGCTAGAGCTACGGAGTTCGTGCTCTGTGCAACGCTTTCGGCAGGGCGCCCTGCGGACAGAGACCGAGCAATATAGGATAAAACCCGGTTATATGAAATCTACCCTCTCGCCTTTAAATCCCTTCATTCCACCACAGTGTCTGAGGCAGAGTGACCATAGGAGATTGATATAGATTGGGTCAGTGTCTGAGGCGGAGTGACCATAGGAGCTTGATATAGATTGGGTCAGTATTTGAGGTGGAGTGACCATAGGAGCTTGATATAGATTGGGTCAGTGTCTGAGGCAGAGTGACCATAGGAGCTTGATATAGATCGGGTCAGTGTCTGAGGCAGAGTGACCATAGGAGCTTGATATAGATTGGGTCAGTGTCTGAGGCAGAGTGACCATAGGAGCTTGACATAGATTGGGTCAGTGTCTGAGGCAGAGTGACCATAGGAGCTTTATATAGATTGGGTCAGTGGCTGAGGCAGAGTGACCATAGGAGCCTGATATAGATTGGGTCAGTGTCTGAGGCGGAGTGACCATAAAATTGTTTGCATATCCTTTACAGGAAATTGCTGTCAACATCAGCATCTTTCAGCTGATTGTTGATTTCTTGGCAAGATTAAGCTCAGTAGTTTGCCATTGCTTTCTGAGCGGCCGGCTCACACACCCCGTAAGTTACCGACGCGATTCGAAGCACTGCTGATTCTCACTGTCGTCACGTTACTTACGAGAGTATGCGAGATTAAGGAGAAAAGTAGCTAACCTCTAGGCCAGAAAGCCAGCGGGAGTGACCATAGGAGCTTGATACAGATTGGGTCAGTGTCTGAGGCGCAGTGATCACAGGAGCTTGATATAGATTGGGTCAGTATCTGAGGCGGAGTGATCAGAGGAGCTTGATATAGATTGGGTCAGTGTCTGAGGCGGAGTGATCACAGGAGCTTGATATAGATTGGGTCAGTGTCTGAGGCGGAGTGATCACAGGAGCTTGATATAGATTGGGTCAGTATCTGAGGCGGAGTGATCACAGGAGCTTGATATAGATGGGATCAGTATCTGAGGCGGAGTGATCACAGGATCCTGATATAGATTGGGTCAGTGTCTGAGGCGAATAACCATAGGAGCTTGATATAGATTGGGTCAGTGTCTGAGGCGAATAACCATAGGAGCTTGATATAGACTGGGTCAGTGTCTAAGGCGGAATAACCATAGGAGCTTGATATAGATTGGGTCAGTGTCTGAGGCGAATAACCATAGGAGCTTGATATAGACTGGGTCAGTGTCTGAGGCGAATAACCATAGGAGCTTGATATAGATTGGGTCAGTGTCTGAAGCGAATAACCATAGGAGCTTGATATAGACTGGGTCAGTGTCTGAGGCGGAGTGACCATGGGAGCTTGATATAGATTGGGTCAGTGTCTGAGGCGAATAACCATAGGAGCTTGATATAGACTGGGTCAGTGTCTGAGGCGAATAACCATAGGAGCTTGATATAGACTGGGTCAGTGTCTGAGGCGGAATAACCATAAGAGCTTGATATAGATTGGGTCAGTGTCTGAGGCGGAATAACCATAGGAGCTTGATATAGATTGGGTCAGTGTCTGAGGCGAATAACCATAGGAGCTTGATATAGACTGGGTCAGTGTCTGAGGCGGAATAACCATAGGAGCTTGATATAGATTAGGTCAGTGTCTGAGGCGAATAACCATAGGAGCTTGATATAGATTGGGTCAGTGTCTGAGGCGAATAACCATAGGAGCTTGATATAGATTGGGTCAGTGTCTGAGGCGGAATAACCATAGGAGCTTGATATAGATTGGGTCAGTGTCTGAGGTCTGAGAGATTATCAGGGTTAGATTTAGGCAGTGTCTGAGGCGGAGTGACCATGGGAGCTTGATATAGATTGGGTCAGTGTCTGAGGTCTGAAAGATTATCAGGGTTAGATTTAGGCAGTTGTCTGAGGCGGAGTGACCATGGGAGCTTGATATAGATTGGGTCAGTGTCTGAGGTCTGAAAGATTATCAGGGTTAGATTTAGGCAGTGTCTGAGGCGGAGTGACCATGGGAGCTTGATATAGATTGGGTCAGTGTCTGAGGTCTGAAAGATTATCAGGGTTAGATTTAGGCAGTGTCTGAGGCGGAGTGACCATGGGAGCTTGATATAGATTGGGTCAGTGTCTGAGGTCTGAAAGATTATCAGGGTTAGATTTAGGCAGTGTCTGAGGCGGAGTGACCATGGGAGCTTGATATAGATTGGGTCAGTGTCTGAGGTTTGAAAGATTATCAGGGTTAGATTTAGGCAGTGTCTGAGGTGGAGTGACCATGGGAGCTTGATATAGATTGGGTCAGTGTCTGAGGCGAATAACCATAGGAGCTTGATATAGACTGGGTCAGTGTCTGAGGCGGAGTGACCATGGGAGCTTGATATAGATTGGGTCAGTGTCTGAGGCGAATAACCATAGGAGCTTGATATAGACTGGGTCAGTGTCTGAGGCGAATAACCATAGGAGCTTGATATAGACTGGGTCAGTGTCTGAGGCGGAATAACCATAAGAGCTTGATATAGATTGGGTCAGTGTCTGAGGCGGAATAACCATAGGAGCTTGATATAGATTGGGTCAGTGTCTGAGGCGAATAACCATAGGAGCTTGATATAGACTGGGTCAGTGTCTGAGGCGGAATAACATAGGAGCTTGATATAGATTAGGTCAGTGTCTGAGGCGAATAACCATAGGAGCTTGATATAGATTGGGTCAGTGTCTGAGGCGAATAACCATAGGAGCTTGATATAGATTGGGTCAGTGTCTGAGGCGGAAATAACCATAGGAGCTTGATATAGATTGGGTTCAGTGTCTGAGGTCTGAGAGATTATCAGGGTTAGATTTAGGCAGTGTCTGAGGCGGAGTGACCATGGGAGCTTGATATAGATTGGGTCAGTGTCTGAGGTCTGAAAGATTATCAGGGTTAGATTTAGGCAGTGTCTGAGGCGGAGTGACCATGGGAGCTTGATATAGATTGGGTCAGTGTCTGAGGTCTGAAAGATTATCAGGGTTAGATTTAGGCAGTGTCTGAGGCGGAGTGACCATGGGAGCTTGATATAGATTGGGTCAGTGTCTGAGGTCTGAAAGATTATCAGGGTTAGATTTAGGCAGTGTCTGAGGCGGAGTGACCATGGGAGCTTGATATAGATTGGGTCAGTGTCTGAGGTCTGAAAGATTATCAGGGTTAGATTTAGGCAGTGTCTGAGGCGGAGTGACCATGGGAGCTGATATAGATTGGGTCAGTGTCTGAGGTTTGAAAGATTATCAGGGTTAGATTTAGGCAGTGTCTGAGGTGGAGTGACCATGGGAGCTTGATATAGATTGGGTCAGTGTCTGAGGTGGAGTGACCATAGAAGCATGATATAGATTGCGTCATTGTCTGAGGTCTGAGAGATTATCAGGCTTAGATTTAGGCATTGTCTGAGGCGGAGTGACCATGGGAGCTTGATATAGATTGGGTCAGTGTCTGAGGCGGAGTGACCATACGAGCTTGATATAGACTAGGTCAGTGTCTGAGGCGGAGTGACCATAGGAGCTTGATATAGAATGGGTCAGTGTCTGAGGTCTGAGCGATCATTAAGGTTAGATTTAGGCAGTGTCTGAGGCGGAGTGACCATAGGAGCTTGATATAGATTGGGTCAGTGTCTGAGGCGGAGTGACCATAGGAGTTTGATATAGATTGGGTCAGTGTCTGAGGCGGAGTGACCATAGGAGCTTGATATGGAATGGGTCAGTGTCTGAGACAGAGTGACCATAGGAGCTTGATATAGATTTGAGTCAGTGTCTGAGGCGGAGTGACCATGGGAGCTTGATATAGATTGGGTCAGTGTCTGAGGCGGAGTGACCATGGGAGCTTGATATAGATTGGGTCAGTGTCTGAGGCGGAGTGACCATATGAGCTTGATATAGACTGGGTCAGTGTCTGAGGCGGAGTGACCATGGGAGCTTGATATAGATTGGATCAGTGTCTGAGGTGGAGTGACCATGGGAGCTTGATATAGATTAGGTCAGTGTCTGAGGCGGAGTGACCATATGAGCTTGATATAGACTGGGTCAGTGTCTGAGGCGGAGTGACCATAGGAGCTTGATATAGAATGGGTCAGTGTCTGAGGCGGAGTGACCATAGGAGCTTGATATAGATTTGGTCAGTGTCTGAGGTCTGAGCGATCATTAAAGTTAGATTTAGGCAGTGTCTGAGGCGGAGTGACCATAGGAGCTTGATATAGATTGGGTCAGTGTCTGAGGCGGAGTGACCATAGGAGCTTGATATAGATTGGGTCAGTGTCTGAGGCGGAGTGACCATGGGAGCTTGATATAGATTGGGTCAGTGTCTGAGGCGGAGTGACCATGGGAGCTTGATATAGATTGGGTCAGTGTCTGAGGCGGAGTGACCATATGAGCTTGATATAGACTGGGTCAGCGTCTGAGGCGGAGTGACCACGGGAGCTTGATATAGATTGGGTCAGTGTCTGAGGCGAATAACCATAGGAGCTTGATATAGACTGGGTCAGTGTCTGAGGCGAATAACCATAGGAGCCTGATATAGATTGGGTCAGTGTCTGAGGCGAATAACCATAGGAGCTTGATATAGACTGGGTCAGTGTCTGAGGCGGAGTGACCATGGGAGCTTGATATAGATTGGGTCAGTGTCTGAGGCGAATAACCATAGGAGCTTGATATAGACTGGGTCAGTGTCTGAGGCGAATAACCATAGGAGCTTGATATAGACTGGGTCAGTGTCTGAGGCGGAATAACCATAAGAGCTTGATATAGATTGGGTCAGTGTCTGAGGCGGAATAACCATAGGAGCTTGATATAGATTGGGTCAGTGTCTGAGGCGAATAACCATAGGAGCTTGATATAGACTGGGTCAGTGTCTGAGGCGGAATAACCATAGGAGCTTGATATAGATTAGGTCAGTGTCTGAGGCGAATAACCATAGGAGCTTGATATAGATTGGGTCAGTGTCTGAGGTCTGAAAGATTATCAGGGTTAGATTTAGGCAGTGTCTGAGGCGGAGTGACCATGGGAGCTTGATATAGATTGGGTCAGTGTCTGAGGTCTGAAAGATGATCAGGGTTAGATTTAGGCAGTGTCTGAGGCGGAGTGACCATGGAGCTTGATATAGATTGGGTCAGTGTCTGAGGTCTGAAAGATGATCAGGGTTAGATTTAGGCAGTGTCTGAGGCGGAGTGACCATGGGAGCTTGATATAGATTGGGTCAGTGTCTGAGGTCTGAAAGATTATCAGGGTTAGATTTAGGCAGTGTCTGAGGCGGAGTGACCATGGGAGCTTGATATAGATTGGGTCAGTGTCTGAGGTTTGAAAGATTATCAGGGTTAGATTTAGGCAGTGTCTGAGGTGGAGTGACCATGGGAGCTTGATATAGATTGGGTCAGTGTCTGAGGCGGAGTGACCATGGGAGCTTGATATAGATTGGGTCAGTGTCTGAGGCGAATAACCATAGGAGCTTGATATAGACTGGGTCAGTGTCTGAGGCGAATAACCATAGGAGCTTGATATAGACTGGGTCAGTGTCTGAGGCGGAATAACCATAAGAGCTTGATATAGATTGGGTCAGTGTCTGAGGCGGAATAACCATAGGAGCTTGATATAGATTGGGTCAGTGTCTGAGGCGAATAACCATAGGAGCTTGATATAGACTGGGTCAGTGTCTGAGGCGGAATAACCATAGGAGCTTGATATAGATTAGGTCAGTGTCTGAGGCGAATAACCATAGGAGCTTGATATAGATTGGGTCAGTGTCTGAGGCGAATAACCATAGGAGCTTGATATAGATTGGGTCAGTGTCTGAGGCGGAATAACCATAGGAGCTTGATATAGATTGGGTCAGTGTCTGAGGTCTGAGAGATTATCAGGGTTAGATTTAGGCAGTGTCTGAGGCGGAGTGACCATGGGAGCTTGATATAGATTGGGTCAGTGTCTGAGGTCTGAAAGATTATCAGGGTTAGATTTAGGCAGTGTCTGAGGCGGAGTGACCATGGAGCTTGATATAGATTGGGTCAGTGTCTGAGGTCTGAAAGATTATCAGGGTTAGATTTAGGCAGTGTCTGAGGCGGAGTGACCATGGGAGCTTGATATAGATTGGGTCAGTGTCTGAGGTCTGAAAGATTATCAGGGTTAGATTTAGGCAGTGTCTGAGGCGGAGTGACCATGGGAGCTTGATATAGATTGGGTCAGTGTCTGAGGTCTGAAAGATTATCAGGGTTAGATTTAGGCAGTGTCTGAGGCGGAGTGACCATGGGAGCTTGATATAGATTGGGTCAGTGTCTGAGGTTTGAAAGATTATCAGGGTTAGATTTAGGCAGTGTCTGAGGTGGAGTGACCATGGGAGCTTGATATAGATTGGGTCAGTGTCTGAGGTGGAGTGACCATAGAAGCATGATATAGATTGCGTCATTGTCTGAGGTCTGAGAGATTATCAGGCTTAGATTTAGGCATTGTCTGAGGCGGAGTGACCATGGGAGCTTGATATAGATTGGGTCAGTGTCTGAGGCGGAGTGACCATACGAGCTTGATATAGACTGGGTCAGTGTCTGAGGCGGAGTGACCATAGGAGCTTGATATAGAATGGGTCAGTGTCTGAGGTCTGAGCGATCATTAAGGTTAGATTTAGGCAGTGTCTGAGGCGGAGTGACCATAGGAGCTTGATATAGATTGGGTCAGTGTCTGAGGCGGAGTGACCATATGAGTTTGATATAGATTGGGTCAGTTTCTGAGGCAGAGTGACCATAGGAGCTTGATATGGAATGGGTCAGTGTCTGAGACAGAGTGACCATAGGAGCTTGATATAGATTTGAGTCAGTGTCTGAGGCGGAGTGACCATGGGAGCTTGATATAGATTGGGTCAGTGTCTGAGGCGGAGTGACCATGGGAGCTTGATATAGATTGGGTCAGTGTCTGAGGCGGAGTGACCATATGAGCTTGATATAGACTGGGTCAGTGTCTGAGGCAGAGTGACCATGGGAGCTTGATATAGATTGGATCAGTGTCTGAGGTGGAGTGACCATGGGAGCTTGATATAGATTTAGGTCAGTGTCTGAGGCGGAGTGACCATATGAGCTTGATATAGACTGGGTCAGTGTCTGAGGCGGAGTGACCATAGGAGCTTGATATAGAATGGGTCAGTGTCTGAGGCGGAGTGACCATAGGAGCTTGATATAGATTGGGTCAGTGTCTGAGGTCTGAGCGATCATTAAAGTTAGATTTAGGCAGTGTCTGAGGCGGAGTGACCATAGGAGCTTGATATAGATTGGGTCAGTGTCTGAGGCGGAGTGACCATAGGAGCTTGATATAGATTGGGTCAGTGTCTGAGGCGTGAGTGACCATGGGAGTTTGATATAGATTGGGTCAGTGTCTGAGGCGGAGTGACCATGGGAGCTTGATATAGATTGGGTCAGTGTCTGAGGCGGAGTGACCATATGAGCTTGATATAGACTGGGTCAGTGTCTGAGGCGGAGTGACCACGGGAGCTTGATATAGATTGGGTCAGTGTCTGAGGTGGAGTGACCATGGGAGCTTGATATAGATTGGGTCAGTGTCTGAGGCGAATAACCATAGGAGCTTGATATAGATTGGGTCAGTGTCTGAGGCGGAATAACCATAGGAGCTTGATATAGATTGGGTCAGTGTCTGAGGTCTGAGAGATTATCAGGGTTAGATTTAGGCAGTGTCTGAGGCGGAGTGACCATGGGAGCTTGATATAGATTGGGTCAGTGTCTGAGGTCTGAAAGATTATCAGGGTTAGATTTAGGCAGTGTCTGAGGCGGAGTGACCATGGGAGCTTGATATAGATTGGGTCAGTGTCTGAGGTCTGAAAGATTATCAGGGTTAGATTTAGGCAGTGTCTGAGGCGGAGTGACCATGGGAGCTTGATATAGATTGGGTCAGTGTCTGAGGTCTGAAAGATTATCAGGGTTAGATTTAGGCAGTGTCTGAGGCGGAGTGGACCATGGAGCTTGATATAGATTGGGTCAGTGTCTCGAGGGCTGAAAGATTATCAGGGTTAGATTTAGGCAGTGTCTGAGGCGGAGTGACCATGGGAGCTTGATATAGATTGGGTCAGTGTCTGAGGTTTGAAAGATTATCAGGGTTAGATTTAGGCAGTGTCTGAGGTGGAGTGACCATGGGAGCTTGATATAGATTGGGTCAGTGTCTGAGGCGGAGTGACCATGGGAGCTTGATATAGATTGGGTCAGTGTCTGAGGCGAATAACCATAGGAGCTTGATATAGACTGGGTCAGTGTCTGAGGCGAATAACCATAGGAGCTTGATATAGACTGGGTCAGTGTCTGAGGCGGAATAACCATAAGAGCTTGATATAGATTGGGTCAGTGTCTGAGGCGGAATAACCATAGGAGCTTGATATAGATTGGGTCAGTGTCTGAGGCGAATAACCATAGGAGCTTGATATAGACTGGGTCAGTGTCTGAGGCGGAATAACCATAGGAGCTTGATATAGATTAGGTCAGTGTCTGAGGCGAATAACCATAGGAGCTTGATATAGATTGGGTCAGTGTCTGAGGCGAATAACCATAGGAGCTTGATATAGATTGGGTCAGTGTCTGAGGCGGAATAACCATAGGAGCTTGATATAGATTGGGTCAGTGTCTGAGGTCTGAGAGATTATCAGGGTTAGATTTAGGCAGTGTCTGAGGCGGAGTGACCATGGGAGCTTGATATAGATTGGGTCAGTGTCTGAGGTCTGAAAGATTATCAGGGTTAGATTTAGGCAGTGTCTGAGGCGGAGTGACCATGGGAGCTTGATATAGATTGGGTCAGTGTCTGAGGTCTGAAAGATTATCAGGGTTAGATTTAGGCAGTGTCTGAGGCGGAGTGACCATGGAGCTTGATATAGATTGGGTCAGTGTCTGAGGTCTGAAAGATTATCAGGGTTAGATTTAGGCAGTGTCTGAGGCGGAGTGACCATGGGAGCTTGATATAGATTGGGTCAGTGTCTGAGGTCTGAAAGATTATCAGGGTTAGATTTAGGCAGTGTCTGAGGCGGAGTGACCATGGGAGCTTGATATAGATTGGGTCAGTGTCTGAGGTTTGAAAGATTATCAGGGTTAGATTTAGGCAGTGTCTGAGGTGGAGTGACCATGGGAGCTTGATATAGATTGGGTCAGTGTCTGAGGTGGAGTGACTATAGAAGCATGATATAGATTGCGTCATTGTCTGAGGTCTGAGAGATTATCAGGCTTAGATTTAGGCATTGTCTGAGGCGGAGTGACCATGGGAGCTTGATATAGATTGGGTCAGTGTCTGAGGCGGAGTGACCATACGAGCTTGATATAGACTGGGTCAGTGTCTGAGGCGGAGTGACCATAGGAGCTTGATATAGAATGGGTCAGTGTCTGAGGTCTGAGCGATCATTAAGGTTAGATTTAGGCAGTGTCTGAGGCGGAGTGACCATAGGAGCTTGATATAGATTGGGTCAGTGTCTGAGGCGGAGTGACCATATGAGTTTGATATAGATTGGGTCAGTGTCTGAGGCAGAGTGACCATAGGAGCTTGATATGGAATGGGTCAGTGTCTGAGACAGAGTGACCATAGGAGCTTGATATAGATTTGAGTCAGTGTCTGAGGCGGAGTGACCATGGGAGCTTGATATAGATTGGGTCAGTGTCTGAGGCGGAGTGACCATGGGAGCTTGATATAGATTGGGTCAGTGTCTGAGGCGGAGTGACCATATGAGCTTGATATAGACTGGGTCAGTGTCTGAGGCGGAGTGACCATGGGAGCTTGATATAGATTGGATCAGTGTCTGAGGTGGAGTGACCATGGGAGCTTGATATAGATTAGGTCAGTGTCTGAGGCGGAGTGACCATATGAGCTTGATATAGACTGGGTCAGTGTCTGAGGCGGAGTGACCATAGGAGCTTGATATAGAATGGGTCAGTGTCTGAGGCGGAGTGACCATAGGAGCTTGATATAGATTGGGTCAGTGTCTGAGGTCTGAGCGATCATTAAAGTTAGATTTAGGCAGTGTCTGAGGCGGAGTGACCATAGGAGCTTGATATAGATTGGGTCAGTGTCTGAGGCGGAGTGACCATAGGAGCTTGATATAGATTGGGTCAGTGTCTGAGGCGGAGTGACCATGGGAGTTTGATATAGATTGGGTCAGTGTCTGAGGCGGAGTGACCATGGGAGCTTGATATAGATTGGGTCAGTGTCTGAGGCGGAGTGACCATATGAGCTTGATATAGACTGGGTCAGTGTCTGAGGCGGAGTGACCACGGGAGCTTGATATAGATTGGGTCAGTGTCTGAGGTGGAGTGACCATGGGAGCTTGATATAGATTGGGTCAGTGTCTGAGGCGGAGTGACCATATGAGCTTGATATAGACTGGGTCAGTGTCTGAGGTGGAGTGACCATAGGAGCTTGATATAGAATGGGTCAGTGTCTGAGGCGGAGTGACCATAGGAGCTTGATATAGATTGGGTCAGTGTCTGAGGTCTGAGCGATCATTAAGGTTAGATTTAGGCAGTGTCTGAGGCGGAGTGACCATAGGAGCTTGATATAGATTGGGTCAGTGTCTGAGGCGGAGTGACCATAGGAGCTTGATATAGATTGGGTCAGTGTCTGAGGCGGAGTGACCATAGGAGCTTGATATAGAATGGGTCAGTGTCTGAGGCGGAGTGACCATAGGAGCTTGATATAGATTGAGTCAGTGTCTGAGGCGGAGTGACCATAGGAGCTTGATTTAGATTGGGTCAGTGTCTGAGGTCTGAGCGATCATCAAGGTTAGATTTAGGCAGTGTCTGAGGCGGAGTGACCACAGGATCCTGATATAGATTGGGTCAGTATCTGAGGTGGGATGACCATAGGAGCTTGATATAGATTGGGTCAGTGTCTGAGGCGGAGTGACCAGCAGAGCTTCACATCGACTGAGTCAGTGTCTAAAGAGGCGTGCTCATTAGGGCTTGACATAGTCTCAGAGGCGATAGGTGGCCCTCAGAGTCTGGATTACACCGAGTCAATGTCTAAAGGGGCGTGCTCATTAGGACTTGACCAAGTCAAACCGGATCAAGCTAGACTAAAGGGCCACACGGGAAGCCAACGAAGAACAGTCTATCAACACAGAACTGTTGCCACCAGTCACTACATGCTAAGGGAGATACTGGGGAGAGGATGTGAGCACTTATGGACTAATATTTCGATTCTTAAACATCCGGTGTGCTGATACTAAAATATACCTCCACATTTGTCTACCCCCAATGGTATGGCTCCAGTATCGCTAACTCTACTACAACTAATATATACCAACTACTATATGTCTCCACATGTGTCCGCTCTAATGACGTTCCAGCCAGTAAGATTATCTCTAGTCTTCTCAATTCAAGATCCCCAGTTATGACTTAAAGCTACCAATGTCTTCCTTTTCCCCCTTTCCTCGACAACTACAGACCAGCTGAACTTCCAGAAGCTGCGTGTCCTCTGTCTACGTCCTCTCTTCACCTCGCCAATCTGTAACACTGTTGAGCACATCCTCGTCTCCTATCCCATCTCCACGATCCTGCTGCAGTCCTCGGAATGCAGCTTCTTCAGAT
Organism: Cepaea nemoralis; assembly: GCA_014155875.1. NCBI lineage: Eukaryota > Metazoa > Mollusca > Gastropoda > Stylommatophora > Helicidae > Cepaea > Cepaea nemoralis. Next base: position 319,921 of record JACEFZ010014092.1, on the reverse strand, counting down.
ACCGCGTTCAGATGGCATTCCGTAGCCACTTTTGCAGACTCCAACCAACACCTCAACAAACTATTATATCGTGGATGTACTCAGTAAATACCTTCTTGATTAGCTGTCAATCCAACATCACCGAATCGTCTTAATCCGTGGGACTCAGTTAGATGGTAAATAACGGTATCTTTCACAATTTCGTCAAACCTTTGGCGGACAGAGTAATCCCCAGACTGGCGCCATGGCACATACATGCACCAAGGTGAATTCCACTGAATAAACACCTATACTAATTGTGTGTTGTTTGTTTCTCATAAACTGCCGCGGTCGAGCGATTAACTGTCATAATGTTTGGGGTTCCAGTTATAAAAAAAAAAGTCCCGAAGCAGGAGCCTGTTAGAGGTCTGTGGAATGCAATAACCATCGCATTGTGTAGGCCTGGATGCACGTTTCTGCAACAAACTGTCAATACTTGTTGTCTCATAAACTGATCGTGTGTGCATCTAAACTATCATTATTTGATGTCTCATAAACTACTATGTTCATAAACTAAGCATGTTCTCCATCTTGTCCAAGGTTGTCCCGAAGACTAGCGGAAAGAAAGAGGCGTCTTGCTACTCATTTGGTGGGGGTTCATTTACATCGCAATGCGAAGACAGAATTCGGGTATTGACATATACAACATCACCATAAGACTAGGTGCTGTGACAAGGACGTCAAATTCACGGCCTTTCCCTTCTAAAATCATGAGAAAGCCCAGACAGTGTCTACACTTGGGGCATCACTCTCGTCACATCATAACCCCACGCTTTTTTAAAGTTAGTTGCATATCCTTTACAGAATGTAGCTGTTAACCCCAGCTGCTGTTCGTGATTCCTGGGCAAGTTTACGTTCAGTATTTAGCCACTGCTTTCCGAACGAGTGGCACCCATTCCATTTCATAAAAAAACCCAACGCAAGGCGGTCTTCTGCCAAATCGCCCGCAGCTGTATTTCGAACGCGGTATGCGGGATTACCTATCTTAAAATATGTTTACTCACAAAGAAAACGGGTTACTCGCATCAGAAGATGACAGTCCACATTCCTTGAGCATGCACTGAGAAGGGGGAAAGGTGGAGTATGTCGTCACAACGTGAAAGTTGGAGAAAGAAGATACCTCACATTCTATAACAAAATTTCAAATTCGATTTCTAGAAAAAGGTTCGCTTGAAAAGACTACACACATGCGCACAAGCACGCAAGCACGAACAGGCGGACATATTTTTAGTTATTTGTTTTCATTGAACCCTCATACCTCCATAAGTGCACCAACATCCGCCCATAGATTACACAAGAACTGCACGAACTCCGTGGCACCAACCAGGAGCACAATGTGTGTATACTTGCTATAAATAATCTAATGGGTTTTCTAATTGCGAAATGTGGCTGAAGCAGCGGCGTATACAGTCTACTATTTTCCATTTCCAACCACAAGGGATATTTAAAGAAACGTGAACACTGATCGTCCTAGTTTTTCGTCATTATCTGAAATGGACAGGTGTCACATTCACATTCCTTTATTTATATTGTAAACGTCTATACCACCTTATTTGTGAATCGTACCAGGTCTGACCCAGTTAGAGGTACCCGTCGAACCTCTAAGCCACTCCGCACCTAAACATATCTCTGGCAGGGAAGCAGGCAGGCAGAGCGATTACAGACTGGCAGGCAGAGAGACAGATGAACAGACAGACATATATGAAGATATGTATATAGGCAGTCAGGCAGATAAGACACAAACAGATAGGCACAAATAGGTTGGTAGAGAGATGACAGACAGACAGACAGACAGACAGACAGACAGACAGACAGACAGACAGACACAGACAGACAGACGGGCAGGCAGAGACGCATATACGAAGAGAGGCATATAGACAGAAAGACAGGCAGATACAATACAAACAGATATGTAGAGACAGGTAGGTAGTCAGTTAGTTAGTTAGTCGTGGTTCCAACTTCATGGCAACGGGTCGTCCCCATTATGCTCCGTTCCTGTGCCAGTGAATATCACAGGAAATACTCCTCACTGCCCAATGTAAAAAGTGGAATAGACAGGTACACAGTGCATAATGCCGCCGTCAGAATGCCAACACAAGTCTCCACGGAAAATACAGTTAATCGTCCATGGAAGAGGCAGTTTAGTTTAGTTTCGTCATTGGATCAACATCACGGCACACGGTTTAACCCATAAGTGCTCTGTTTTCCTCCTAACTCAAACCTGGGTCTGGTGAAACTCAGCTCAATGCACGAACTCCGTTGCATCGGCGAGGATCCTGAAATACTTTGGGTAGATGTTTAGCTCGAAATTTTACCCGGGCAGCGCCGTTAGGCTACTCTTTTTCGATTTCCAACTGCCAAGGGATTTTTGTACGTGCGCAACAATACACACGGGCATCCGATCTCACTACTCAGAGACCAGGGGAAGTCTTATTACTGGAAGTCCAGGTGGATGTTTTAGATAAATCCCGGTCCTCACCGGGGCCTGAACCCGGGACCTCTAGCACTCGAGGCGGACACCATACCTCGAGACCACTCAGCCCCCCAAAGCGGCAGTTCAGATAGGTAGTCACTGACAGATAGATAGACACAGACAAATAGGTATACACCAATAGGTAGTAGACAGACAGACATGGTTAGACAATGGGCACACCTTTGACATACACATGTAGTACACAGCGGCACAAACCACCACAGAATCGCCGACAGCCTCTGCCAATGGGTACCTCAGGACAACACGAACTGTAACACCCAGGAAGTAATCACCACGTCGGAAGTTCAGCACCCCGATAACAAAACATCACAACTGCTCTAGTCTGCTCACAAAATTAGTGCCAAAACACAGCTACTCTGCTTACATAGTGCGGATCAATCCTCTTCTCCGTATACATGCGCGCCGCCAAACTCGAGGGCGGATGAAAGAATAACAAGTGGAGAATTTTTCAACACGTGCACCGTTTAAAACAAGGTGTGCACTCAGCAGGTGCCGGTGCGCTTCTATAAATAACCTCAACCTGGCACTGTCATTCTAAACTGAATCAGTGCCAAACGAAAAACAGAAAGTAATTTTGGACAAGAATATTACACAATCAAATGGACAAGTATTATAATGTAAATTTCCGTTCACTGAGCAATGAAATTGGGGAAGCTCCCATGAAACAAAACAAATAACATGATGAGTAGTATAGCGATATATCGCCCTTCTCTCCAAATGGGACCGATTCGGTGACAAAGGAGTTAGGGGTGCAGTTCGTAATCTCGCATACCGCGTTAAAAATACAGCTGCGGGAGATGTGACAGCAGACTGCTTGCGCTGGTTATTTTTAATTAACATTGTATGTGTGCTGGTAGTTCAGAAAGCAATGGCAAACTACTGAACGTAAACTTGCCAAGAGACCACAATAAAAAATGATGGAGTTGACTGCTACGTCCTGTAAAGAATATGCAACTAACAAACTGCAAATGGGGATCACATTTGGCGGTGTATTTATCCTGTGACACTTATTCAGTGATCAGACATGTAACGGTAATCCCCGCGCATCAGTGATCAAACATGTAACGGTAATCCCCGCGCATGAGTGATCAAACATGTAACGGTAATCCCCGCGCATGAGTGATCAAACATGTAACGGTAATCCCCGCGCACCAGTGATCAAACATGTAACGGTAATCCCCGCGCATCAGTGATCAAACATGTAACGGTAATCCCCGCGCATCAGTGATCAAACATGTAACGGTAATCCCGGGCATCAGTTATCAAACATGTAACGGTAATCCCCGCGCACGAGTGATCAAACATGTAACGGTAATCCCCGCACACCAGGGTCAACAAGCGACAGGACTACTTCACATGTCCACGGCACTCACCTACAGTCCTCTCCAAGGTCGGGGAATCCAAGAACGATGTCAGCGAGGCTGTACCGTTGCCATAGCTACGTAGAACGGCACTGTCCAACTCAACAGTCTCTTGCTGGCTTGTCGTTACGTCATGCGTGTTGTTATACCTGGAGAGGAAACAAATCAGAGAAAATCCAATTACTCACAATGAAACAGAAGCAATAAACGGCTTCACGTACAATCAATGGTTTGCATTATCATGCAACTACATAAAGCTGCAATGACTGTAGTTGTATACCACTGCTGGTATCAGGTTGTGGAACACTGATACACAATGCGATATGGAGAAGCATGATCACCCACGCCATTTCACGAGACACTAGATGATGATAAAGTTGGTAGCATGTCCTGTACAGGACATCGCAAGCATCCCCAGCATTATTGGCTGTTTGTGATTTACTCGGCAAATCTTGCGTTCTGTAGCTTGCCATTACAGTCTGAACGACCGACGCACGAATCATCGAAATCAACGCAAAGCGGCCTGCTTAAACATGCCTGCAGCCGATTTTGAACCCTCGGCTCGGTATGTCGGGGAATTGTGAAACGCCTCCCTGCCCTTAGGCCACAGCACCGGTTGATGATGATGATACTGAGATGTAAAAACCACCTGTACAGGTAACCGCAACACACTATATACACCGATCTTATCCCCGTCCCTTATCTTCATTTCACCTCCCGTGTAAAAGCATTCAATATTCTAAACATGTCCCCTTCATTAAGGCCACATTCCCCATCCAACTCCCTAGCGACAATCGATTAAGCATGGCGAGATTAACTGTAATTCCAAAAATAACGCAAACATTTCATCGGCTTGCAACATACATCAACAAGCGATGAAATATTTCTTCATGTTTGTTCCTATAACTGCTATCTGGTTATGTGCGCTTCCAAGCGCATCTCAAGATAGAGAAGTCTTCAACAGCAAGCATTTTTAACCACCGTTTTATAACAGAATAACAAGTATCAACAATAACGGTATTTTAGTAGAATAACTGAGTCTCCGTGGCGAAGTGGTCAAGCCATCTGACTCGGGCTCCGAAGGTTGTGGGTTTGATTCCGAGCCGCGTCCTTCGGTTCACGAATGCATTTTTTCGGAGACTCCTGGGGATCGTCGCTGGAGCTGCGGAGTTCGTGCTTTGTGCAATGCTTTCCGCGCTGCGACTGGGCCATATGGGATAAGAACCTGGTGCAATAAGTCGACCGTGTCGGCTTTTCAGCGACTTTTAATAGAATAAGGAAACAATTATTCCCAATAACAGTGTTATAATAGAATAAGGAAACACGTATTAACAATAGCAGTGTTATAATATAACAAGGAAACAAGTATTCTATATAACAGTATTATAATAGAAAAAGAAAACAAGTATTCCCAATAACAGTGTTTAATAGAATAAGGAAACAAGCATTCCCGATAACAATGTTATAATAGAATAAGGAAACAAGTATTTCCAATAACTGTTATTATAGAAACCGGAAACAAGTATTAACAGTGTTATAATATAATAAAACAGCGAGTATTCCAAATAATAATTCCAAATAGCAGTAATATAATAGAACAAAGCAACAGCTATTCCCAACAACAGTATGAAAATAGAATAAGGCAGCAGGTACTCAAGGCAACAATACTATAATAGAAAAATGCAGTTAAATCTTCCTAAAAACAGTACTACAATAGAAAAAAAGCAACACGTATTCCCAACAATAGTATTATAATATAATAAAGCAGCAAGTATTTCTAAGAGTTTTAAAATAAAATAAAGCATCAAACATTCATAACAATGATACTATAAAAGAATAAACCTCCAAATATTCCCAACAGCTATAATTATAATAAAATAATGCAGCAAGTATTTCCTACCGCTGTATTACACTAAAATAGCCCTACAAATATGCCCAACAATAGGTGAAACTGGGCACAAGTTGCGGGATACGTAACGCCATACTGTTGGCCACTTTAAAAAAGTGACTACTGCAGCCTAAAATTGCAAGTGGCTTACACACTTTAAAGCCAATTGCTTAAACGATATATGGAAGTTCGATATTCGCTAAAACAACACTGAGCAAGTCCTACAAGAAGAAAATGAGAACCGTAAATTGATTAGTGAAATTAGTCGTAGACAGTCACAATTTATTTGGGCACGTTATGAGAAGAAATAAATTAGAGATAGTAAATATATGGATGGCTTGACCACGTGGCATGGTTGATACAAGAACATGCAGCAGATCCACGACTCTGATGATCGCGCAAGATGGCGAAACATGACCGCCCACGCTTACCGGCATGGCTGACGATGATGATGATGATGATGATGATGGTGGTGGTATCCGGTGTTACCAATGCTTTCAGTTTTTTCTGTTGTCTAGGGTGCACTTTGTTGCCAACGCCCGTCCCCGTGTCCTACGCGTTCTTCTTACTACTTTGATGACCTCGAGGGTACACCTATTGCCGTCATTTTCTTATTTAAAGAAGTACGGAATAGTGCCTGCAAGGAGAACAGCACAAACAAACAGCAGCAAAAACAGACATGTCTGGGACAATGATAGTATAAAAATATATTACATCCGAGTGGGACAATAATAGTGTAAACATATTACACCTGATTGGGACAATAATTTAAAAAAAAAAAAAATATTACACCTGATTGGGATAGTAATAGTATAAAAAGAAAAACACATTACACCTGATTTAGACAATAATAGTATTTGGAAAAAATAAACATTACAGGTGTGTGCTGGCAAATAATAAACGCAACAGCCCGACGGATAACCCTCACTAGCATTCCGAAGATAAAAGATGGTTATGTCCCCTTCCCTCTGTTGAACTATTACGGGGTTTTTCTTCTTCTATGTGCTGTATCATTAAGGGGTGAATATTTTACGTCTGCCTATTTTCCTGGCGTTTATTCTGTAAGCCCTTACATCATTAACTATACTAATACAGCGTTACAGTCTCGCGTTCTCACAGAAGATTGAAGTTACATTGCATTTTTCAGACAAACGAACGGCAGTGATAATAAAATTGATGACCATGAGGTCGTTGTTCTGAAGACCTAACAGAGACAAAATAGAAATGTTCCGGGGTCAAAACTTACATCTTCAACAGTCAAATGCAAAAGGCAGAAAACAAGATAGACTAGAGAAGATAGAAGTTACAGGTTCATAAACGTTCATGCATAAATATTGCGATATAATTTAACAAACAAAAACGCTGAACACCCAAGCATGAAGCTACAACACATGAATAGACTATTAAGAACGCGGAGAGGTTAACTATAAAATGAAAGATATATCAGAGAAAAAGGCTGCACTTGGCGCCAATACCCACTCCTAACTCTGCGAACACAAGCCCAACTTGTTTGACGAACAACGTGAGCAGCTGGCGACTCGACACATTGGGGCGGAATTTATTTTCGACCAGATAACTGCACAAGATAAACTTGTGGCTAATTTTAACTCCGTTTTACAATGAAATCTTTAACCGCTTGACATAAACGTTTGTATATAAAGAGATGAATGAGGGGTGGTTGGTGAGCGTGAGCATGGATGGAATGTGAGGGATGGATGGTGACAGCCTACATGGACGGATAGTCAGGGAGGCATGATGACAAAAGGATAGACAAACTGGTAGTGAGGAGGAGATGGTGACTAAGTACACAGACCGAAGGTAAGAAGGGGCGTTGAGACAGACGAGTAGTGTGGAGTGGACGGTGGCCGAGCAGATAGACAGTACATGGTGACAAAGTTACGGTGACAGGCAGATAGACACAATAGATGGTGACAAAGTTACGGTGATAGATCAGATATACACGATGGATGGTGGCGAAGTTACAGTGATAGAGAAGACAGACACAATGGATGGTGGCGAAGTTACAGTGATAGAGCAGACAGACACAATGGATGGTGGAGAAGTTACAGTGATAGAGCAGACAGACACGATGGATTGTGACAAAGTTACAGTGATAGAGCAGACAGACAGATATTTGGTGGCAAAGTTGCGGTGATAGAGCAGATAGACATATGGATGGTGACAAAGTTACGGTGATAGAGCAAACAGACAGATGGATGGTGACGACGTTACGGTGATAGAGCAGATAGACAGATGGATGGTGACAACGTTACGGTGATAGAGCAGATAGACAGATGGATGGTGACGACGTTACGGTGATAGAGCAGATAGACAGATGGATGGTGACAACGTTACGGTGATAGAGCAGACAGACAGATATTTGGTGGCAAAGTTGCGGTGATAGAGCAGATAGACATATGGATGGTGACAAAGTTACGGTGATAGAGCAAACAGACAGATGGATGGTGACGACGTTACGGTGATAGAGCAAACAGACAGATGGATGGTGACAACGTTACGGTGATAGAGCAGATAGACATATGGATGGTGACAACGTTACGGTGATAGAGTAGATAGACATATGGATGGTGACGACGTTACGGTGATAGAGCAGACAGACAGATATTTGGTGGCAAAGTTGCGGTGATAGAGCAGATAGACATATGGATGGTGACAAAGTTACGGTGATAGAGCAAACAGACAGATGGATGGTGACGACGTTACGGTGATAGAGTAGATAGACATATGGATGGTGACAAAGTTACGGTGATAGAGCAAACAGACAGATGGATGGTGACGACGTTACTACGTGATAGAGCAGATAGACAGATGGATGGTGGACAACGTTACGGTGATAGAGTAGATAGACATATGGATGGTGACAAAGTTACGGTGATAGAGCAAACAGACAGATGGATGGTGACGACGTTACGGTGATAGAGCAGATAGACAGATGGATGGTGACAACGTTACGGTGATAGAGTAGATAGACAGATGGATGGTGACGACGTTACGGTGATAGAGCAGATAGACATATGGATGGTGACAACGTTACGGTGATAGAGCAAACAGACAGATGGATGGTGACGACGTTACGGTGATAGAGTAGATAGACAGATGGATGGTGACGACGTTACGGTGATAGAGCAGACAGACAGATGGATGGTGACGACGTTACGGTGATAAGACAGTCAGACAGATGGATGGTGAGGAAGGGACGGTGACATCAAATAGATTGACGGATAGTCAGGAAGGGACGGTGAGAGAGCAGGTAAATTAAGTATAAGTTACAAAAATACAATAGATGACAAGAAAGCAAAAGTTAGGGGCAATGAAATGAAGACCATGTTTTGTAGTTATACCAGAAATACACGAGTCTGTAAACCGTATAGAACCAGGCTGATTGTTGTTCACAATTGATGCCGACCAGAAAAAGATTAGCTTCAACCGATCAAATGACAACAAGACAGCGGTAGACTAAAAGTACCCAAATCTTGCACTCACTGCATTGAGAGCTCACCATCATGCTCGGAATGAATGTGTTGATTGCTTTCTAAGTTATCAACAGTCCTTAATATCTCATGACAATTAATTTCAAATACACGAGAATATCGGGAGATTTGAGTTGAGTTGAGTTGAAGTAAGAAACGACATCATTGCACTCAGGACATTCCCATGCGCGCTGCGTCCACCCATTCAACAGCCAGCGAAGAGTCATACTTCTAAAGGTTCTAATTGCAACCTGACTGAAAGTTCTCCTGGTCTTCCCTCGCAGCTTTGAGATTCGTCCAGAACCCTTGCCGATCCCCCGCGATATAATTCTCTCCACTTACGGGTGCTCAGTCTGTTCCACCGCTTTCTATACACGTGGTCCCACAGGCGCCCGACCACCTCTCCCTAGTCCATGGGTAATGCAGTCCCTGCCTATCGGAAGATAACTAACTTTGCTATACTCGACAACAGTGGGCGACTACTGTACTATATTCGATAAAACCGAGTGACTGCAGTACCTTCCCCACTATCTGCCAGCTAAACTCGATAATAATGACCGATTACTTTGATATCCGTTACATGACGTAGCAGTCAACCCAAGCATTTTTTGACTGTTCGTGATTCCTGTGCAAGTTTACGTTCAGTAGTTTGCCATTGATGTCTGAACGACCAGCGCCAAAACCATTTCATAACAAACCAACGTAAGGCGGTCTGCTGCCAAATCGCCCACAGCAGTGTTTCGAACGCGGTATGCAGAATTACGAACTACGTCCGTGACCCCTTCGCCATGTCGATAACAAATGTGCAGTTACTTTGATATATCCTATAACATCACGTTATTACTTTGATATACACAATAACATCGAGTTACTATTTTACTTTGTTTCCGTTTTCTTGATATCAAGTAATCTATTATTGCGGACTATAAAGAACACATATCGACAGCAAACAGCATTTATAAGAATCAACAACCATGTAGGAATCTTTCAGTGCATAAAGACAGGTGTCAGACAAGGACATTAATTGTCCCCAAATTTGATTTCATTATATGGCGAGAATACAATGAGATCTTTGGGAAATGTCTCAGGGAATCCGTCTGGTGGTCAACATATAAATAATTTACGTTATGCTCATAACAGTGTCTTGGTGGCAACAAGCCAGAAGGAACCACAGACAAAGATATCTACAATTGTTATATCAAGTACAAAAATGAGATTCAACTTGAATAGCAGAAAGGAAGAAGATATTATAATATTAAATTAATGGATCTTTCCGAAGCATACAATTAAAAGTCAATGGTATTGATTTGGGACAAGTACGGGAGTTCAAGTATCTAGGCATGTGGATATCATCAGATGGAAGATGTAACAAAAAGGTTTTCGAAAAAAAGGCAGGACAAGCAAAACCTGCAACTGATAAAACGAAAAACATTGTATAGAAAAATCCTTGCCATTGGAAGTCTGAGAAAGAAAGTCTTGCATGTTACATAGGACCCGTTTTTACATCTGGTTGTTTATTTTGGACATTTAGTAAACCAGCCAAGCAAAAAAACAAAATCGTCCCTTAGGCTACAGAGATGAGGCTTTGCAGAAGAATCTCGAAGCTCTTTGGACAGCCAAAATATGTACTCTAAGTATTTTAAAAGGTATAAGAAACAAAGTACGACTGTCGCAGACATCAGAAGGAGGCTGTCGTCATGTTTTTGGCAACGTTATGAGAATAGAAAAGCTGGAACAGGTTGTGACAAGTGGAAAGGTGTATTAAAAAACGATATAAGAAGACAATGAGATAATAATCCTTAAAGCCTGTTGTCGTGGCACGGAAAGGTCTCAACATATGACATGACACCAGCTGATGAGATCGCAGATGTAGAGATACATGGCCGCCAACGTCAGGCGGGATGACACTGGAAGATGAGGGAACGATCCATGCCATACGTCTAAATTCCCTGGTTATAAACTAATCTCATCATCGGCATCATGAGCCATCTTTATCAGCATCAACAGCCTTAGTTTGCCATATTAAGTCTAGTCTCGGATTCCTCTCCCGATAATGCCAAGTTTTCCCGTGTATTTCTTCTCATAACATACCAAAATAATGTAGCCCAGTGGTTCTCAACCTTTTTTGTCCCATGACCCCCTTTACCATATGTTCAGAACGTCATCCCCTCCCCCCTTTCGAATTTCCTCCCTATAAATTCCCCCCACACTTACACAGAATACATAAAAATGGAAGCTAAATTAAATAACACATACTAGAACAAGAGACATCTGCATAAAACGTGATTTGCGGGTCTACTTACATTATAAAACGAATTTCATCAGGGCGAGAAGTAATGCGATCTTGAAATAATCTTAATTTCCCCCCCCCCTACAATTCCCTCCTGTGGGGGGGGGGGGGGGAGAAATTCCCCACTGTTTGAGAACCACTGATGTAGACTGACAACGTCCATTTCTTTAATAAATTTAGTTTCCATCCGATGTATAGTCGATGTCATTGCTATGTGGATTACAGCTTGCTGTACCTACCTATCCCCAACTACCAAGTGTTGTTAACTTGGACACCGCTGGTTTGAATCTTTGATATGCCTATATCTTCAACACCCAAACCCGGTGTGGTCTGACTTCGTAGATCCTACTATTAAATGTGTTAGTGTCACGTGTTTACTAGATGGCCGGGTCGAATTCCGCATCAGGTGACTTGTGTCGTTTCGTGATCAAATGGCTTCACGTTCGTCCCAGCTGGTGAAGTGACCACCACACATCTTCTCAGAGGTAATGGGACTGGCATTATATTGGCCCTATTATCCAACAGGAACCGTTTAGTGAAGACAATAGGCACCATATATCCAACACTGAACAACGGCACGAAAACTGAGCCTTGCACTTCGACTGTTGAGTCCTTCGCCCGACAGCCCGTCCTGTGCAGAACCTTTCAATATATAATATATAATACAGAGCCGGCTCACTGGCCGAGGAGTTAGCAGCTTTCTCCGTTAACCCCGAATACTCTGGTGGTTGACGTGAGCGTACGAGAATTAGAAGTGGTTCGAGTCGCGCCAGTGACTTATGAGAGTATGGAGCCGGTCGCTCAGAAAGTTGTGGCGTGATGATGAGCGTAATCTAGCCTAGGAATCAACATACAGCTGAAAGATGCTGATGTTGACCGCAATATCCTGAAACAGGATGGAAACGCGGGGGGAAAAAAAATACAGACACGTTTGTTATCCTATCCGCCCAATAAATTGTTGATACTTTTCTGCAACAGTTATATTCAAACTATATAATCACGGTTTGCACCTGTATGTTGCAATAGGAAACAGCCATGTTCTTAGTATGAGTCTGTACCCATGTCAAAATAACAATTACCATTTGAATGTACTCCACAGATCCACGGGTGATCACCTCAGGCTCACCCTTGACCGACTACAAATGTCTTGAAACTCGTCACTACAACAAAAGTCTAAACCTGGCAGAGTCGTGGGTGCATACACCATTACAGACACACATCTACGAGACGAATTACATATAATCCAAATCTAATATATACATGTAAACTCGGAGAATCACAGTCTGTTAATAAAATCGCTGTTTACTCTAGTTAATCTCTAGTTAATAACAGAATGCCCGTTTACTAAAATAAAAAACCTGTTTATTAAGAGGATGCCAGTTTACTGAGAGAATTTCTAGTTACTAAGAGAATCTCTAGTTACTAAAAGAATCTCTAGTAACTAAGAAAATCTCTAGTTACTAAGAGAATCTGCAGTTACAAATAAAATCCGCCCAGCCGGGCGGTCGATTCCAAGCACTGGAGGTTCCTCTCTCTCCTCTCTCTCTCCTCTCTCTCTCGTCTCTCTCTCGCCTCTCTCTCCTCTCTCTCCCTCTCTCTCCTTCTCTCTCTCTTCTCCTCTCGTCTCTCATCTCTCTCTCTCTCTCTTCTCTCTCTTCTCTCTCTCTCTCTCTCCTCTCTCTCTCTCGTCCTCTCTCCGCTCTCTCATCTCTCTCTCAGTCTCATCTCTCTCTCTCCGCATCCTCTCTCTCTCTCTCTCTCTATCTCTCTCCTCTCTCTCTCTCTCTCTCTCGTCTCTCTCTCTCTCTCTCTCTCTCTCTCTCTCTCGCTCTCTCTCTATCTCTCTCTCATCTCTCTCTCTCTCGTCTCTCTCTCTCTCTCTCTTCTCTCTCTCTCTCATCTCTCGTCTCCTCTCCTCTCCTCTCATCCGTCTCTCTCTCGCTCTCCTCTCCTCTCTCTCTCTCTCTCTCTCTCTCTCTCTCTCTCTCTCATCTCTCTCCTCTCATCTCTCTCTCTCATCTCTCTCTCTCTCTTCTCTCTCTCTCTCTCTCGTCTCTCTCTCTCTCTCTCTCTCTCTCTCTCTCCTCTCTCTCTCTCTCGCTCTCTCTCTCTCTCTCTCTCTCTCTCTCTCTCTCTCTCTCTCTCTCTCTCTCTCTCTCTCTCTCTCTCTCTCTCTCTCTCTCTCTCTCTCTCTCTCTCTCTCTCTCTCTCTCTCTCTCTCTCTCTCTCCTCTCTCTCTCTCTCTCTCTCTCTCTCTCTCTCTCTCTCTCTCTCCTCTCTCTCCTCTCTCTCTCTCTCTCTCCTCTCTCTCTCTCTCTCTCCTCTCTCTCTCCTCTCTCTCTCTCTCTCTCTCTCTCTCTCTCTCTCTCTCTCTCTCTCTCTCTCTCTCTCTCTCTCCCTTACTCCGTAAACCATTTACTTGATTTACTTGATGCACGACGACAACGTGAGTCCGGTCCTTTGATGAGTTTTTACAGAGAGGAAGCTGAAATCACTTGTGAATTAGCGTCATGCTTGTCAACAGTATCTGTTTGAACTCAGCCATCCCCGTCTATCGACCTGGCCACCGCCATCATTACACCCCCATCTGCCGTTGCCCGTGGAATCTGCGACAACAATAGCTGTTCAACAAGTACCGCATTTTATTGAGCTCTATTCTGTCCACGTCAGCGTAGCAGAAACGTAAAGAGCGATCGCTCTGAAACTTTCTAAGGAATTATTGCGGGTTGCTAAATTCATTCCCTAAGTCAATCAATTGGCCTTAAAAGCTCATTTCTCGTGCAGAAAGCCATGGCAAACTACAGAACGTAACAATGCCTAGAAATGCAACATAGGGTTGATAGCAACGTCCTGCAAAGGGCATGCAACATTGTTTTATATTCACGTCAGCGGGTACGTTGATGTAATGGTTAGGACGCGACGCTGCTAATGGCACGATGGCGGTCGGACAAAGGTTCCACCACAGCGCTCGTCGTTCGCTACGGAAGGGAAAGTCTAACCACCTACCCCTCCGTCCACTCAGGTCTATAAAACAAACTTCACCTACCCACAGCAGGCGCCTGCTAAGGGACTTCATTTAGATATTATTATACATTACGTACTACGGCTCTTCCTATCATCTACACATTTCTCACTTTATAACAAACTAACCGGATGGTATCAATTTATTCTACACCTGGCTCGGATTTCACGTCCTTTCACTTTACAGTTTCATTGTTCTAAGTTCTATTTTTATAGTTCTAAGTTAAATGTTCACTTTAATCCAATACTTTATGCTGCGGTGTATTCTGATCAAAAGTGTTCTACTCCCTGAGTAACCAGCATGACATGTGTGACCACGTGTTACTGGCTATTATGTAAATTTCGTAATGAAGTTGTCTGTTTGAGCGATGAGTAGAAATTTTACGCTAAGGACTGAAGTGTGCTCCAGCGCTCCAGCCGTACAGCTTTGAGGGCATGTTGGTCTAAGCTACGCTAGAGGATTCTGCACAATCTACAACTTTATTTTCTTTCCCCCTCTAGTTGTTTATTTCACTGCATATAAACTAGAGAGAGAGAGAGAGAGAGAGAGAGAGAGAGAGAGAGAGAGAGAGAGAGAGAGAGAGAGAGAGAGAGAGAGAGAGAGAGAGAGAGAGAGTATTCATTCATTCAGTAGCATGTCCTTTGCAGAACCTCGCTTCCATAACAACCTTCCGGAAAACCTCTCGATCATAAGTAAGATGTCCCGCGTCTGATACACCCATCTGGAGATCATCCGCCACATCCTGCACCCATCTTCTCTTTGGCCTTCCTCTTCCTCTCTTCCCAGGCATATACCCCTCCATTATTGTTCTCTCCAGACTTTCGTGACGTTTCAAGTGACCAAAATATTTCAATTTTCTTTGTTTTATCGTCTTTAATAGCCAACATTCTTCAATATTCAACTCTTGAAGTATGGATGCATTTGTTCTTTTCTTTACCCAAGATATTCTTAGAACTCGTCTATAACATTTATATTCAAAGGCGTTTATGCGCTGTTCAGCTTGTTTAGTAAGTGTCCATGTCTCACAGGCGTATGTTGCAATGGGAAAGATGCATGCTCTTAAAAATCTAATTTTTGTAGTTCTATCTGTCCCACTCCATAATTTATTCATCTGTTTTAGTCTTTGAAGAGCAATTGACAGTCGCCGTTTAATTTCTTTCATTGTGTCACCGTTGTTGGTAATCAATGAACCAAGATATTCAAAATTTTCCACTACCGCCAATTTTTCCCCATTAATGTATATTTCTTTCTCCATGGTAGTTTTATCTGTATGCATTATCTTTGTTTTTGCTATGTTAAGATATAAGTTGTGATTTTCACTATTCAATTGGGTTGAAGCTATTAGGTTTTCTATGCTATTCTGTGTTGTGGATGTCACATAATAGACCAACGTGATTTAACCAGTGATGAGAATAAAAGGCGTTCTGAATTAGCGGCATGTTCGAGGCCAAAGGTTGTTTCAACTAATCCAGAAAATGTAGCTGCACGTGTTTACATCTGGTCGACGGATTGGGAACACTCGGTGGTGAGTGAGACGGGTCCCTGCATCGCTTTGACAGTTTGTCAACATTCGAATACAGATGGAACCCGTCGGATCCTGGTTGCAATCGGATGTCAGCCATCACAGGTCGGGCAGAGTTAACAGCTGCAGATGTGTAGGGGAAGTGAGTGAGCTGAATCATACATCGCTTTGACAGTTCATAAACAGGTTGGATTGAAAGCGGAAGTACTCAGCTCGGAAGAAAACAGTCCGTCTGTCATGTAGAGTTTCCGGACATCACGCAGATTGGCAGTTTGTTGTGGAAACTGTTGTTGGGATCATACAGTAACTCGCTAGCTTGGTGGGGGATGTCAAAACAAGTGATGACAACTCTGACAGTGACTAAGCCAGGGAAGATAGATTCTTGACAATGGATGATATGCCCAAATAACACCTGCAGGACATCAACCACGTCACGTGACCAATTTTAGGAGGTTGCCAAAAACCATGATTGGAGAGGGGAAGTTGAACTAAAACCGTTGATTGAGGCGGACGTGCTTCGGCACTGCGGTTCTGAGAGGAAAAATGTCTACCGTGTGCGAATTGAGTTAATTTAATTTTACACGTGCCTGTCATGGCAAGAGTAAATGTAATTTTATCTAACTGCGGTGTTGCCTAAGGTAGAACCTATTATAATAAGTTCTAATTAATATAGACTGTAGCCTTGTTAAAACTAGAGTGTGATGATTAGCACTGTTAGTTGAAAATAGATTAGTGAAGTGTTGATAAGCTTTACTAGATGAGAATTGAGTAATGAGGGATAATTGGGATATTCCAGTAGGTGTCCCTGGTGGGCGGGGTTCCGCATTCTGTTTGTTGATTTTTTTTTCTTGTCTTGGCCTGATGATAACCAATGGGTTGAGTTCATCTGTCCCTGACAGCGTAGGTTCACTGTATTTTCTGAGCGAGGCCGATGGCCCACGATCATCTAATAGAGATCAGTGACGGGGAGGCTATCACCAGTTGAATGATCTATTTTACAGGTTCCCTCTGGTTGGAATGAAGAACCCGGAACCAATGAAAAATCCGATCCCGGATAAATTATGATGTAGAGAGATGGACCAGCAACTTTCGCAACGGAAGAAGCTGATAAACATTGCTCGGTGGAGCTGAATGGTATAAGTATCCTACATGAGTGCATACCAATCGTTAACACACCTGAAGTGATGGATGTTCAGCCCACGTGGAACTAGATCAGTAAGAATTGATGGTCACATTAGATGAAAGCAAACATTGAAGTGTAGTTGTTCCACGTATCAAGGAAATCAGAACTGTCAGACAATATCTAGTAAATAAAGCAAGCCATTTTAGTCTAGACTATGACTGTTTAAGAGTGAAAATATAGAACATTTCGCTAGAAGAAAACGTCATGTTCATGAGACAGCGTTCCATTATTTTTTCACTGTGCGGAATTATGAGATCTTGGTTTTTCTAAAACTATTAGGAACCGTTGTGGTAGGAACAATAATAGTATTTTTTCACGGATTATATTTACATGAGGATTCAGATCTCATGGTCATCAGAGCTCCTGGAGGAGGACATATCTGGAGAGAAGGATACGACTTCGGTGAGGTCTATTGTACTGACTCGTGTGATGTCGTGTAATCCTTGCCATGATGAGTGGACTCTGATCCTGAATCTTTGAGGGCTGACCTATACATTTACATTAGAATACTCGACACACATTTTCTTCGCATACACGTCTCATATACGTTACACTTTTCTTTTAATAAATTAATCTTTATTAATTTTTAGAAGCAAGAGTTGTTGAGTATGTTGCGTTGGGGAGGTATGAGAGGGGGCATAGTACGACAGTGAGAGAGTGATAGGAAAAGGTGTCCATGGGCTGATGGAGTGTGTTGGACGGAAGCTGGTGGATTCTCCAGGATATTGAAAAGGAAAAAAAAAATATTATAATGTGGGTGTTGACTCTCCTCACTCCAGGGACGACAATTTAAAGGAAGACACGACAGTGGATAGTAATACTGTATCATCAGCATATCGAATCTCCGGTACGTCATGACCGCCGATATTTAGGGCATCATATAGCTCCCTGTTTATATCATCTCTTACATTTCTCATTATATTTTCGGCGTACAGGTTAAACAAATAGGGTGACAGCACGCAGCCCTGACGGACTCCTTGCTTGATGTCAAACCAATCTGATGCCTCGCCATCTATTCTAACTGCTGCTTGTTGGCCTAGATAGAGCATTTTTATTAGTTGTACTACATGTCATGGAAAGCCCATATTCCTCATGATTTCCCAAAGTTTCTGATGTTGTACACAGTCAAATGCTTTTGAATAAACCACAAAACATGAGAATAGGTTTACATTAAATTCTCTGCACTTCTCTATTATTAAACGCTTGTTGAATATGTGATCTCTTGTTCCTCTTCCTTGTCTAAATCCAGCTTGAACTACGTTAATCTCTTCTTCCATTTTCTTACGAAGTCTTCCAATTATGACTTTTAGTAGAATTTTACTTGCATGACTGATCAGGGCAACAGTTCTATAATTGGTACATAATTTCAGGTTGCCCTTTTTTGGTATTGGAATGAAGATAGTTCTCTTCCAATCTTTTGGCCATATACCATATTTCCAAATCTTTGTACATAATGCATGATATATGTGTATGCTTTCTTCTCCTCCCGCTTTAATTAGTTCAGCTGGTATCTCGTCACATCCAGGTGATTTACCATTCTTCAGGTTCTTTATAGCCCAAGCAATTTCATCTAATGAGGGTTCAGGTTCTGTCTCTGCTGCCATGGCTCATGTATCTCATTCATATCCTCACTGTCACTCATATCATACATTCCACTGCAGTACTTCTGCCATCTTTCTAGAATTTGTCTAGATTCTGTTAAGGTATTTCCCATCTTGTCACAGATAACATTCAATTGAGGTTGAACATTTAGTAAGAGTATAAACTTTATAAATCGCTAAGCAATCACTGAAATATTAATTGACTCACTTTGGTGACAGAAAGGGACATGATGAAAGTATAGACAACATGGAGTGGAGATCACCGTGACTGAGAGGTTTAATGTGTTTACAAGTTCTCTTCTAATCCCCGTGTAGGCAGACTTAAAAGTTGACTTTTCGTCCGTGAATTCAGGATGTAAATTACAAGTACCTAAGAAGTAGGAAAGAGTTCGCCTCATGACGAAGGACATTGGTAATAGGGAAAGCGCAAACTCAGCCCAGTAGCAACTACTAGTGTTAGTAGGCTACGCTCGATGTCAAAGCGGGCGAACACTGTCATTAAAAAAATATAGTACCTTGCAGTGTATGGCGGGTGGGGGAGGGAGGTGTTGAGCCTGAGGAATAAGGCCACCTGGCTAGTCCAGATGCCACGAACTGTGCAGGTTAGGGTGTTCTTTCTGCCTCCGAACGAAAAGAAATCCACACCTTATCGAGGATTCGAACCCATGTCTCTCTCTCTCTCTCTCTCTCTCTCTCTCTCTCTCTCTCTCTCTCTCTCTCACACACACACACACACACACACACACACACACACACACACACACACAATTTCCCCTGAGCAGTAAGGGCTTCATGTTACTGTGAACAATCCCAATCATATAAGTATGTTGTTTTTGTTTTCTTCGCATATCCTTTACAGGACATCGCTGTCAACATCAGCATCTTTCAGCTGATTGTTGATGTCTTGGCAAGATTACGCTCAGTAGTTTGCCATTGCTTTCTGAGCGACCGGCTCACATACCCAGATAGTTACCGACTCGGAGAGAACTGCTAAAAATTCTCGAGCACATCACGTTGCTCACGAGAGTATACGGGATTACGGAGAAAGTCCTGTAACTCCTAGACCAGAGAGACCGGCCTATGTAAGTATGTACAGTATTTTAAATGGTTTGCCTACAGTGTCTTCATAAACATTTTCGCTTGGCCTGTTCTCTGTGCTCGCTCCGTGGCGATTTGGCAGCAGATCGCGTTGCGTTGGTTTTTTTTTAACGAAATGGTATGGCTGCCGTTCGTTCAGAACGCAATGGCAAACTTCTGAACGTAAACTTGCCAAGAGATCACAACAGCAAAAAATGGTGATGTTGACTACAACATCCTGTAAAGGATATGCAACTAACTGTTCACTCTGCATGGCAAATATTACTTATTGATTTATATTGCTTATTTAATTGCAGGACTATGCACGGACAATACTAGAAACGCACAGGCATCAAATTACACCATATCAGTTGAGATGCATACAAAATGCAGCTGGACAAACAAGAAGAAATAGGGGAAAAATAAGAAACTAAGCGCAAGTGCGGGATATTGTCGATTACTGACCACCCACCCACCCCACACACACACACACCCACATTAAAAGGTTCGAACATTTAGCTGGAATGGAACAAGATCAACCAGCGGTTAGGGCGTTCTATGAAAACATCTGGATACACGAGCCTTGGAAGAGATGGCTAGATGGAGTCGAAGAGGCGCTGATGAAATCAAATATGACATGACTGCAAGCAACATGACAAACATCCACCTACTTGCTAACACCTTCCGCCGGCGGAGGCGGCGACGTGACGAAGAAGAAGAAGAAGAAGAAGAAGAAGAAGAAGAAGAAGAAGAAGAAGAAGAAGAAGAAGAAGAAGAAGAAGAAGAAGCCGTAAACTCCCCATTCTTCATCGTTTCCTTGCCGCTGACGCCCCAGTTGGAGCAGGTTAAAAATAACAGAACAGCCAGTAAACAAGGCCAGCGAACTGACACAGACAGGCAAGCAAACAAGTGGCCACCGACAGGCAGGACACGACGAAACTGCATAAAATATTTCACAACAACCATTGGCCTGCGTGCTTGATTTAATTAGTGTATAGATTTGTGCACGGGTCTAGTTCCCATATTGAGTACATCACAGACCTGCTATTTGCTGGCGTTCGATTTAATCAAATGTGGCAAATGTCCCCTCTAGCCAGTATTACAATAATTGATTCCGCCGATCTGGCAGGTGGATCATTTCTCAAAGATAAATATGACATGCTAATATGCCAGTAGGCAGCCGTGGAAGCGTTGTGCTAGTCACTCGCCTGCCGGTCTGGTGGACATAGGTAGTGGCTAGTCGCTGGCCTGCCGGTCCGGTGGTTATAGGTAGTGGCTAGTCACTGGCCTGCCGGCTTGGTGGTCATAGGTAGTGACTAGTTACTCGCCTGCTGGTCAGGTGGTCTTAGGTAGTGGCTAGCCACTGGCCTGCTGGTCCGGTGGTTATGGGTTTGATCCGGATCAGTGCATATACGAATTTTCCAGGTCCCAGGCCGACCCAGCCTAACATGTGTACCAAGAAGCGTCTGTGGAAGTAAAGGCGGGCAGTGTGAGACTGACCACGTCACTCACCGAGTGCTGGTTGGTCTATAGAAATATGAGTCTAGCACCATACGCCCATTGCGCCCACGGCGTGTAAGACGCGCATTTAAACATATGCCAGTAAGTAAGGTTGTGTGTGTGTGTGTGGGGGGGGGGGGGGGGGGGGGGGAGAGAGAAAAGAGAAGAGATGTTCTTTACACCCAGTTTGTACAATGTCCTTTGCGATCAATCCCGTGTTGATTGTATAGGAAATGTGACGTTCTGCAGTTCGCCGTTGTGTTCCGGACGAGATGTCAACGTTTATGTCCAACTGAATGCCGGTTCGACAGATTATCCTGATTAAACATGGAACTATTGGCCCATAAGTGCTGATATCCTCGTGAAACATGGAACTATTGGCCCATAAGTGCTGATATCCTCGTGAAACATGGAACTATTGGCCCATAAGTGCTGATATCCTCGTGAAACATGGAACTATTTGCCCATAAATGCTGATATCCTCGTTAAACATTAACTATTCGCCCATAAGTGCTGATACCCTCGTTAAACATGAACTATTGGCCCATAAGTGCTGATACCCTCGTTAAACATGGAACTATTGGCCCATAAGTGCTCATTCCCTCGTTAAACATGGAACTATTGGCCCATAAGTGCTGACACCCTCGTTAAACATGGAACTATTGGCCCATAAGTGCTGATACCCTCATTAAACATGGAACTATTGGCCCATAAGTGCTGATACCCTCATTAAACATTGAACTATTGGCCCATAAGTGCTGATACCCTCGTTAAACATGGAACTATTGGCCCATAAGTGCTGACACCCTCGTTAAACATGGAACTATTGGCCCATAAGTGCTGACACCCTCGTTAAACATGGAACTATTGGCCCATAAGTGCTGATACCCTCATTAAACATGGAACTATTGGCCCATAAGTGCTGATACCCTCATTAAACATGGAACTATTGGCCCATAAGTGCTGATACCCTCGTTAAACATGGAACTATTGGCCCATAAGTGCTGATACCCTCTGCCCAGTATCTCCCTCAGCGCACAGCAATGACGACACAAGTTCTGTGTTGTTTGAAATATGTTTATTTGGCTTCTCCGGGTTCTAGTAACCACAAAAACTGCCTGTCGAACTTCAATTACTTTAAGTGAGTTGAGTTAAGAACTGACATCCCAGCACTCGGGATATTCCCATATATTCTCTGTCCTGCCTGCAACAGCCAGCGAAGAGTCCCAATACTAATGATACCCGTAGCAGTCTGATTATATGTCCATCTTAATTGTCCTGGAAGTTTTGAGTCTCTGCCAGACCCTCTGGTCACTCCCTGCAGTATCATTCTCTCCAAGTCGTGATAATCCACCTCCTCAGCATCATTCACAAGACCCCAAAGGACCCCGACCACACCTGCCCTATCATGCACAATTAACCCACAAAGCGGTGAAGACCCAGCCAATCTGTCCGCCGGTTCACCTCTCACAAGACCTGTACGCACCGGGAAGGGAGAGAGAGAGAGAGAGAGAGAGAGAGAGAGAGAGAGAGAGAGAGAGAGAGAGAGAGAGAGAGAGAGAGAGAGAAAGAGAGAGAGAGAGAGAGAAAGAATCCAGCAGATGCTCTCTATTTCTGAATATCCAATGGAAACCTGCCACTCTGCCCGAAACATGCCTTCCCGCCTACCTTTTATTATACTTTGTGAGTCCGTCAAAATTACAACGACTGTATTCAATAATCTTAATCTTCCTATTCATCTTGTTCGTACACCTTAATGTGAATACATCCAAAGATAGCAGATCACCAGAACAGTTGTCCGAAGACCCCTGGGAACCATCGCTGGACCTATGGAGTTCGTGCTTTGTGCGATGCTCTCGGCAGGCGGAGAGTGACCGAACCAGATAGGGTGAAACTCTATGCACTGAAGTTTATCCTCGCCTTAGCCTTTAACCTGTATCCACAGACCATACATAAATAACCGGCGGAAACAGTAGACAGAACACGAGACAGACTGTTTCGTGAGCAGATTAGCGGGAAAGTGGCTAGAATGGAAGGATGAGTGTGTGAGTGTGTGTGTGTGTATGTGTATGTTGTGTATGAGAAAGAGAGAGACAGAGAGTGAGAGTGAGTGTGTGTGTGTGTGTGTGTGAGAGAGAGAGAGAGAGAGAGAGAGAGAGAGAGAGAGAGAGAGAGAGAGAGAGAGAGAGAGAGAGAGAGAGAGAGAGAGAGAGAGAAATCGTGTTTGTATAAAATTGCATAATTGACAGCCTGACAAACATAACGTTTAGCGGCCCCAACACGGTCTGTGATGTGTGTGGAAAGTCAAATATCCGCCTGGAATATTAATTAGGCTAACAAGCACCAGATAAATAGATCGACAACTGTGAGGTTGAAGTCAGCTGTATCTGTCTGGGTCGAGATTAAGCCCAAGAGAGCGCTACTCTGCATACAATGTCGTTTCCAGGCCTGGATTGACTAAAACACCGTTGAACATTCATTTCGAGTGAGTCGAGTATGGGGGTTGGGAGAGGGGGTGTTGTGTAGGGGAGAGAGAGAGAACGAACGAAGGAACAAACTTTATTTTCGAAGGGTAACAAATTGGGCTCGCAAGCCCGTCTTACATTCGGCCCTTCCAATCACTCATCTTTCGTTCATCAGTGCATAGTGCATTCACATAGGAAAAAAAACATTGTCAAATGAATGTTGTAAGCATAAACAATGCATGTTACCATGTTATGAGACAAATCCCCCACCCATCCACCCACTCATCTATCCATCCGCGTGTCCCCCACACACACATCCACCACCCAACCACACACATACCCGCAGGCACATACATGACCCCATCCATCCACGCATCCCCCAACCAACACATCCCAAACACACCTCCACATACATCATCTCCCTACCCACACACACACATCTCCCATCCACCACACATCCCCACCCACCCACACACCCAGGCACACATGCATGCATGAGAGAGAGAGATAGACAGAGAGAGAGAGAGAGAGAGAGAGAGAGAGAGAGAGAGAGACAGACAGACAGACAGACAGACAGAGAGAGAGACAGAGAGAGAGAGAACGAACGAACGACTTTATTTTAAAAGGGTAACAAATTGGGCAGACAGGCCCGTCTTATATTCGGCCCTTTCAATCACTCATCTTTCATTCATCAAATGTGCATGTTACATTTCAATCAATCAATCAATCATGTGCCATGCCGGAAAGCGTGGGCGGTCATGACTCGCCATTTCACTCGATCACCAGAGTCGTGGATCAGCTCAGTGTTCCTGTCTCGTCCATGCCACATGGCCAAGCCATCCAGGTATTTTCCTCTCAGTCTTCCTCTTGGTCAGTTCCCCTCGATCTTGCCAGTTGTCAATAAGTTCTCCAATCCATTTCTTCTCATAACATGTCCAAAAAATTTTGACTGTCTTCGTCTAATTTCTCTAATCAGTCTACGATTTTCATTTGTCTCCTGTAGTACTTGGTCATTGGTTTTTCTATCTGTCCATGGTACTCTTTGCATTTTCCTCAGAAACCACATTTCTGTAGCCATCAAATGTTTTTCAGCTTGACTGCACATTGTCCAAGTTTCACATCCATACAAAAGAACAGGCTCTATGTACCCCCTCAACACTCTTTTTCTCGTTTCAATTGACATCTTTTTATTGGTCAGAATGTTTTTCATCTTGCTAAAGGCTACTTTCGCCATGGCGATTCTTGTTCTAATCTCTTCAAGGCATCTCCCATCAGATGTTATGACTGTTCCGAGATAATTGTATCGATTCACTTGTTGAAGAATATTCCCATTTACTTGTATATTACATTGTGGTACTTCGTTCTTCCTAGTGACGACCATAACCTGTGTCTTCTTACAATTTAATTCCAACCTCAGCTGCTCACTGTGTACAACAACCGCGTCTACTAATTGTTGCAGATCCTGTGCATTGTCTGCAATCAATACTGTATCATCTGCATATCTAATGTTATTGATGTTTCTTCCTCCAATGCTGATTCCATTTATATCTTCTACATTTCTGAAAATATTTTCACTGTATAGGGAAAAAAGATCTGGAGACATTACACATCCCTGCCTAACACCTCTCTTAATAGGTTGATATTGTCCCACTTCATTATCAATCCTTATGGCAGCTTGTTGTTTCCAATATATGTTTTTTATAAGTCTAATGTCTTTCCCATCAATTTGTAGATCTGCAAGCATATCCACCATGTTGACATGTCTAACTCTATCAAAAGCCTTTGTGTAGTCAATAAAGCAAAGATGTATATCCTTGTTTACTTCTATAGCACGTTCACCTACTGTTCTCAGTATATACACAGCATTTACTGTACCCACATTGTTCTTCCCTTATTTCAGGTTGTATTTTCTTCCTCACTCTTGGCATGATAATTCGTAACAAAATCTTTGTGATGTGACTCATTATACTAATTGTTCTACGTTGATCACATTCCATGGTTCCTGATTTCTTTGGGATTGCAATAAATACAGAATTACATCATATAATGTGTTCAGCAGTCTGGTGACTTGCTCTAATCCAAATTCTTCTAAAGCTTTAATCATGTCTGTTGTGATGTTATCTGCACCGGGGGCCTTGCCACTTTCATATGCTTAAGAACATTTTGAACCTCCATCTTTAAAATTGGTGGTCCTTCATTATTAAATCTAATATCATACTGTTCCTCTCTGTTATCATTATACAGGTTTTTCACACAATCTGTTCATACATGTAGAATCTGATCTTTTTCTATTATGATTTTGCCTTCTTTAGTTACATTTACATAGGGGGAAAAACATTGTCAAATGGATTTTGTAAGCATAAACAATGCATATTACGCATGATACATTCACATGGAAAAAAAACATTGTCAAATGAAAGTTGTGAACATAAACAGTGCATATTGCAATGTTGTGAGACACATCGCCCATCCACCCTCACATCCCGCAGACACCCACACATCCCGCAGCCACCTACACATCCTCCACCCAATACACCTCCCCCACCCACCCACACATACCTCCACATGCCGCCACCCACCCACTGATCCCCCACCCACACACATTTCCCCACCCACACACACATCCCCCACCCATCCCATAACTGACACGCACACACCCACCCACATATTCTCCACTACCCACCCACACACCCGCAACCACCCAGCATAACCCACATCACAGAACCACACACACATACCCCCGCCAACCCACACATCCCGCACCCTCACAATTTTCCCCACCCACCCACACACACATCAGCCAACCTACACCCACTCACCCATCCAATATCCGCCACCTCTCTACAAGAGAGAGAGAGAGAGAGAGAGAGAGAGAGAGAGAGAGAGAGAGAGAGAGAGAGAGAGAGAGAGAGAGAGAGAGAGAGAGAAGGGGAGGGGGGAGTAGCAGCAGCAAAAAATCGAACCAATTAAAATTTGCCAAAGCAGATCCACAAACCGACAAACGAAAGACAAAACTAAATCAAATGTTTCAAAATAAAACCTAATTGATGGGAAGGTCTTCAGACTTGTAATTGGAAACAACAAGCTGCCATAAAGACATGAAGTAGGTCAATATCAGCCTGTTAAGAGATGTATGCAACGGGGATATGTAATGCCTCCACATCTTTTTTTATTCGCCTAGCCTAGACAGTGAAAATATTATTAGAATTTAGAAGTTATGAGAAGAATCGCCGTTGAGGGACATAACGTCAATAATATTAGTTATGCAGACATTGATTTCAGGCAACGTACTGGATCTGCAGCATTCAGTGGATGCGGTTATTGCACACTGTGAACAACTGGGGTTAGAATTAAACTGTAAGAAGACAGATTATGGTCGTCTCTGAGAAGATAAACATACCACAATGTAATATAGGGGTAAATGGTAGTATTCTTTAAACAAGTGAATTGCTACAACTCTCGGAACAGTCATAAAGTCTGATAGGGTGGGGGTGCATTGAAAGGATTAGAACAATAATAGCTATAGCAAAGGCAGCATTTTGCAAGATAGAAAACATGCTGACCAATAATATAATCAGATGTCAATTACAACACACACACAAAGTGTTGAAGTGCTACATAGAACCTGTTCTTTTGTGTGGATGTGAAACGTGAACAATGAGCAGATAAGCTGAAAAACATCTAATGTCAGTGGAGACGAAGCTTCTGAGGATAATGCAAAGAATACCACGGACAGACAGAAA
The DNA here is from genome assembly GCA_014155875.1 of Cepaea nemoralis. Lineage (NCBI taxonomy): Eukaryota > Metazoa > Mollusca > Gastropoda > Stylommatophora > Helicidae > Cepaea > Cepaea nemoralis. The sequence continues at coordinate 292,266 of JACEFZ010014092.1, read as the reverse complement.
AACCAACGAGCAAGTCCAACAAGAGGCAAATGAAAACCGTAAACTGATGAGAGAAATGAGACGCAGACAGTCCGATTCCGATTCCATTTCAAAAACAAAAATTCCAAATTCGACCTCGTCTAACCTGCTTCATCAGCTGTGGTTATTGTAGAGGTACGTGGTGTTTGTGGGTTTATTCACCCTAATTCTTGTCTTGTGAGTCCTATCTCGGACTGGTTATGTAGCGTTTGTGTCTGTGACGTCAGCAGTGGTCGGCGGCTATCCTTTGTGCTCTTCTGTTGTTATAGTTTTCTTTGTTGGTGTAGGCTCCTGGCTCGTCTGGCTGCAGTCATAAGGACTTTTCGTGATCCCACTCCAGCTGGGGGATCGGTCGGCGGCTGTCTTTTGTGCATGTTTCCTTTTGTTTTCGTTGTTGGTGCAGGCTCCAGGCTTGACTGGTTGCAGTCCTTAAAAGGACTTTTTAATTGGTATTTTATTTCATTTTTTGTGTATTTTCTGAAGGACCTTTTCGACGTATTCATTTTCCTCCTTGTTGCGTTTGCGTATCTGCTGCCTAGCGTTTTCTTCCTCCGTGGTCAGCCATGGGACGATTATACCGTCCTCGATATAGTACTCGAAGTCGGCCTCTCGGTTGTAGTGTACTACTGGGTATACCATCCGTTTCCCCCGGAGTTTTTTAGGCTTCTTCTTTTCTTTTTCTTCCCAGCGCCTTCTGAATTCCTCGCGCTTGAGTTCCTCCTTGTCGAGTGGGCATTCTGTGCCTCCTTCAGAGATCCGACGGTATAGTAGTTCCCTCTTGGGCGTTGTGGTTGGGCTGCTGGCTTTAGCTTACGGTTCAGGCTCGGTATCTTGGTTTTCATCTTGCGGTTTCTCTGTGGGTTCTTGTATGGATTCTGCTGGTTTGCTTTGAAAGAGTTCCATTTCAGCTTTATGCAGTTCTCTTTCGGTCTTGATCATTTGTAGGATTTCTTCGTTCTCCTTCTTCATCTCAGCCATGCGCTGGATCTCTTGTTTGATGTCGTGCTGGATTTCTTTCATGTCGGCCAGCAGCTTCTCATTATCGCTGGTCGGAGTCGTCGTCAGCAGTGCTTTGACTTGTTTCTTCAACTCGTCTATCTGCTTTTGAAGTTGATCTCTTTCAGCTTGTGCTATACCCGTGGCTGTCTCGCCCCTCTGCATTGCTTCCTTGAATGGTGTCTTTGTGATGATGGCGATTTTTAAGACGTCTCTATGTCTCTGCAGGTACGGACAGCCCAGGTATCTTGATCCATGTTTGCCCAGGCAGTTGGCGCACTTTCTTTTGTTGTTGGGAGCTCGGAAGTCCGTGTCCATCTTGGCCAGCGGACACTCCTTGAAGGCGTGGTGATCGGCGCAGTATCGGCATATTTCCGTCTTACTGCGACACTTAGCTCTACTGTGGCCGGCCTTCTTATATCTGGAACGTTGCGTGATTCTTGGTATGAATCTCTCTGGTTGCTGCATTCTCTTTTTGAATGATGCTGTGGTCGGCATCTCGCTGCCCTCCGACGTCACTACTGCCAAGGTTGTAGGTATCTTGGAGTAGGCGAGAAGCCGCTCCGCCTTCAAGAATCGGATGTGAAGATTCTCTTCACGTAGCTGCTTCAGGATTTCTTCATCTGTCAGCTCCACAGGAATCCGCTTGACAACCCATCGGACTGTTTTCGAGTCGGTGTTTCCGACTCCGGTGTCTTTCTCCTTCTTCTCTGCTGTCTTGGTTCTTGACTGTGTTGGGCTGTCAATCTTCTCCCTCGTAGTAGCTTCAGTGATGGCTGTAGTATCAGGCTCTTTGATGCAGCTAGCAGGTGGGCTCTCGACGTTCTTCTTCTTGTTGTCGGCTCCCACGCTGCACATCTTGGCAACAGCGTGTTTCTTGTTGGATTTTCGACGTGACATTTTCCCGCTGATCAGGCTTCTTGACAGAATAATGCGACTTGACTTATTAGCGCTCGCAGTGCGAATGACGGACAGTCCAGATTTTGTGGGGAAAATAACAAGAGGAAGGCTAAGAGGTAAATATGGCTTAGCCACATGGCATAACTGAGACTCTTATCGGTATGGCACATGATGATGATGACACCCTTTATCTGTATAAAACAAATAAGACAATGCAAAAGGAAACACGAACAGGTGCAGAAAATGAAACACAAAAACACGTAATTAACAGTTAAAATATGACATCAGAACACAACACAGGCTGACTTGTACAAACTAAGTAAATAAATAAAGCTAGTTGCGTGTCCTTGACAGTACGTTGCAATCAACGCCAATATTTATTTATTCTTTGTGATTTACTAGGTAATTATATGTCCAGTACATTGCCATTGCTTTCTGAACGGCCGACTAGAATATCATCGCAATCACAGTAGAGCAATATGCTCCCAAATCGCTGGGGACTGATTTCCAAACATCGATACAGTATCTCGAGAAATTGTTAAACTGCCGTCACCAATCCTTAAGCCACATTCGCCGACTAGAAACTAATTAGTACAAACTAGACGACGACAAAGTAGAAACAGGTAGTACAGGAAGCTGTCACTTCTAGACACACAACTAGGTGACTTGTTCTAGACACACAACTAGGTGACTTGTTCTAGACATACAACAAAGTGACTTGTTCTAGACACACAACAAGGCGACTTGTTCTCGACACACAACTAGGTGACTTACACCCAACTAGGTGACTTGTTCTAGATACACAACAACGTGACTTGTTCTAGATACACAACTAGGTGACTTGTTCTAGTCACACAACTAGGTGACTTGTTCTAGACACACAACTAGGTGACTTGTTCTAGACACACAACTAGGTGACTTGTTCTACATACACAATTAGGTGACTTGTTCTACATACACATCTAGGTGACTTGTTCTAAACACAGAACTAGATGAATTTTTCTACATACATAACTAGGTGACTAGTTCTAGACACACGACTAGATCATTTGTCCTAGACACACAACTATGTGACTTGTTCTAGACACTCAACTAGGTAACTTGTTCTAGACATACAATAAAGTGACTTGTTCTAGACATACAACAAAGTGACTTGTTCTAGACACACAACAAGGCGACTTGTTCTCGATACACAGCTAGGTGACTTACACCCAACTAGGTGACTTGTTCTAGATACACAACAACGTGACTTGTTCTAGATACACAACAACGTGACTTGTTCTAGATACACAACTAGGTGACTTGTTCTAGTCACACAACTAGGTGACTTGTTCTAGACACACAACTAGGTGACTTGTTCTAGACACACAACTAGGTGACTTGTTCTAGACACACAACTAGGTCACTTGTTCTACATACACATCTAGGTGACTTGTTCTAAACACAGAACTAGATGAATTGTTCTACATACATAACTAGGTGACTAGTTCTAGACACACGACTAGATCATTTGTCCTAGACACACAACTATGTGACTTGTTCTAGACGTTAGGTGACTTGTTCTATATACACAACTAGGTGACTTGTTCTAGACACTCAACTAGGTAACTTGTTCAGTTTGAATGAATTACAACGTTACAAAGATGTGTTATCTAATCCACATTGACATAGAAATCATGTGTTGCACATACGCTGAGAAATCTGCTTAGGCCTTAAAAGTCAAGTTAACATTGATTGATTGATTGATTTAGGAACTGACATCACAGCATTCGGGGCATTCCCATAAGCGCTCCGTCCCCATCCTCAGCAGCCAGCGAAGAGTTCCAACACTAATAGTACCAGTAGCAATCTGATTATATGTCCGTCTCGCCTTTCCTCTGAGCGTCGATCGTCGGTCAGTGTCACGGAAAAACTGCAGTTTAGTGATTCCTTGATTACTTAAATATCAAAATACAAGGAAGGAGGAGGGTTAACCATTGTGTACTTCATTCTGAGAGGAGGAATAAAATTAACGATCATTGACCTACGAATATAAAAATAGGATACAGGTGTTCGCAAAGTTCATTGCTTGACGATCGGAACGAACGGACAGAACGCCGGGGGAAACTTCGACACCGGACGAACACGGGGAGACGGTGATCAAAGAATAGATCTCTTTGAAGTGCAACGAGCGATGAACGAGGGAACTCAGGGGAACAGCATGACAACGGAGAGAAACGAACAACTAACCACTACGTGATTTCACCGCTTTTGATGGGCAGGATACGTCAAGAGATGAGGGTTGAGGAGTGGAGATCAAACAATCAACGGATGATTGGACACTCGTTATAAATAGCAGAACATGGGGTTTCTGTTTAGTGTGCTACCAAACTGGACGGAAAGATGGATTTATGTGTCCCGTAATGAAAAGAAATATCCTCCCTTACAATGGGATAGAGTACTTATGTGCGGATAAATTTCGATTCGGGGACTTACATTAATTCTATATATATATATATATATATATATATATATATATATATATATATATATATATATATATATATATATATATATATATAAGGTAAAACTAATATTAGAGTATAGTTTTAGCATAGGAAAATAGATGTGTGTGCATAGCGTTTACCATTGCTTTCTATTAGTGAATAGTTTAGACTTTGGTGAATTCATATGTCTTATGTGGGTGTTTACTTCGGAAGCCTTGTCATTATGGCTGGAGAAGGACACTTGCATAAGTAGTATTAAGTGGCGGACGCTTATCACTGGATCTGTTATACTTTTCACAGGTTCCAACTCCCATCGGGATATAGCAGAGAAGATAGACACATACTTCTTGTGTGCTGGAAAAGCTTGGTTGAAAAACTCAAGGCATTTCATTTGTGAGGAGAGCAAATACCTCAATAAACCAAGGAAGCAACCTAGACAAGGTCTAATACGAAATAAACATACCATTAAGGGAACGTTGAAGAGGAAGAAACGAATAATTAGATAACCAAAGTAATAATGGAAAAAGAAAGAGAAGTTTGCAGAAAGCAAAGCAAAATAACACTACATACGTCTTGTACGCATAATTAGGAAACAATAGACAAGTCAAAACATTGCTACTCATAGAGACAATATGCTGAACTGTGGTGATGTGGTGTTTTTTTCTCAATGTTGGATAAGTACTTTCATGAAACAGACTCGGGCGAAGTTATAAACTTACTGGACTATTATTACTGTACAGTGATCCAGTGGTGAACAGTTTTGTTTCATTCAATAACGGATTTACCGTCAGACTCAAGCATACGGATCATCCAGGGTGAGACCTTTCCTGTTTGATGTGCTGTCCTGTGGTTTTGCATAATGAGTGAGCGAGATGTGACACCGCTGCTAGACATTACGAGTTCAGTCTTGTACCAACAATAGAATACACTATCAACTACGCTTACACAGTCCATACATACACCAGACATAGTTTTTATTAATAAATCTTTTATTTATCGTTGAAAGGAACTGTTGTCGGAGTATGTGTTGAGGGAATAACAGAGAGAGAGAGAAAGAAATAGATATATGGAAGGGAAGACAGAAGGGAGGAGTGTAGACAGAAGTCAGTCAATAATCCCAACAGATAATACGTTTGAAGATGTGCTTGTTGATTCCACATTCCTCCCGGGAAAACAAGTGACAGCCAGATCCCCTCGTCACTCCACGCTGTCGCATTCTTGCCTGACCATGGTGATCCATTTGCTCCTCCGAGGTGTACACCTGCTCCCACAAGGCCGCAACCACGTCTTCCTTATCATGCATCAATACTCCACCAAGTTTTGCAGAGACAGCCAATCTGTCCGTCTGTTCATTCCCCAGCACACCAGCATGCCCCAGAGAAAAGATCCAGACGATGCTTGTCACCCATGATTTCCGAAGCGAAGCAAACCACTCTGCACGAAGCTTGCCTTTCCTCACCCTACTCAGCATGCTTTCTGAGTCAGTTACAATCATGATGTGTGTGTGTATCGTATTCTCCATCTAGCGGAAAGCTGCACTGATCGCCTCCACCTCCATTCTTAAGCTAGATGTTGTGGTATCATGTGAACTTAAATGTTACATACACGTGTTAAAATAATATCATCGACCAAGAAGAGGAAATATACTGACACTGCACGAGATCTGAACACAGAAGTCAACTGTGACGTCAAGAGTATGATGTCTGGGAAACGGAAACACCTTGGCTACACTAAATGTTACGGTGGCTTGGAGAGAACGGTGATAGGAGGCGTGGTTCCTGGAGACTAGACAGCGGTCGACCTGCACGGAGATGGACATAGCGCACACCCTGGACATGAGGCTGAACAGGGCAGGAGAACTAGCACAGGATGGTCCGAGAACCCTTTCGGTAACCCGCGATGAAAGCAACGTTCTGTACAGAACCTAGTAGATGATGATAATGGTGATTATGATGATGACGACGATTACGACAACGATGATATAACGATAGTGATAATAAAGACGACAGTCATGATGACGACGACAACTATGCTGCTGATGACGACAACAAAGGCAACGACAACGGTGGTGATGATGATGACAACCACAACGACGGCGACAATGGTGATGATGACGACAACGGTGATGATGACGACCACAACGATGATGATGATGATGACAACAATAATTATGATGATGACGACAACAATGATGATGACGATGATGATGATGATGATGATGATGATGATGATGATGATGATGATGATGATGATGATGGCTACGACAACGATGATGGCTACGACAACGATGATGATGATGATGATGATGATGATGATGATGATGATGATGATGATGATGATGATGATGATGATGATGATGATGATGATGATGATGATGACGACGACGACAGTTATGATTACAACGATAATGATGATGACGACGACGACGGTAATTATGATTTCGACAACGATGATGATGATGATGATGATGATGATGATGATGATGATGATGATGATGATGATGATGATGATGATGATGATGACGACGACGACGACGACGACGCCGACGACGACGACAGTTATGATTACAACGATAATGATGATGACGACGACGACGGTAATTATGATTTCGACAACGATGATGATGATGATGATGATGATGATGATGATGATGATGATGATGATGATGATGATGTCGACGACAACAATGATGATGATGACGACAACGATCTTGATGATCACGACGACAACGGTAATGATGAATATGATAATAAGCCCGGAACACGAACTCCACATAAAACAACAAACACGTACTCTTTGTCCTACCTCTGTCTCCTGGAGTTAGTCCACTGCCTCCACGCATGTCTCCTCCTAGCTACTCTTTTGCTACACTCGCCAGCTCGCATCCGCTGCCGACGAAACGCAAGGACAACTAGTCCGGCGGTCCCCACCAAAGCAAAAGCCAGCAGAATCACAGCCACTGCCACACAGGCAGGGCTCACCTCAACGTCACAACTCAGAATGGTTCGAGGCAGGTCTTCAGAATTCCAAACAATACACGAAATCACATGCTCAACACTCACATCTATATGCCTTCATCTCAAAGATGGGCTACTACTTCTACCACAACGTACGGGCGACTACTTCTACCACAACGTATCGGAAAAGCAGCAATTCAAACACCGTCAGGGGAGCACGTTCTCAGACAAGCATGAAAACACCAGTAAATGTAATCAGGTGGAGATTTCTTTCTGCAAGTACCTGCTCCGTATGTCGTTCAGCCATGGCTGGAGGGCTCCGTCACAATGTTATATCTTTCCATGAGGTAAACTACCAGCCACCCATCACTTGTTTCTACCTTTAAAAAGCGCGCTAGAATGTGTTACACAGATGTGCCCAGGCTGAAACAACACGCTGTTTCAACTTATGCACCCGTCGAGCGGCATTTGTAACAATGACGCCAACTATGTAACAGTACATTAATTAAACCATCAAGTTACATATGCACCACATTATACCTGTCACTGCAGATAAAGCACAACTTTATGATTATGTATGTCTTCGGTGAAGCAAACGCCACGGGGAGAACAAAGATACCACTATCAAAATACATTAACTTTAACAAAGTAAAATATGTTCTTTTTAAAAAGCAACAGAAAAACTTAAACGTGTTACCTGCGTAGAAACCAGATGTATCAGTTTCTCTATAAGACAGCGTAAATAGCGTCTTCATTCTATCTGAATATATATCATCATCCTTTGTCAAGCCGATAAGCGTGATCGGTCGTGGGTCGCCATCTCACACGATCACTGAGTATTGTATCAGATCTGTATTCTTGATCCCATCGTGTCATTCGATCCAGCCATCCAGGTACCTATTGCCTTGATTTCCCGTTGCTCTTTATTCTTCAAGGACTGCTCACTGTCTCAAAGAGTCAGCTGGTGAAATTAGAGCGCATACAGAATGAAGCTATGCGGGTCATTCTGGGATGCACCAGAGACACTCCAGTAGTGTGTATGCGTTACATCCTTGGTCTGCCTACTGTTGCTGGTAGGCACAAGGTGATGCAAGCGAAGGCATACCTCAGAGTAGCTACAGACACAGATCACCCGTTGCATGAGGCGCTGGACGTAGTTAAGGGTCAGAGACTGATAAGAGGGAAATCATGGATGGCTCAGGCGGAGGATACGATCAGACAGGTGTGCCCCTTGGAGAACATTAGGCGAGGAGAGGAGTGGGTCAGAGTGCCAGCCGTGCAGTCAGACTTGTGCAGAGTTATAATCACATTGAGCCGGGAGTGCAGGGAGTGGCCAGCAGGGGCCACGGAAGTGGAAATTCAGCAATTAATTCAGGAAAATTCTCGCCCGGGTGATGTGATTATCTACACGGATGGGTCGGTGTTGAGAGGTAGGAGAAGTGCTTGGGGGTTCTTGGCAAGAACTAATGGTCGGCGTTTGGTGCAGGAGAGCCTGGCGTATGATGACACTACATCTAGCTTAAGAATGGAGGTGGAGGCGGTCAGTGCAGCTTTCCGCTGGATAGAAAACACGATACATACACATATTGTGATTGTAACTGACTCAGAAAGCATGCTGAGAAGGGTGAGAACAGGCAAGCTTCGTGCAGAGTGGCTTGCTTCGCTTCGGAGGTCACGGGTAGCAAGCATCACCTGGATATTTTCTCCTGGGCATGCAGGTGTGCTGGGGAATGAACAGGCGGACAGATTGGCTGGCTCGGCAGAACTTGGTGGAGTATTGATGCATGACAAGGCAGATGTGGCTGCGGCCTTGTGGGAGCACGTGTACACCTCGGAGGAGCAGATGGATCACCATAGTCTGGTTAGAATGAGGCAGCGAGGAGTGACGAGGGGATCTGGCCGACGCTCGACGCTCAGAGGAAAGGCGAGACGGACATATAATCAGATTGCTACTGGAACTATTAGTGTTGGAACTATTCGCTGGTTGCTGAGGATGGGGACGGAGCGCTTATGGGAATGTCCCGAATGCTGTGATGTCGGTTCCTAAATTTGCTGTCCGTCCATGATATTCGGTGCATTGTATTCAGAAACCAGACTTTCATTGCCTTTAGTTGACCCTGACCTTGCTATTGCCTATGCTTCACATTAATACGGCAGTAAGGGTTATCTATAGCACTTCAGCACATTCTTTTCACGGATGTTGACTGTTTTTTATTGCAATCTTGAAATTTCAATCTTGAAAAAAGGCAACTTTTTCTTGTGTCTTGGTGATTCTTCTAATCTCTACAAGGTATCTTCCACCAGATGTAATGACGGTTCTAAGTTAGATTCACCTATTTAAGAATATTATCATTTATTGTATGTTGCATTGTTGTATTTTTTTTCTGTAAATATTGATGCATGATAAGGCAGACGTGGTTGCGGCCTTGTGGGAGCACGTGTACACCTCGGAGGAGCAAATGGATCACCATGGTCTGGCAAGAATAAGACAGCGAGGAGTGACGAGGGGATCAGGCCGACGCTCAACGCTTAGAGGAAAAGCGAGACGCACATATAATCAGATTGCTACTGGTACCATTGGGGTTGGAACTTTTCGCTGGCTTCTGAGGATGGGGACGGAGCGCTTATGGGAATGCCCCGAATGCTGTGATGTCGATTCCTAAATCAATCAATCAATCAATCAATCTTTCTGGAAATTACCATAATTATTTTCCCGTTCATGTTACATTGCGGTATTTCTTTCTTCTCAGAGATTACCATAATTTATGTTTTCTTAAATTGTTGTATTTCTTTTTTCCTGGAAATTACCATAATTATTTTCCCGTTCCTGTTACATTGCGGTATCTCTTTCTTCTCAGAGATTACCATACTTTATATGTTCTGACCATTTAATTCTAACATTAGTTGCTCACTGTGTGAAATAACAGCATCTACTAACTGCTACAGATCGTGCCGAGTGTCTGCAATCAGAACTATATCACCTGGATTTCTTATAGTGCTTGTGTTATGTTCTCCATGGGCGACCCATCCCATGTCTTTACAGGGCGTTGCAACCAACCCCAATATTTATTTTTATTATTTAAAATTCATCATAATGTTTTCACAATAAACGGTAAAAAGATCTCGAGACATGACACATGCCTACTGTAGACTCCTCTTGAGTGGTTGGTTTTGACTACATCATATCAATGTTAATAATAGCAGCAAGTTGTTGTTAATATATGCTCTCTACAAGTCTGAGCTCTTTCCCGTTCATTTGGAGTATGTTTAGTTTAGTTTAGTTTAGTCGACGGATCAACATCACGGCACATGGGTATAATCCATAAGTGCTCCGTTCTACTCCTAACTCAAGCCTGAGTCCGGAAAATCTCAACTCACTGCACGACGAACTCCGTAGCACCGGCGAAGATCCTGAAATACTTTGGGTAGATTTTTAACTCGAAATTTTGCCCGTTAGGCTTTTTTTTTCGATTTGCAATTGCCAAGGGATTTTTTACGTGCGCAACAATACACACGGGCGTTCGATCTCACTATCCAGAGACCCGGGGAAATTTTGTTACTAGAAGGCCGAAGTCCACGAGAAAAAATCCTGGCCCTCACCGGGGGCCTGAACCCGGGACCTCCAGCACTCAAGGCGGACACCATACCTCGAGTCCCCTGAAGTATGTTATCGTGTCATGTGGCTAAACACTGCTTGTCTCAACTGTATCAACATGTTCGTACAACATATGCCCATCAGATAACTCCAAAACAACGTGTTTCCTTAGTGAATTTAAACACAAAAGTGACAAACAATATATTGCACGATTTATTGCCCGACATATTTCGCTCCATCTCGTCCGGTGCTCTCGAAATATGCCAGGCAATAAATCGTGCAACATATTGTTTGTGGCTTTTGTGATTAAACTATCAGAGAAGTTGGCCTCGCGCGAAATCTTGATTTCATTACAGACCGGAATAAACACCTGTTGTACAACCCATCTACCTACTTATTTGCGTATAAATATAAAATTCGGTATAATCTCAGGGCGATATGAATAAAAGCCAAGAATGTAACTTATGATGCACAAATCGTCACATTTCATAGCAAAACTAAGGGTCGGAATAACAGCTTTTACTATCCCACCAGGAAAAATACTCAGCTCTGACACAGGTGAGCCATGTGAAGGCATTACACAATTGCACATTAGTTTAATGTGTGCTGTGGTCAGACCTGGTATTTCAAGTATGCGGCGGTTATTAAGTAAACAGTGCGGAAGATCGACGACGGGGCGTCGCAGCAGGCCCAATAATCGAAATGGTTATTGTTCCAGGTGGGGTGTGCCTAGACACAACCATAAAGAGAAGGCGGGGAAAGGTACTGGCGATGCAGATACTGAGGTAAGGCGAGGTGGAGACCAGACATAGCAGATGCTACATACAGACCTCATATAGTACATGCTACATACAGACCAGATATAGTAGATGCTACATACAGACCAGACATGGTAGTTGCTACATACAGACTAGCCACACAGTATTTGCTATATACAGACCACACATAGTAGATGCTACATATAGACCAGCCATTGTAGATGCTACATACAGACCAGATATCGTAGATGTCACAACTGTTAGATTCATACAAGAGACAACATTGCAGTTATATACATATTTCAGGCGAACGAAAGAAGAAGAAGTAGATGTCACCTACAGACCAGACATAGTGGTTGCCACATACAGACCAGACATTGTAGATGTAGATGCCACATACAGACCAGCCTTTGTAGATGCTACATACAGACCAGACTTTGTAGATGTCACATACAGACCAGACATAGTAGATGCTGCATACAGACCAGACAACAGATATTACAGTAGGGATGGGTAAATACATGCATACGTCCATACATAAACACGTAAGTGCCCACCTACCTACCCACCCAGCTTTCACTTTTAACACTGGTTGTCTCACTGCAACTGACAACTTGACATTGGTATGAGTTCTATTTTGCAAACACAACACACGCACACGTCTTGCGAACTAAATGCGGCCGACGTTTATACAGACCACGTCAGCGATTGACTGCTGACTGGTCTCTACCAATATGGGTTTAGCACCATATGCTCAATGCGCCTTGAGCCGTGAATTGGGGTCCCTTTCCTTACATGTTTTACAGTCACAGATTAAAAGAACATACAAAATAAAAGAGGTAAATGGAACTGTGACAGAAACTGTGGTTACAACAAAATGCGCAATTAAACCGTCGGGATGGTGTGGTGTGGTTAAAGATGGCTGGTGCAGCCATTCAGAAGTGCGTGAGTACAAAGCCAGAGACAGCTGGGTCCAAAAGAATAGCCCCAGCCGATGCCGCAAAGCTGGATGAAGACCGGAAAGCTGCTTTTTCCTGTCAACGCCAAGGTGAAGGATGACGGACCTCCAGGTCTAAGCCTGGTTTAGTTCTGAGACTGGATCAATCTAGTGCAGCGCTGACGCTGGAAATATCATAGACAAGGCGTTTATAAAGTGGTTTAGTTTCTAACCTCGTGACGGGGCACATTAAAAGGCTGCCCTAACTGACACAGACATATGTGACCAAGTCAATCCAAACAAATAATAGTCTATTCTCAACACGAACACATTATGCACAAGACAAACAAGTAACGAATCACAGACAGATAACATGAATACATTATGCACAAGACAAGTACGTAACAAATCAATTCAGAAAGCTCTTGTCACCATCTCAAGTGCCCTGACAAATAAAGTTAGTGTATGTCTTTCCACAGATCTCAGTTCTTGCTGTTGTGGATTAATTATCTTGATTATATTCCTCCATCCTATCAGTACAGACTACCTATAGTTTGTTGACTTTTGTCTGCCCTAATATAAAATTCCATATCTCAGTAACCAACTGAGGGAAAATGATGAGATTTAGCATATAACCTTAGCATTATGTCCACCCAACAAAAAAAATTTGGTTCTCGAGATTGTACAGCAGATTTCAAAGTTTGTTTATATGTGGTATATAATTTACGGGTCAGAGATGAAGTGCACATTAATAAATGTATTACGTCTTCACACGGAAACATTAGCGTTGAATAGTTAATTTCCTCGTGGGACATGGGATTGGCCTTGTGACAAGAGCCTCGCGTAGTGGAACGGGGTATTACCGTAAAACAAGTTTGTTAGCGAGAAATCACTAGTTTTTCACCAAAACATCAAAGAAATGTCGCCGCTTTCCATGATTTAAGTTGCTTTTGGACCTATCAAGGACATATTCCTTGGGTGAGGGTAAATATAAGACGGCAGGAACAATTTCATAACGATGCAACAGACAGTTTTCAAAATAACTGATCGTGAATGAAGGCATTCATTTCTGGACAGACTATAGCATCAACCAGTTCTCTAGTCGTTCATCTGCCGCACATATTTCCAGTTATCTCGATGTTCTCCAATGCCTCTCTTCTCATCACATGACCAAGGAGTAGTCTTTGCCTATTTCTTATTGTTGCGTATAATGATCTAATACTTTCATTATCCTCTTTCATGCGATCGCTGTCATTAACTCTGGCTGTCCAAGGCATACCCAACATTTGTCGCAGAGAGCACATCTCCACTACCTCAAAGTCCGTCCCTGTTTGCTCTTTCACATTCCGAGATTGCATTGCCATGGGTATAATAAGTTCCATGTAACATTTCAGTATTCTCTTTCTGGCATTTAATGGAAATGATTTCTAGTAGATAATATCTTTCATCTTCTGAAAATACAGCTTTTTTCTATCTATTGTTATCTTTAACTTTGTTAACGCATCTTTCATCTTAAGTTCCGATTGCCCTCAAGTATTTGAATGTATTGACTAGAGTATATTCCCCCTATTATTACGTCATGTGTTGACGTGTTCTTGTCCTGTACATAACCTATGTTTCTATATCCATGATACCCATGTTTCTATATCCATGATATCTCTTTTTCTATATCCATGATATCTCTGTTTCTATATCCATGATATCTCTGTTTCTATATCCATGATATTTCTGTTTCTATATCCATGATATTTGAAGGCAAGTAGCCGATCCATGTGGCCGCAAGGGTCCGACAGCTCTAAAACTTCCGGTGCGCTGACGGCCTGGTAGTGGTATCATCTCCTACACCTGTCAGTTGAACTCCAACGTTGACGTCTCGTTCAGAAAGCAATGGCAAACTGCTGATAGTAAAGGACATTGAACTTCTTTTTAATGTAATGTCTCTTTTTCCACTCGCTTTTACAGCAAAGACAAACCATTTTTGGCTGACAGTTTGCATTTACAGCTATGAACCAGGCGGCACCTCCATAGCGCTGACCGTTTATATTATAACCCTCAACTCGCATTCCTGGCCTCTATTTCATCCGTCTCATTATTACTTTCCTATAGAAAGACAAGAGATTCGGTCCCTAATCACATCCCTGTCTTACTCCTTCCTTAATGTGTTTATAATTGCCCACTTTAGCTCCCGTTTAAATTGCTGCTACTTCTTTCCAGTAAATAGTTTTAAATATCCTGAGATCTTTCCCATCAATTTTAAAATCCATCAACATGTTGGTCATTTTATCATGTTTCACATTATCCAATACCCTGATGTAAAGTATAAAGCACAAATACAGATATGTCTGTGTCTCACTCGATCTTTGTATTAAAGTTCTAAATAATGTATATCGTATCAAATGTCCCGTTCCCTTCCACAAGGGGAAGTTCTGAATAGACTCAAAAAAACACCCACATAACATCCCTTTCTCCTCTTCCCTACCACCGTCGAAGTGGAGCTGAATATCAACTGTGAGAAACCAGATAAAGAAGAAATTAGCAAAGCTATTCAGCCCCTGAACCGTGGGAAAGCTGCTCGTCAGATGTTATCGCAGCAGAAGCTATTAAAGCCAACACAAACACCTTGGTTCAATTACTGTTGGCATTATTTAGCTGAGTGTAAGAGACTGAAGACATTCAAGCAGACTGAGGAGATGATATCTAGTGAAGCTACAAATGAAAGCGGACTTCAAAGGTGCGAAAATTATGAAGAAATAATATTGACAGTTCCTGGTAGATTATTAAGCAGGATTATTCTCCAGAGATTAAGAGGCGCAGAAGCAGTCTTCCGAGAAAAGATATCATGGATTTACCAGAGAGACAATCACGTAAAGTAATAGAGCAAAGCATCGAAATAGATTCGGTAGCCTAATATTGGATGTGTGGACGATGGAAAGGCCCACGTCAGTACTGATGGGAAATACAACTGGAAATGGCACCAAACAGACATGAAATGCAGAGTCCTCAAGAAGAAACAAACAAACATTTGAAATAAGAACAGAAGTGCGGCAGGGATGTCTTCTACCGCATTTATTATTCTTACTGACCTCATCTAAACTGGATTATAATGAAATGGGATTCGATAGACTCTAGCAGAACAGTTTAATGGTAGATTTTACTTCCCATGACATTTCCTAGTGAACACTTTAGGCCGGATCGACCTGGCAGCACTGGTCAATTTTTTTTTTTTTAATTCACCTCGATGTAGATTGGAACACACGACCACCGAGATAGCAGCTGCGCAACCGCGGCTCCATGACACACCAGGTAGCTGAGACATGTACACTAGATGTGTGCCAAGACTGCCTGTGCGTGTGTAACATTCAACAAGCAGCAACGGATCAAAGAAATGTCTAGGTGAGTTGAGACAGACAATTGGGACAGTTGGAAACACCTGGGAAGAAGAGAACAAATAATCATATTCAGATTGAGAACAGGCACTTGTGAACTTCGACGCCTTCTGTCCTGCGTCAGTTTACAATTGCACCTGGCGCTGAGTATGCGTGTTGGTAAACAACTGGTTGTATTTCACAAGCGTGTGTGGTCTACACAGAACTCTCTCTTAGCACTGTTCAGTCCCCCATAATTCTGTAACTAAATATAAACCCAGCGAGCTTGAAACACCCTAGTTAATAATGAAAGGAGGAGGCGGAGCAGCAGCAGCAGAAGAAATAAAGAAAGAAAGAGGGACGGACGGACGGACAGACAGACAGACAGAAACAAAAATAGAACAACAATGAGTTTTATATATATATATATATATATATATATATATATTTAGTTTTATTAGTACCTGGTGCATTGGTTTTTTAGAAACGTTTAAACAGCTTTCATATGCGGTGTCTGCGAAGAATTCTTGGTATTAAGTGGCAAGACAAAATCACAAATACTGAAGTATTGGAAAGATCAGGTTGTGTGACGGTTTATTCCATGCTCAGTCTCCGTAGACTTAAATGGATAGGACATCTTAGGAGGATGGATGATGGTAGAATACCAAAGGACATCTTTTTTGGTGAATTACAGATGAGTAAGAGATCTCAGGGTCGGCCTCTTCTACGATACAAAGATGTGTGTAAGGACATGATTGATACAGGCATTGATAATGCACATTAGGAGCAAGTCGCCGCTGAACGCGTTGCATGGAGGGTAAACATCAGAAATTGAATAAAGACAAAGGAGAAAATTATTGCAGATAAGTCACACACCGAGCGTGTGAGACGTAAGATGGTGCATGATGGTGGAAATGACCACGTGTTCACATGCACCCACTGTGAACGAACATTTACAACGCGAATTGGCCTTATCAGTCACATTCGCTACCGCCATGGGTAAAAGTTATTATGCCTTTTTGAAGCACAAACTATCGTCTGTCAAGACGGCAAGGTGCCAATGAGATTTAGTTTTAACCACTCTTACTCGACAAGCTAGGTTTTCCAATACATATACATTACAGATGGACAGGAATGGGCATTATAACATCTGAGGAATATAGAATAATCTATTCTGGTGGAGAGAAACAACAGCGAGGAGTGGCGATTATAATGAATACAAAGAGCTCAAAATCGATCAAAGGATATTGGACTGTGTCGGGCAGAGTGTTTGTTACTGGTGAAGTTGAGTGGAAGACCTTTGGGTGTCATCGTCATACAAGTTTATGCACCAAAAGCAGACATTAGTGATGACAGCATTGATGAATTTTATAATGATTTATAAGAAGATAGACAGTAAGATAGACATCAGAGACTCCTGTACAAAATATAGCGGCAAGAAAGAGAATCTTGCGATCCTACCTTGTAATAAGGGGATCTAGAATATGTAAAGTCCTGTTATTTCTACAGCAACATCTGCCATGGTATTATCACAGCCGCTGTTACAAAGAGCCATCTATAACAGTGGTTCTCAACCGACGGGGAATTTCTCCCAGGGGGGAATTTTTGGGTTTGGGGGGGGGGGGGGGGGGGGGGGGGGGGGGGTTAAGATTATTTCAAGATCGCATTAATACAAGAACCACTACTTGATATTGTTCTTCCCTCTAAATTTTACGGTTCTGTACTTCTCGCCCTAATGAAATTCGTTTTATAACTAAGTAGACCTGCAAATCACGTTTTATGTAGATGTCTACACTTGTTCTAGTATGTGTTATTAAATTTAGCTTCCATTTTATGTATACTGTGTAAGGGTGGGGGTGGTGATATAGGGAGGAAATTCGAAGGGGGGGGGATGACGTTCTGAACATATGGTAAAGGGGGGCATGGGCCAAAAAAGGTTGAGAACCACTATCTATAGTAATGTTTGGAAATGCCAGTGTGCGACCGGCGCCCAGACAACCTGCTGTTCCCCAAACACGTGTGGTTCTCCAGACAGTACATTATCTGTCCCAGTGGCCGAAAGAGTAACAGCGCTCTAGTTTTTAAAGTCCCGGTGCTCTGATGACAGGGTAAAGGGTTCATCCCTACACCAGTCAGTTGGGCTTAAACTTTGACTTCTCGTTCATACAGCAATGGTAAACTACTGAACGTAAACTTGGCTTTAAAACCAACGTGGTGTTAATCAAATGTCCAGCGAAGAACATGCAATTTATAAACACGATCTGCACATTTTCCCATACAGGCTGTATACGTTATGAACAGAACGGATACGATATGGAAATGGATGTTTATTAAGCACGGTTACGTTATATATATATATATAATTTCAAATTAGCTGTTGAATCGCTATAGAAACCGTGTCAATGTAATTTATAACAGTGCACAAACAGCTCTTGATACAAAACGTAAATATTATGGATGCGCTGTAACACTAGAATAGGAACATGTTAGAGGTGTTATACAACTAGTACAGGAACATGTCAGAGGTGCTATATAATTAGAATAGTAACGTTACGCGTGCTATTCATTTACCATAGCAACTCTTATGGCAGCTTTCACATTATATTACAGTCTCGGGCCTTCCCTTGCGTACTCAACTGCCATGTGCAAAGACCTCTCCGCGTTTCATCCGAAAGTTTAGCAATAAGCCATTCTAGTCTCCCGGTTTTACACTGCGGTGACCGCAAATAACTAATCATCGCTAGCGTCAGAAGACGTCACCAACTACAAAGTGACTGTTTCTCTCCTGTGTTTAACCGCATCCATGGAGACGATTTCTCGCCTGACCTATCTGTCACTCTTTGAATGTGTGTCCGGGTTATTGTTCTCCGCAAGAAAGTCGATTTCTTTATATAAGGTGGCCGTATGAACATGCTTCTGAAGGTGGTCGATATGCAATTATTCATCAAAGTAAACAGTTTTTGTTGGGATGAAGTTGAATCTAGACGCTGAAGCGAGTGGCCACGGAGATGTGTTTTCTTCGTGGAACGTTCAGAATTTAATGGTCGGTTAAGTAATGTAATGTCTAGGTACTGAATGAAGCAAATCAATCAATCAATATTACTCTCTCTCTCTCTCTCTCTCTCTCTCTCTCTCTCTCTCTCTCTCTCTCTCTCTCTCTCTCTCTCTCTCTCAGACATAGATATATAGCACTTTATAAGGAGACATAAACTAGGTAACCTAGTGACAACTTACAAGATTGATGCGAAAAGAGCAAGCGGGAAGCAAAGAGATAATTATCTGAATGGCTTGGCCAGACCACATGGCATTATCGAGAACAGAGAGTTGATCCACATTAGTTGGCAACCATAACGACTCACGCATAAAGACTCACGCGTATCAGTATAGCGTGCGAGCACGCGTGTGTGTGATAAAGAGAGCGCGCGTGTTTATAAACTATATTCTATGTTCTGTTCAATATAACTTGTATTAGATGTTCTATTCCTAGCTATCGATTGTTAGAGAAATATCAAGCTTTCGACATCTCTTGAAATTATACAAATACAACAATACTGACGTTGATGATATGATGATGATGATGATGATGATGATGATGATGATGATGATGATGATGATGATGATGATGATGATGATGATCAATGGCGGTAAGTCAACACATTAGGCAAACCATCACAAGCTTGGAATTATTTGTGTTATCAACTATTAAAAATATATCCCACTGACAAGTGTACGGACACGATTATACTTTGTGATTTGACAAAAAATGTAGATGTGAACAACGAAACTGGTGCTATTCTTGATTCGTTTCTCTACTCTGTCGGGAAAAGTGGATATAAGATTGGACAGACCGAGCAGAGTGGTCTGGGTGTATCAAAAGATTTAATAGAGTTCTATGAGACTTAGGTGACGTGTTCAATAAGACACGATAGCAAGCTGGGGGACATAATCTCTGAACGCAGAGATGCACAAGTAACTGTTCCTGGTGGGATCGATACCGACACTGTGTGAGCTCAAGAACCTAACCGACCTGCTGGCATATGGAGGTCACTAGTGCCCGTTTAATCAACGATCTGCTCTGATTTTAATCCTAGTTTGATGCTCGTGTCTTCTTTCACCAGAGTATGTTTCCACCAGAGTATGTCTAACCAGCTATATACCTGGTTTACTTCACATCAGAGTTTCTGTGAACATGGTGCGGATAACTCTTGCTGACACAGAACGTGGTGATGGTGGGGGGAGAGGGAGAGAGAGAGAGAGAGAGAGAGAGAGAGAGAGAGAGAGAGAGAGAGAGAGAGAGAGAGAGAGAGAGAGAGAGAGAGAGAGAAACCACTGTGAAAAATCACCACTGCATCACTTTTAAAGAGGCTAAATACGGCGAAAGTGGCTTCTGTGGAAGACAGATGAAATATGCCCAGGCCTTATTCAAAACAAAAAATTAAGAGTTCACATTAAGGAATAGTTGGGGCTTAACAGCAGCTGTCAATCACATATCCATGCGTTCCGTAAGAATGAAAGAGTGCTCATGCTATCGTTCCATCATCATCATCATCATATACCTTAAGTCATCATCATATCATCATATACCTTACCAAAGACGAAGGTGTTCTGTCTCTCCGCAGATCTCGGTCTTTTCTTCTCGATCGACTCTATCGATATTCCTCCATGCTGAGACCTGTCTCTCACTATCATCTATTGCCTATAGTATCTTGCCGTGTAATACAGGGGGTCTAGAACATGTAGGATTTTGGGGAGCCTGGAAGATTCTGGTCCTCCTGGTTTATGCAGTCACCGAGAACTATGCAGGTTTGGGTTTTCTTTTTCCAGCACCAGAAGACAATCCACATCTCACCGAGGATTCGAATCCGATTCTCCAGCAGGAGAAACCGGCATTCTAGCCACTCGGACAGCCGCTCCTCTAATCTGTGATCATAATATCACGCCAGGAGATCAGCATGGCCGAATGGAGAAGGGCGCTCATTCTTAAACAGTCCGTATTTCTGATGCTGAGGTAGCGGGTTCAATCCCTACACCGGTCAGTTGGACTAAAATGTTGACTTGACGTCCTTGACTTGGGGACGTTACTTAACAGTAGCTCTGAAGTCTGAGAGGGTTATCCTGATAGCGACTAGAATTCACCAACGACCAGCTCCCACATCCACAGAACCTGCTCAAGCATCCTCTCCCAATGGAGGCTCTGCCGTCAATACCTACATAAAAGACGGAGACGGCTGGGAATTTCTGAAGACATCAGAGTAATGAGAGGACAGACCTGGCTGGCAATGACATCATTTTACCGAGCCTAGTTGATTATCATCCCAAGCGCACTTGTGACCTCAGCCAGACGATGACGTCGTTTGGTGGTGCCAGATTTGGATCATACGCGCCTCTAACTCAGGTCCTGCTCGCTGAACGCCAATCAATACTTATTAATGCATTACTCTTATTAGTAAAATAAAGATGGCGCTGGAGGAACGAGGATTTCAGAATACTTTGAGGATCCAGATGAAATCAATAAAAAGGCTGAAGCAAACCAACTAAACTTAATAACAAAGACCTGGCTTGCTAGCTCAGCTTAGTATACTCTTAAGGAAACTAAAAAAGAAAAACCATTATTATGATGTCTATTGTAGCTTTGCAAAAAGCAAGTCTTTGCGGCGAAAGTTTCCTGGGCGAGGGATACAGGCCACATGACCAGGCATACGCCACGTAACTCTGTACACTTTGTCATTAGTTCACCACTGACAGGTCAATACTGTGACTTATAAGGGATAGGAACCAATCTTGCACTATGTGTAATGTCAATATGCTAATCACGTGGTCACGCGCTTCTGACAAAAAAAAAAAAAACTAGCTATGTCATGAGAATAATAGCCATTATAATACACCACAATTATCTATCTTCCTGGTGTTTCATTGGTTGGGCCGCCTCTGGCTTATGCAGATACATATGACTGATGTCACAGTATGGGTGGTAACTGTATAGAATAACAACAAGGGTCACATAAATACAGTTAAGTACCGGTTTACATGCCATATGGTGCCAGACCCACAGTTGTATAAACCCACTGGCAGTCGTGGCTGGTGTGACCAGCACCACACGGTCAGAGCGAAATCGGGCAGTTGGTCGGACGCCTAGCCCTCTCGGAGGGGCGAATTACACGGAGGACAAGTGTGCACGATAAAAATCCCTCGATTGTTGCAAATCAAAAAGAGTAGAAACGAACGAACTTTATTTTCAAATAATAATTTCATTGGAGAAATATGTTGCTGCTCAAGCCAACTTTCAAAAGTAGAACAGTTACCCCTCATCATGTAATGGGACCTTCGCCGAACGTCGCAACCATCACATCCTGCGGGAAAGGATCTCTGCGAGTTTTCCTGTCACACAACAGTTCCAAATCCCTGAATTTCTGTTTCGTGATCCACGCTACTCTGCGAGTTTTCATGTCACACAACAGTTCCAAATCTCCGAATTTCTGCTTCGGTGACTGCGAACGGATCTATAACACACATCTGTATGTTGCTACTGGGAAGATGCATGTTCTCAACATGTTGAATTTGTTTGCTGGTATTGTACCATAGGCTCTTAACTGATTCAGTGCGGAAGGATAATATACCGCGAAATTAGACCTCCCATCTGGACAGAAGGATGATATATCGCCATACAAAGGTCATCGTGTTATGTGTTTAGTTTCGCGGTGTCTTCTGCAATTTCAATGCGCAGTGAATAGACATTAACATTATATTTGTTCATTTTGATTTACATGGTGTTTTTTTTTTCCGGGATTTGAAATTTAAATATTGAGCACAACCCATTACTGGCAACGCTGATCATATCCCGGTACGAACCTAAGCTTCCATATTGACGCGGATAAAGCCTTAGGTTCGTACCGGAATATGATCAGCGTTGCCAGTAGTGGGTTGTGCTCAATGTTTTAATTAGTTCATTTGTTTGTACACCATATTTGGTCCACACCTACTTGTTTTGTTTGTCACTGGATCAGTTACAACTGTTTCACCTCTGCATTACCAGTCTCCTGTGGCGAAAAAGTTGCGGGCGCAATTGGCAATCCCGGATACCACATTCGAAACACAGCTGCGGCGGTTTTTGGCAGCAGACGGAATTGTGTTGATTTTCATAACATGGTAGAAATATCCACTATGACATATGATGAATGTATTAGTTCTAAAGTCGCTAATACAACACAGAAAGTAGTCACTCTGGGGACGCTAGATTTCTTGAGTATATTCTGACCAAATGTAAACCAATAAGAGAAAACATTACGTGATGGCTGGGATCAGCGGGAAAGTTCCCCAGCACACATGACTACAGAATATCCATCATTGAGATTGTTTGTCATAGAATTTGCAAATGAATTGCAAGAAATGAGACAAATCGGCATATAAGCTCTGTGGATAGAATGGGAGTTAAGCTTTGAAACAGGGCATGGAAGATACCAAGCATCCAGGGAAAAGAAACGCAACATCACTGATCACAGATTTATGATCCCTCCAATAATAGGCCTCCTGGGACAGGCAATACCGAGGCGCAGCAGTGTAAACGCATAAAGCACGCAGAGTGCAGGCCCTAGAGCGAGAGTACAACACTTGATCTCACATCTCACACTGCCAGATTACAAGCTAGGAGTACAGTAGAAGATTATCACCAGTAATTGAAGTATTTCCGAGAAGACACGTCATTATGTTAAGTGGCGACGTGTTCAGTGGGCGGGTTGGTGTAATGGTTAGACCTTACCCTGACAATGGCATGTGTGCAAGGGTTCGATGTCAGCTCTCGAAGTTCGCAATTGGAGGGGAAAGATTGGTCACATATTTCTCATTGCACGCAGGTCTACAAAGTGTGAAAAGTTCTAACACTTGACATACACAGGGTTAGTGGTTCCTGCTACACGACATTTTGTTCTTTGTTTGATTAAAAATTTGTTCTAACGTGTTGTGCTTCCAGATTACAATGATGGAGTACAGTAAAAGATTAACATACACGAAGAATAATTTCCCACAAAACACAATTATGTTCAGTTAAGACTTGTTCAGGGGAATCTTTAGTGTAATTATGAGGCAGTTACGCTTCTTCTTCTTCTTCTTCTTCTTCTTCTTCTTCTTCTTCTTCTTCTTCTTCTTCTTCTTCTTCTTCTTCTGCTGCTGCTGCTGCTTCCTCCTCCACCACCATAACTAATGTTGTTTCTGCTGCCACCATCACTACCACCACTACGGTACGAGATTTTGGTCCTCCAAATTACACCGATCTTGGCTGAACAAATCATAGAACTGCGTGTGTGGGACAGTGTGCGCTAGTCAGTGACAAATACCCAACACCTCAAGGTGCTATCTCCCTAGACCAGTGGTTCTCAACCGGTGGGGAATCCCCCCTCCCCCAAGGGGAGAATTTTAATGTTTCCGGGGAGGGGGGTGGGGAGGCGGACCACAGATTGGCAGACTCACACTGACCTAAGGACCACAAAAAACGCGACCGTCCTCCTTTCTTGAGAGAGAGAGAGAGAGAGAGAGAGAGAGAGAGAGAGAGAGAGAGAGAGAGAGAGAGAGAGAGAGAGAGAGAGAGAGAGAGAGAGAGAGGGAGAGAGAGTCAGTGTGTATGTAATATATGGATGTGTGTAAAGGGAGGGGGGGGGTGACATTTGAACATATAGTGAAAGGATGCGTTAGCCAAAAAAGTTTGAGAACCACTGCCCTAGACAGCCTCGAGCAGGAGCAAGTCAAAGTCAGAGAAACGAAAGCCTAAACACACCGGACTCAACCTGAACTTCGGCAACACATCAAAGAGATTTCTAACCTGGCAGACGGTGTAAATAAACAAGCATCATTCACTGACATGTTAAAGATACACAATCGAGCAGACACAATGACTGCAGGAAAAGACATTGGCAGAGTTATAAAAGAAATAATTGAGGAGATATAAGCACAAAATAGTTGATACAAATAAATACGAAAAAGAATGTTAGAGAGATACTACAGCTGAACTGGTGGGTACACCTGCCACAACAAACGGCTAACACATGAAGTTATTATGTGTCTTCTATTCTTAGAAAGGCCGACACTACAACAATATCCCACTGAACACGGATCATTATAATTCCATGTTGCTTAGATATTAACATCCAAACAACGAACACTATAATTAGCAGTGAAAAGGAAAGGTCATCAAAGAACATCACAGTAAACGGAGAGATACTAGAACAAGTAACAAGTTTCTCTTATCTTGGACATATAATAACAGATGATGCAGAAGTGAAATAGAAATAAAAATGAGAATAGGAATGGCAAAAAATGCTTTCAACGGCATGAAATCAGTATTAACATCTAGAGAGATTAATAACGCATTAAAAATGAGAATTGTCAAATGCTACGTATATTCAACGCTACTGTATAGCCCAGGAAATTGTGGAGTCGGCACCTGGTTGATTGATTGATTGATTGATTGATTGATTGATTGATTGACTGATTTGATTCTATAAAAAGGACACTGGTAATTCGTGTACATTTTACAAGTACAGAAAAGTGTAACAGCCAGTCTAACCACCAATGCTTTGTTTTCATCAAATGCAAATCTCTTGAATTCTTCTTCTTCACATACATTGTCAAATAATGACATGAATCATACGGTGATCTTACCCTTTCGGCGATTCTTTCTGTAGACACAATAAATGCACAATGAAGGGGAAACAGGAAACGTAGAAGAGAGCTGAGAAGGTTTTGTAAAAGTCAGTGACTAGAACAACAATACATACCCATCGTCTACAGCAGTAGTTTCAACTTTTTTGGCCCGTGCCCCCCTTCACCATATTTTCAGAACGTCATTCCCCCCTTTGGTATTTCCTACCAAAAAATTTGGCCCGTGCCCCCCTTCACCATATTTCAGAACGTCACCCGCCCCCTTTCGTATTTCCTCCGTAACCCCCTCCCCCTACACAGTATACGTAATAATGGAAACTAAATTTAATAGCACATATTAAAACAAGTCTAGACGTCAACTTAAAACGTGATTTGTGGGTCTACTTACTTTATAATTGGATTTTTAGAAGGGTGAGAGGGACGCAGAGGTGTTTCCAAGGCACCAGGGCCGGGTTATATACTGGCCAAGACCTATTGACGCGTCCTCGTCGAGCGTCCTGGGCAACAGGTCCCTTTGGGGCCCTGGCTAAAGTCAATAGGATCGCCGATTCCTCCGAAGTCAGAGAGTGTCTGCCTGTACGGCGAGGAACCACCAGTCTGCACACCAATAAGCCAGACATGGGACAACGGATACTCATGCAAACCTCAGGTCCTGTATGACATCACACTGATGTTGGACAACAGGATGTCTTCATCCGACATACAGGACGTCGCGTTGGAGCTCAAGCCAACGAACACAAGCAAGCAAGCAAGCAAGAAGGGTGAGACGTACAAAACCGTTAGGTAGGAAGGGAAAAACAATATCAAGTAATTGGTTCTTATATTAACGCCATCTTGAAATAATCTTAATTTCCCCCCCCCCCCTTGGAAACCCTAAAATTCCCCCCTAGGGGGGAGTTCCCCACCGGTTGAGAACCACTGGTCTACAGGAACTGCCCAAGTGCCAGCCAACGCAAGGGAGTAATGATACAGCGTGCAATGAGACAATGTGCAGACTGGACGAACATAAAATATACCACTGAATGTACATCTACATGTAGACTGCGGGACGTTTTAGATGTGTTTCAGGCCAGACAGCGGCGTGGGTAGTTGTTATACAGTAAGGCATCAATACCCGTCCATATCTGCTGAGGGAGGGGAGCGCTTAAGAGCGTGTGCTGAGTGCAGTGACGTGGCTTCTGTTAAGCCATGTTAACGATGACATGCGAGAGGATCGAGTACATTACACCTGATTTTACATAACCTGGCTCGGCCTCTCTCTCTCTCTCTCTCTCTCTCTCTCTCTCTCTCTCTCTCTCTCTCTCTCTCTCTCTCTCTCTCTCTCTCTCTCTCTCTCTCGATCTCTCGATAAAAAGGGCAGAATGTTAGAGAGGCCTGCTTGCCGCTTGAAACAAAAGTGCGTTTGTTTTACAGAACAGCCAGCCGCCTGCCCAGAGCATTGCACAATGCACGAAATCCGTAGCTCAGACGAAGACACCCCCCCCCCCCCCCCTTTTTTTTTCACTCAGGATTATATTGAAAGCTGCACGCGTAGCGTGAACGACACATTCCTCCCAGTTCTGTGCCCACTAACGTAAACACGAACCCACGATCTTCACGAGCCTGACCACTTGATCACTTCGCTAGGGACTCCCTCCTCATGTGTATTATCCAATGAAGACCCTATGTGTGTTAACCAATGGATATCGCAGACAGGACTAATCCCAGGAGGCGACTATACAGTTTTGTATTTGCCATGTTTGTGGTATCGGCCACATACAGTCTCACAGGGGCCAGTTACGAGGGCCAGTCCTGCAGTTTGTGGTCAGCAATTATTTTGTCTATGTGCAGTTTCTGTCTAAACTCACACGACACGTCAAAGTACGGCAAGACGGAAGACTCCAGTCAAGATACTGGTGACCACGGAGAGGGGCATTCTTCCAACAAAGCTCACAATTCCATGCACGGTTCCCTCTCCATGTGTCCTGTCTGGAACGTACATTAACGATCACTCACTCACTTTCCAATTCCCTCTCTCAAATGACATCCTGATGAAGTTGATGCCGCTTATATTATTATTTTTTGCCCAGCTGGTTAAGCTATCCGTATACATCTTTCTGTCTCTCTGTACCTCCCGTGAGTATTTCCCTCACATAAAACCCATTTCTATCATTCACCTCTTCTGTTGATATACCTCATTAATTTCACGTGTTTGATGAACGACATAGTAAGGCCTGCAGATGTCAATACCTCAGCCTTTCTGGTCTCGTTAGGCCTGAATATTCTATTCAGCATCCACATCGCCACTTTTGCTGGTTCCGTCACCATGTATGATTATTCTCCTTAGAACAATCTCTAATGGGGTTTAATACGCTTGCGCTTAAACTTCCAGTGCGCTGATGAGGTGCTAGTGGGTTCATTCCCTACACCGGTCACTTGGACTTCAACGTTGGCCTTTCGTTCAGAAAGCTATGGCAAACTACTGAACGTAAAATTGCCTAGTAAATTAACCTGGGGCTGGGGTTGATTGCGACGCCCTGCAAGGACAAGCAACTAACTGTGAACATTCTCAAATAACAACAGGGATGCTATCAATAAACATCACAGCTCCACACGAGCCGGCCCCAGGCTTCTGTCAAGTGTTTCCTTCACAAGATATTATTTATTATAGTAAAAACAAATTGCCCGGAAGCAGTTTCCTGCTGTGAGACTGTGATGTGATAGCGCCATTATATTGTGTAGGCATGGGAGAAGAGGCGGCCAATCTTTCCCTCACCTTAACAAGCAACGAGTCCACGAGTCGAACCCGCGTCCGACCGTGCCCATGCCGTTACCAGCACAGTTGGTTATTAACTTTATTCGGGCGCCCGCCGACAAGGTATCAGGTTGTCGGCACATGCACCTCAGTGGGCCCTGGCGTGGAGTGCAGTCGTGCGTGCAGTATGTGGTCGCCAGTCACCGTGTCCGGGCCACACCTTGTCTTCATGTCATTACTCATTGTCACGCACGGCTGAGCAGATAATACCCCAGAGCTGCAAGAAACCAGTTCACTAAGACACAGGTCATTGCCACACCAGGACTAATCAATTGTTCCAGGTAATTTTTTTATTTTTTAAACACTACTGACTTATTGATGTATCTTTCCAGTCACTATAATTTTACAAACTGGCTTGCTAATATCTTTGATGACAGTCATACATTTTATTTGTATTTATGTGCAAGAGATGTCCAACATCGTCTGTGCGTTGTTCATGGATCTCTAAGGGGAAGCAAACAATATAAAATAACACAAAGCAATGCAGCTTTACAGAATAGAATTACCAAACATACAGGGGAGCAACACATACATACACTGCAACCTATCGGGCGGCTAAGCAAGATTCCACACATGTGTTACCGGGGCCATCACAAGAAGCACATAACAGTTTCACGAACCTGCCACACAGGTCGTAAGGAGGGTTGGGCGTGGGATTGGCTTTCCCATGCTGTAGAAATAACTTACTGCAAAAACACAACCAATCATGAGCAAGTCCAAGTAGGACTGCAGCCAGTTGGTTGAGGGACGATGCCCCTACTGGGGGTGCCGGTTAGAAGGAGAGGAGTGATCGATAGCAAGGGCGTTGGCGAAGTTGATAGTGAACTGCGTTGACAATGTCATGGGCACGGGTTCCAAGCCTGGGGGTTGTCGCCTGCTAACATCAGGGGTTTCGATTCGATTTCACCATGACCTCTACCCCGTTCAACCTCAAGTAGAAGTTATAGTAGGGTACATCACAGGCTCAGAATGATAGTCCTGTGATTGAGTCAACCGCAGAAGCAGCTGCCCACGGTTTTACCCTCACAGTCCAACTAAACCGAAAGTGATTGTTGTCCGTATGGGGTAATGGACTTATGATAACCATGAGCGGATGACTGAGCACCTATTAATGACTCCGTGCATTCAGACCTGGAAAATGTGATGGCCCGATCACATCACCGTTCTACGAGAGGAAACCGCGAGTTCCTGTAAGAGACATATAACTAACTTGTCCATCTGGCCATATATCCAGCACATGTTACCCGTGCCGTCTTCAATCTCTTCTACTGCTAATCCACACCAACTAATTTGTTCACCTGGTCATATATCCAGCACATGTTACCTGTGCCGGCTTCAATCTCTTCTACTGCTAATCCACACCAACACTGCATGTCAGCTGTTCTTGCCTCCAGAAAGGCAACACAATCTCTGATGACAAAAAGGGACCCCGGTTATGTTTTGGCATCGTTTAAACCTGTACACGTGCCTATCAGTGTCCGTTTCCCGCACCTCCACCCCGGCAGATGTTTGTGATGTCAACCAGTCAGTTTGCCCGTTTACTAATCTTAGGAGTTTCCTTGAAGTAATGGTAGTGTTGTAGCCTGTGCGTTTCCCTGCTTGTGGTCTTTGGTTCAAATCCCCTTTAAGCGCAGTTAAGTGTTCTGGCAAGGAAGGCGAACATCCCAAGACTGACTACATCCCACAGCTAGTGTCGTATATACCATGCAGCCCATTTGTGATGCAAACATGGACCTACCACATTATCATGAGAATGTCACTCTGGCGTGGAAACGAGGTATCTTACGGTATCCAAGTTTGGGGATGACTGTTGTCAAGTAGACACCCAATACAAATTATTACAAAATATAACTTAAAAGACCCACAGTCAAATGTGAAAGATGGAGGCGGCAATTATCTTTAATGACATCGATTAATTACATCCGACATCTCCATCCAATTAAACCTGTTAAACTCACAAGTTCATGTCATTACTGTGTAATTAGCTTTTTCGCAAAGGTTAATATTTGCAATTATGTCAGCTCTTTTTCACTACGTTTGAAAATATGTCCCCACTTCCCCACTGCTCCTTTCGTCCGTGTCTTATCAAGCGCCCAAACGGGAAGCACAAATAGTAAGACTGCAAGCTAGCATGCGTGCCGTAAGTGGCGACTAAAGAGGGTTGGCGTGAGCGAAGCTACCTCATCCCGCAAGAAACTTAGCTGCAAAACGAACCAATCATGAGCAAGCGTGAATAAGCTGAGACCTATGCTTCATAGGGAGATAACAAGCAGAAGAAGAAAGACTCCTTTACCAACAATCAATGGGGTTATCAATATATATCTCTATCACCGTATAGCACAGTGGTTCTCAACCGGTGGGAAATTCCCCTTAGGGGGAAATTTTAGGGTTACTTCATATTGTTTTTTCCTCCATACTTTACGGTTCTGTACTCCTCGCCATTCTGATATTCGTCTTATAATGTAAATAGACCCACAAATCACGTTTTATGTAGACGTCTAAACTTGTTCTAGTATGTGTTATTAAAGTTAGCTTCCATTTTTACATATACTATGTAGCGGCAGGGTGGGGGGGGGGGGGGGAATTTATAGGGAGGAAAAAAACATAAGGTGAACATGGGCCAAAAAAGGTTGAGAACCACTGGTATAGCAATTCCCTGGCAGAACATATCTCTCATCATCACAGGTTGTAAAGATCCTTCGCAGTGGAGTTTTTAATCACATATCACTTCGTCAACTCCCTTGTCTTATCTAACTCACCTATAACATTACCTCGCTCAATACCACACTACCCAACCCTCCGCAACAAACCATCTTTCCAGTTATGTGTGTGTTCTCCTAGCCTGATCCCTCCAATGTTCTGCTCACCTCCATCTATCTCATTTCCCTGGCATGAACTCTGTTTACTATGGCTGCCACCCCCTCCCCAATTCCGCGTGCCTGTTTCCCCTCATATCTGATATTTAATCAGTCAACACGGGGCGGTTGCTGGTTCAATACAACTTGTGTTTCCCCGGCTGTAACTTTCATCTGCCGGGATCATACAAACATATGCCGACACCTGATTCCCCCTCCCGCTCGCGCTGCTGAGTTTGCAACAACAAACTTGTTCACATCTTGTACATTCTTTTGTCTTTCAAGTCTCGTCGGCACACACAACACTTGCCAACGGGTGGCAGGTGGCTGTAGCAGAGGCAACCCCCTTTGATTTTTGGTTAAGAATCACTGTCATTGCAGAACATGGCCGGGTGGATAAGAGCGCTCGTTCAGGTGTGGTTCAAGCCCTACACCGGTCAATTGGACTAAAGTGTTGACATCTCGTCTTTGACTTGAAAACGTACATTACAAGTACCTCAGAAATCGCAGTGCATTCGCCTGATGGCGAGGGACACTCGTAATAAGGAAAGCTAATCCACACGCAAAATCTAGACTGTCCACTATCGAGGACTTTGTAGAGTGCCCACGGGTTTTCCGATTTATTCGCCCGTCTCCAAGAAAATTAGACGCGCAAACCACTACCCCAGAATCAGCGGCGAGTGTAATATCCTTCTTGTTTTGTAAACACCCCCCCCCCCCTCCCCCACAATCCACAGTTAACAGACCC
Organism: Cepaea nemoralis; assembly: GCA_014155875.1. Lineage (NCBI taxonomy): Eukaryota > Metazoa > Mollusca > Gastropoda > Stylommatophora > Helicidae > Cepaea > Cepaea nemoralis. Next base: position 260,206 of record JACEFZ010014092.1, on the reverse strand, counting down.
AGGTACGAGCCAGGGTTGGAGGCAGTACCCTCTAGCCCAGGCCGTCCACCTCTAGAAAGCGCCATGGTAGAATTACATACAATCCACAATAGAATACCCCAGCATTGTCCAAGTCAATCAACAGATGGCCACGCAGGGAAGTCGCCGGTAACAGATGTTCTTCCGTCGTTTCTGACTAAATATCATAATACAATGTTGCATGCCCTTTACAGAAAGTTGCGACCAACCCCAACCCGATTTACAAGGCAATATTTACGTTCAGTATCTGACTATAAGCGTGATTACACACGCGCTATTTGAGCTGTTGGACTCCAGCTACAGAGCCTGGCGTTCCGTACGGCCGATGTTTTTTAAGGTCACTTAGTCCAATTAAGTCGATAAACGTCTTACAGTCGTATATATATAAAAGAAAATCCTAACCTGCACAGTTCGCGGCGACAGAACTAGCCAGGCGGCCTTTATTCCTCAGGCTCAAAGACCCCTCTGCCATACACCGCAAAGTACTATAGTGGCAGTAAATGACAGTTTGACAGTCGTATATATTATACTATATTATACTACACAGCTATATACATAACTCTGCAGTATGCACCTGACGAGATGCAGCGAACTATGCCAGGCAACAAATTGTGAAACCTATTGTTTAAGGTTTCTTTGTATTTGGATTCGGATTTAATACTAGGACTATCTACTCTAGCTACCACTGGGCTAAATCTACTTACATTCGGATTTAATACTAGGACTACCTACTCTAGCGATAAGGCTAGTAGAGTGCTAAATCTACTTACATTCGTATTTAATACTAGGACTACCTACTCTAGGCTAGAGTGCTAAATCTACTTACATTCGTATTTAATACTAGGACTACCTACTCTAGGCTAGAGTGCTAAATCTACTTACATTCGTATTTAATACTAGGACTACCTACTCTAGGCTAGAGTGCTAAATCTACTTACATTCGTATTTAATACTAGGACTACCTACTCTAGGCTAGAGTGCTAAATCTACTTACATTCGGATTTAATACTAGGACTATCTACTCTAGGCTAGAGTGCTAAATCTACTTACATTCGGATTTAATACGACGACTACCTACTCTAGCGACCACCGCGATAAATCTACTTACATTCGGATTTAACACTAGGACTATCTACTCTAGCGACAGAGTAGGGAACTAGATCTACATACGTTCCTATACAACACTACTAACTATATCTACTCTAGCCACAGGGCAAGCTCACTAAATCTACTTACATCCTTAGTCTGACACTGCGCATGTACACGAAGATGTCCTACATTCCTACTTGACGCAATTGCATTCTACTCTCTCCATAGGTGTTTTCACAACGCAAACCTATTAAATACCTTGTGTCTCCGTGCTATTTCCACGCATGGGAGGCACCGGCGTGTGTTCACTGGGGTATATATCCTCTAGAACAGTGGTTCTCAACCGGTGGGACCCCCCCCCCCCCTTGGGGGGGGGGGGGGGGGGAATTTTAGGGTTTCCAGGGGGGGGGGGGGAGATTAAGATTATTTCTAGATTGTGTTAATACAAGAACCAATTACTTGATATTGTTTTCCCATTCATACTTTACAGTTCTGTACGTATCACCCTTCTGAAATCCATTTTATAACGTAAGTAGATCCGCAAATCACATTTCATGTAGATGTCTAGACTTGTTTTAGTATGTGCTATTAAATTTAGCTTCAATTATTACGTATACTGTGTAGGGGCAGGGGAACATTTTTAGTGAGGAAATACAAAAGGGGGGGGGGGGGGGATGACGTTCTAAAATATGGTGAGGGGGGAAATGACGTCCTAAAAATATGGTGAAGGGGGGCACGGCCAAAAAAAAGTTGAGAGCCACTGCTCTAGGACCTATTTAATGTTCACACTGGGCCCGGGGAATGATATAAGAGAACAGGGCCGTGTCACCTGGTATGTGACCTAACTCTATCTTCCCTCTAACATTGTGTCACAGTTATAAGTGTGCGTGCGTGAGCGTGCGTACGTGCCTGCGCACAAGAGAGAAAGAGGGAGAAAGTGAGATCCAGAGAGAGAGAGAGAGAGAGAGAGAGAGAGAGAGAGAGAGAGAGAGAGAGAGAGAGAGAGAGAGAGAGAGAGAGAGAGAGAGAGAGAGAGATTTAATTTTAAAGGTCACCTAACCCTGCAGATCTCTATCCTTTCATACCGTACTTCATTCACACATCACTTATTAGGTTAATATAAAACACCAATAATAATCATATACGCATTATACGCGAATGGAAAATGAACAAAAATCAATTAAGACATGAGTAAACAATACTAATTATTATAGTAATGGTATCATGGCTAAGGGAAATATACCGTAGAACAAGACATAACAATGCAATGATTGAAACAGCATTTAATCTCTCCGAAGATAGTGTTCAGACAGCTTCAGGCATTGCCATACGGGTTGGAGATATCTTTGATGTATTGTGGAAGATTGTTCCATCGTTGAACTGTGACGTGTGCTAGGCTTGTTTAAACCTGCATGGAGTGATTGTTGTGATAAAACCACATTACTATGGATATTTGTACATTACCAGTTGTACTGACCTGTTGTGAACCGTATGGATTTTTCTAAAATTGTTTTTTGCTAAAATGCAATGGCTCTCAGGTCGCGTGAGCCCTGAAATAGATTTGCATCTTCCTCTTCTTTTTCGTTCGCCCGAAATTATTGTTTTGGATGTAAATGTGTTGTGCCTTTTTACAGCATAGCTGCTATATTTGCACCTTTCAGTCAATACAACCGACTATTTATGGTCTGTTGTCCCGGTTAACCATCCCGAGGGGCCTGCATCTATCAAAGCGTGGTTGGTGTTGAGACGTATACCTCCACCCAGCACCAGAGTACCCTCTACTGGTGGATTGTGCTGCAGCGCTCTCCTTCACCACTCCAAGACCAGAAACCAGTGGGGCGTGAAGGACCGGTACTGGAATTTCACACCTGCAGAGAAGCATATTTGTAGGTACCAGATCGTTCACCACAGAACAATGGGACAGGCCGAGATCGGGCCTAGGTTCGTGACGTCCCTTCACAGTTGTCAGTATTTCACTGTCAACAGTACCGCCTGTAAAGTGTATCATAATGGCACACACGGTGGTCAGCGTGCCGATTGGATAAGGGCGCTCGTTCTTAAACTTCCGGTGTGCTGATGCCGAGGTAGCGGGTTCAATCCCTACAATGGTCAGCTGGACTAAAATTCTGACTTGGGAACGTAAATTAAAAGTACCTCAGAAGTCCGAGGGGTTCGCTTGATGATTACTAGTAGTAATATATGTGTGTGGACTACGCTGGAGTTCAAAGCAAGAGAACAAACTAAACATTCTGGCACAGCCTACTCTCATTATCATCATCAAGTGCCATGCCAGCTGGCATAGGCGTTCATATCTCTCCACAGATCTCGGTCTTTGGTGTTCTGGATTAACTCTGCTGATGATATTCCTCCATGCCACCGTCTCAATCCATCCAGCACCCTTTCTCTTAGTCGGCCTCTGTCTCTCTTCCCCTCGATCTGTCCAGTCGTCACGATGTTCTCCAAAGCCTCTCTTCTAATCACATGACAAAAGAAAAGATGTTTGTCTCTGTCTTATTGTTTTAGTTTCACTAGCCTGTTTCAGGCAATCATTCTTAGTTACTCTGGCAGTCCAAGGAATTCGCAACATTCGTCACAGAAACCACATCACTCTTGCCTCCAAGTTCTTCCTAATTTCTTCATTTACATTTCACGATTCACTGACATACAGTAAAACAGGTTCTATATAGCACTTCAGCACTCTTTCTTACATTTAATGACAGTGACTTTTTGCATAAGATACTTTTCATTTTCTAAAAAGCAGCATTTGCTTGCCCTATTCTGCTTTTAATCTCTGTTGTGCACTTTTCGTCTGTTATAAATGCTCATTTAAAAAAAAATGTTTGCATATCCTTTGCAGGACATCGCTGTCAACATCAGCATCTTTCAGCTGATTGTTGATTTCTTGGCAAGATTACGCTCAGTTGTTTGCCATTGCTTTCTGAGCGGCCGGCTCACAGACCCCTAAGTTACCGACGCGATTCGAACCACTGCTGATTCTCACCGTCGTCACGTTACTTACGATAGTATACGAGATTACGGAGAAAAGTCGCTAACCTCTAGGCCAGGAAGCCGGCTATAAATGCCCATAGACATTTAAAATTATCGACTTTGTTAAGAATGTTCCCTTCTATTTCTATTTCACGTTTTGGTGTCACTTTTCTCTTTGTTATCACTTTATTACTGTTTCCTTGATATTCAAGGAGAGTCCTTTCTTTGCAATCTCCTTTACTACAATGTCCAACAATTGTTGTAGATCTTTTACATTATCGACCGCCAATACTGTGTCATCTACATAGCGTATATTGTTAATATTATAAGAGGGAGAAGAGATCCGGTAACAAAAACACATCCCCGTCGTACTCCTAGCTTTATTTGTTCATAACTGCCATTTTTATTTTTCTAGCGACAAGATAAGACTGATATTTCTATTGTGATACAGCAGATTTACACTCAGATGTCTTACAATTGCAGTTGATGGTCCCCCATATAGCAACCATCAAACTAAGCCATCTCTGTCCCAAGGTTCTGTTTAGAAAATCCGCGACGTTAGATTTGTGTGCTTGCTGCTAGGGTTTAGCATTCGGCACAGTGTAGGAATTTGAGATGACCTTAACAGATCCCAGCCATTGGTTATTAAACGTCTTAAGCTCCTTCCCATATCTGCCGTGGGCTTACGTATCGCTGAAATGTTGTCATTGCGTTATAAGACAACATATCTGCTACCATATTAACAACTTTTTAAGTCTTAACTGTGACACACCCCTACTTCCCGTTTATGGCCATCCCTTTTTGTTTGGTGCAAACTTACTTCTTGTTCGCCACTGGATCTGTTACACAACAGCAGCACTCAACTACTTGGCCATGATATTCCTTCATTCGTAATGTGGTGCGGTGCGGTCTTAAACATACTCACATGGACTGATGGCCGCTCAACGTGAGAAAAGAACAAATACAGATTAGAGAACATGACTGGCACCTTGCCGTTTTGACAGACGATAGTTAATAAAATGGGGTTATACCTCTCCATAGCACACAGCTTGGGTTGAATTGTAGACACCATGTGTTGCCCATGCAGCATGATCCCTTTCACCTAGTTTACGCCAGTGGATTAGAGAACACATTCGAAAATTTTCAGTATGAGTGCTCATCAATGGTTGTGAATTAATTTCTCAAAGCCATTTCTTATACTCAAGGGTTCCCCAGCTAAAGTGACACGTGACATGACATATTGAATAAATGAGCATTTCTTACGTTCTCCCCCAATAAAAAAAAATTACATCTGCATTGACCTCTCTCTCTCTCTCTCTCTCTCTCTCTCTCTCTCTCTCTCTCTCTCTCTCTCTCTCTCTCTCTCTCTCTCTCTCTCTGCACGTGCGTGCGTGCGTGCGTGATATGTGTGTGTGGTGTGTGTGTGTTTCACCACAGGTCTTCTACACTAACGTCTGATATATTAGGGAGTACGGATGATTATAATGTGCCATTTAGTCGTGATTTTGTGCACATTTCTGACACGCTGTTCACGCGTGTATAATGCAATGTGATCATGTTGAGGTGTAAGCTTCACACAACGAGAGATGTGGGTAGGCGTATGTGACTTAGGGGTTAGTGACCCGCAATCGAGGGTTCGAAATCTGCCGTGGGCAGTTTGGAAGCAGATCGCATTACGTTGATTTCGATGGTATGGTCGTTCAGAAAGCAATGGCAAACTACTGAACATAAACCAGCTAAGTAAATCACACACAGCCAATAAATGCTGGTGCTGGCTGAAACGTCCTGTAAAGGACATGCAAATAACAATACTAAGACGTGTGAATGGATTTATGTAGGACAGAAGAGAGAAAAGTGGACCAGGGTGTTAGCTGGCCTGCATGCCACGTTCTTAATCCTTGTTTGGTCGTCCAATCAATTGTAGCGTCTTATCTGCCCCAGACAGTTATTCCTTTAAACTGCCCACTCGGTGGCAACTGTGTCTCTTTGTATTATTATTTTAATTCTTATCTATCCCAGACAGTTCTTCTTGAATGCGGTCATTCACTGACAACTGAGACAGAGCTCACCGTACCGCGGTTGTTACTTTAACTCATGCATGTCCTTGCAGACAGTTTATTCTTCAAATCAGTCCATCTTAAACAGGAATAAACGAACACATCAAGTCATCACCATCATCATCCGGTGGCTTGACTTCCCCCCTCCCCCATAACAAACATCCGAATTTCCTCTCTTATAGGGACAGAATGAAGCCATGAGGGTGATTCTGGGATGTACAAGAAACACCACAATAGTGTATATGCGATACATCTTGGCTCTGCTGACCATTGCGAACAGACACAAGGTGTTGCAGGCAAGGTCATACATCAAGGTAGCTGTGGATAAAGAACACCTTTTGCATGATTCCCTGGATGCAGTCAAGGGTCACAGGCTTTTAATAGGAAGATCATGGATGACTCAGGCAGAAGATATCATCAGAGAAGTGTGAAGAACACATGAGAAGATTCGCAGAGGCAAGGAGTGGGTCAGAGTGCCGAATAGAAATGCAGACGTGTGGGGTTATAATCACATTGGGCCGTGAGTGTAGGGAATATCCAGCAGGTGCTACGGAAGTAGAAATTCAGCAATTAATTCATGACAACTCTCGTCCTGACGATGTGATTATTTATACTGAAGGCTCTGTGTTAAGAGGCAAAAAAGTGCCCGGAGATTCATAGCAAAAGCAAATGACGAATGTTTAGTAAAGGATAGCTTGGCGTATGATATCACAGCCTCGTTTGAAAATGGAGGAGACGGGTACTGCAGCTTTCCACTGGTTGGAGAACAAACTGTATTCGCACGTTGTGATTGTAACTTATTTACAAAGCACGCTGACAAAGGTGAATACGGGCATGCTTCGTGCAGAATGTCATGCATCGATTCAGAGGTCGCAGGTTGCGAGCATTCGCTGTGTCTTTTCTCCAAGACTCTCAGGTGTGGTTGGAAATGACCAGGCAGAGACTGGCTGGTGCCGCATCTTTAAGACACGATTTGATGCATGATAAGGTGGATGTGGTGACGGCCCTCTGGGAGCATGCGAATAAGGCAGATGAACGGATAGACTATTATGGTATAGAGAATGCAGCAAGAAGGGGTGGTCGGGGGATCTGATCGGCAGTAGTTACTCAGAGATAAAGCAAGACGGACATACAATAAGATTGTAACGCCCCATTAACATTGAAACTCTGCTGGATATTAAAGATTATTCCTGAGCCCTTATGGGAATGCCCCGAGTGCAATGATGTCGGTTCTTGACTCAACTCAAATCAATTCAAACCTGAACGAGAAGTCACCATTTAAGTCCAGCTGACCGGCGCGTGGAACGAACTCACTACGCCACACTAGAAGAGAAAGTTAAACCTCTCAGTCTCGCAGACCTCAAAAGCATAATAAAACAGATAAATCCATCTCACGAAATGAAAACAGACACTATATATCCCACGTATGACCCTCAATGGTTGAACCTTGTTAAATAAATGATATAATCTAGAAAAATGACAGGTTGTGTACGCTAACAGCTATTTATAAAAGTCCAGGAGATTGGTTTCTTGCTCAACTGTATATAGGTAGCAAACCTATCTATCTCTGTTCACACCAAGTAGGGGAGTCTCTTCTACATGTTGTTTTACTGTCACTAACTGTCATGACCCACTCAACAACCACCCGTTTTCAAACCCGTTGTGAACAGAGACTGTCGGAGTTGGGTTATCTAACATACAGCAACTTCCTTCATTAAGAAAAGTCACGTGGTCACGCTGGGCCACGTGGATTGTCGTGACGTGATCGCTTCTATGGCTTTATCCCAGGCGGGATTCTATCAGTCCGCTAATATGACAACCCGCCGCTGTTCTATTGGTCAAATTAGAAAGTCACGTGATTAAAAGATTCAAGAAGCAAGACATACCAATATACGGCCTTCTACGTTTACTTTATTAATTGCAAAACATTAGCAGATTAACTGTACCAGTGCCTTTATTTGCGGGAAAGTATTGCCAGGTTTAGTGATCTCCAAGAATCATCATCATCATCATAATCATCAAGTAGCTAGTCCTTTGCAGGACGTTTTCTCACCACAATCCTCAGGACAGATGCTCGATCCTTGGCAAGTTCCCTTGCCTCATGCAAGTTTATGCTCAGAGAGACTTTCACATCCTGTCTCCACCGCCGCGCTAGTATACACCTGCTTCTTCTCCTATAAACCACGCCTTCTATTACTGATCTGTTTAAGTCAATGTGACGTCTAATACGGCGGAAAGCTCTGAGATATGACTGATTCTGTGTATGGGCCAGTTCTCATCGATGTTCGGGTCTTGTCAGATGTCAGAATATTCTGTTTTGTCCTTGACCTACGGTGTTATCAGAATGTGTCTGTAACACCTCAGTACAAAAGCCTCGACTTTCTTCTGTAGCTTTTTCCTTGACCCACGGAGAATCTCAGAATGTGTCTTAACACCTCAGTACACAAGCCTCACCTTTCTTCTGTAGCTTTTTCCTTCACCCACGGTATTCTCAGAATGTGCATGTAACACCTCAGTACACAAGCCTTCTGTAACTTTTTCCTTCACCCACGGTATTCTCAGAATGTGCATGTAACACCTCAGTACACAAGCCTTCTGTAACTTTTTCCTTCACCCACGGTATTCTCAGAATGTGCATGTAACACCTCAGTACACAAGCCTTCTGTTCAAAGCGTAGTCCGCACACGTGTTACTACTTCTAGTGGACTGGACTAATTTTCGTGTGAGAATTAGCTTACATTATTTCTAATGTCCCTCGCCATCAGCCGAACCCACTACGAGTTCTGATGTATCTTTTTTAGCGATTACGAACCGACCCATAATTCGCAGCCATATATACTGTCACAGAAAAGATGTATTTTCACAACATATTTACTTTAATTTGTTGGTGGTATGGTGCCATGGACTCTTAATGTTCTACAATACGCAGGCTAAGACTTCTGCACTTAACTGTTACAGAAACAATCCTGGTAATTAGGTCAATCATCATATTCTACGGGGCAACACTATGTCGTCTCAAGTATAGCCAGCGACATTTGAAGTGGCTCAAAAAGTCGCCTCAAATTTACCAAACGCCACTTAGGGTGGCTCTATCAGTTGAGACTACGTCCAGGTTAAGTAATATATATATATATATATATATATATATATATATATATATATATATATATATATATATATATATATATATAAAGTCAGGTCTTAGTCAGATATGACTGAGCTACCGTATAACAGTAGACGGTACTACCTGGTTTCAGTTAGCGCTGAACGTTGGGCGGCGCTTACCAAACCCGACACCCCACATTGTGCCAACGGCTTCGGGCGGAAGAGCGCAATTGGGAGGGTACAAGCCTTACCCTGGTGCGAGGAAATGCAAGCTAAAGACAAAATGTCATGGCAGGGCAGACCAGGCCCTAAGCCTTGGTTGGCGACTGGTCTAGGATCGAAGCTCCGACAGGCGGACAGTTAGAGCATTGCTTTGCTGATCCGGCAGCTTCTGCAGCTTGTCTTGTTCCAGATGTAGGGGTGTTACCTTTCCTCTGGAGTAAACTAGGCAGGCCGAGAGAGGGATCATGCTGCATGGGCAACACATGATCTCTATATTTTAGCCCAGGCTTTGTGCTATGGAGAGGCAATAACTCCATCCCTGGTCTTAACTGGTCTCGGAATCAAAGCGAGAGGCAACTGTTACGGGTTATAAGTCCTTGTCAGTTGGCGTAGACATGGGCGCCACGCGTTGCCTCTGACGGTGGGAGACACCTATAGGTGTCACTGATCAGCTACCGCCCGCCTCAAGCTGGGCAGCCCCCAGCCAATTTGGTGCTGATCCGCCACAGCCTGCCTGCTTCAATGGGTGCTTGGGGCTAGGACAAAATCTGAATCGCAGGCTGTAAAACCAATGCACCAGGTACAAACAAAAATAAAAATAGAAACCTCAAGCTACGGCTTGCAACCTGGAACGTGAGAACCATGTGTCCAGGATTTTCCACTTATTGCGACAAATGCAAGAAAAATGCCGTGAACAGAATCAACCACTGTTTATTGCCTTCATCGACCTCACAAAGGCATTTGATTTGGTCAGTCGTGAGGGTCTGTTCAAGGCACTAAAGAAGATTGGCTGCCCACCAACTCTTCTGTCCATTGTGGAATCGTTCCACACAGGCATGAAGGGTATAATCAAGTTTGATGGTGCAACTTCTGAAGAATTTGAAATCAAGAGTGGAGTTAAGCAAGGTTGTGTACTAGCTCCCACCCTCTTTGGAATATACTTTTCACTTCTACTGAAATATGCATTTCATGATCAGGATGGTGGTATATACATTCACTCACGCTCAGATGGCGGCCTCTACAATGCTCAGAGATTGAAGGCTAAGACCAAAATTAGGAGGGTACTGATCAGAGAGTTGCTTTTTGCAGATGATGCTGCAGTTACGACCCACTCTGAGGAAGAATTGCAATGTCTACTATCTGCATTCTCCAATGCTTGTTCTGAGTTTGGTTTAACAATTAGCAAAAAGAAGACACAGATTATGTCACAAGGTGCACATGGGGTACCATCAATCTTTATTGACGACGCCGAACTAGAGATAGTAGACCATTTTACATATCTAGGATCAGTCGTAAATAGCAAATTATCCCTAGATCAGGAAATCAACATCCGGATTGGTAAGGCAGCAACAACAATGAACAGGTTAAGAAAAAGAGTCTGGGAGAACAGGAAGCTTACTGCCAAAACAAAAGTCCTTGTCTATCAAGCCTGTGTCCTTAGTACTCTTCTCTATGGCAGTGAAACCTGGACAACTTACTCACACCAAGAGAACAACTTAAACAGCTTTCATATGCGGTGTCTGCGAAGAATTCTTGGTATTAAGTGGCAAGACAAAATCACAAATACTGAAGTATTGGAAAGATCAGGTTGTGTGACAGTTTATTCCATGCTCAGTCTTCGTAGACTTAGATGGATAGGACATGTTAGGAGGATGGATGATGGTAGAATACCAAAGGATATCTTTTTTGGTGAATTACAGATGGGTAAGAGATCTCAGGGTCGGCCTCTACTACGATACAAAGATGTGTGTAAGCGGGACATGATTGATACAGGCATTGATAATGCACATTGGGAGCAAGTCGCCGCTGAACGTGTTGCATGGAGGGCAAATATCAGAAATGGAATAAAATCAAAGGAGAAAATTATTGCAGAAAAGTCACACAACAAGCGTTTGAGACGTAAGATGGTGCATGATGGTGGAAATGACCACGTGTTCACATGCACCCACTGTGAACGGACATTTACAGCGCAAATTGGCCTTATCAGTCACACTCGCTACCGCCATAGTTAAAAGTTATTATGCCTTTTTAAAGCACAAACTATCGTCTGTCAAGACGGCAAGGTGCCAATGAATATATATATATCTGTTATTCCATTCCAGTATTTCTACAAATCGTTTCCTGTTATCTGTTTGTTGACATGGGGTGGCATTTCCTGTTATATGTCAATCTGAAGCATTATCATCGTCAGATTCCTTGAGAAATGGGCCAGCGTTCGTGTCTCTCCACAGATCACAGTTCTTGGTGTTGTGAATCAATTATATCGATCATATTCTCCCAAGGCTCCGTCTTAGACCACCCAACGTCATTTATATCGATCCGTCTCTGCTTCTTTCCAGCCATCACGATGTTTTCTAATGCCTGATCTGCTTCGATTCTTGAAAACATGGGAAGATATATCTGGAGCAATGAGCACCATATTACTATTACCTGTCTTGACTCCCAACAATGATCTTGTAATTTGAAGGTTTATGAAAGTGTACAATAGGTGTTAAAGTGGACTCACGAACTCACTAAATTGCTCAACTACACTTCACTACTAAGGAATCTCACTTGCCTGACTGCACTGACCGAGTCAAGAAGTCGTTTCGACTCACCGAGTAGTAAAATAGGTACTTGACTTCTGCATTGGCAAATATAGGACACCGTGGAGAAGGAAATATGTCACTACACCCTATTGTGTGTATATGTGATGTGGTGATGCGAGAGTGCGTGTAATATGCTTAACAGGTCAGAGCCCTGCAACAGTACCTGAAATAGAAGGTACCATTTGCCACAATATCATGACGAGTTCTTTCTATAGAACACATTAACACAGCGACCGCATCGCGTTTACGCTTAATAAGCCGTGTCATCGTTAAACTGCAAGTACCACGTTTGTCAAACGGAGGTGTCACATTTGTAAACCAAACTAAAAAAAAAAAACTGGTCAAATGAAACGACCCGAACCTATCAACCGAATACCACATAAGCATACAGAAAACCATCCCAGCCACAAGAACATCACACGAAAGAACAAGTTATCAAGTCACCATTGTCAGCAGGCGCGGAACGCTGACAGCTGCTCACTGATCTGTCATATTAGAGAATGCCACCCGAATGCCACCACACGGACGGAAAACAGCGCCCGCCGGTAAAGCCACACGGGCTGGGCACGTAATAATAATGCATCAATAAAGCCGGCATCAATACCACTTGCTTTGTAGGAAAGCCACTACCTTCTACTAACAGGTGCCCAAGGAAAATCAATGCCAACCACATCTATGGGCAGAAGGACTGATCGCATGGGATCCTCCTCTGCATCGGCTACCATAACCCTTTTGTTTTTCACTTGGGAAGTATATTATTATATAAATCAATAAGCCACTTAAGTCGGTCCAGGACGAGACACGGAACAGATGAGGAGAGGTGATGCCGCCAGACTTAACGTTAAATTATTCGGATTCCGCGAGTATTGTGTCAGAGCTGTGGCTATGGTTACACAATAAAGTCAATAATTAAAATTCGTTTAACAGCCACGCTTCATGTGTGTACGTGAAAGACATTGTTCTCAATAATACGCAACACCCCTCGGCATTAGAACAGCCTGACAAATCTGTCCCACCACGCACATGTACGCAAAGATGTGGATTTGAATAGCAAAATGACAGAACGCCCCGCCATGAATGTCATGCATCTACACCAGTTGACAGCTAGATTAAGGGGAGGAGTTTCTCGAAACCACACAACAGGATTAGGTTATTCACAACTAGAACACAAAATGTATGTTCCCAGGGGAAGATACAAAAGACAAATTCAAATACGCCGGTTAGTGTGTTCAATACATAAAGTTAGTTAAATGTTCTTTCAAGGACTTCGCAATCAATCTCCTCATTTTCGTTTTTTAATGTATAAGATGGGTGTATCGGACGCGGGACATCTTGCTTATGATCGAGAGGTTTTCCGGAAGGTTGTTATGGGAGCGAGGTTCTGCAAACGGCATGCTGCTGAATGAATGAATGCATGAGATTCTGCGCACAATTTTACGTTCAATAGATTACTATTGCTCTCTGAACGTCGAGACTGATACCATTGTGAAAATCTACGCAAAGCAGTCTGCTCCCAAATAGCTGTGGCTGAATTCGAACCCGGAATGTCGGAATTGTAAACTACGTTCACTACGCCTAGGCCACAACCCTGACATGACACATACAAGTGGACATACATTTACAACAACAACAACAAACACCTACATACCTAAACTAAACAACATTTATAAGTTCTTCTTCTTCTTCTTCTTCTTCTTCTTCTTCTTCTTCTTCTTCTTCTTCTTCCTTCTCCTCCTTCTTCTTCCTTCTCCTCCTTCTTCTTCCTTCTCCTCCTCCTCCTCCTTCTCCTCCTACTTCTTCTTCTTCTTCTTCTTCTGCTGATGCTGCTGCTTCGAATAGCTCCTATTCCTCTGGCCTGGAGCAGATATCGGCTATGCAGACTTTCTGTTCTTCTTTGTCAACTAATATTTTAATGCAGTTTACGTTTCTTTTATTATTATTATTATTATTATTACTACGAGGGGGCTTTACACGAAAACCTTAAAAATGTGATAGAAATTACAATAACCACGCCATTGCCTTGTTTTGTGGGGGGTTTTTTTGCATATCCTTTACAGGGCGTTGCAGTCAACGTCAGTATTTTCAGCTACCGTTGATGTACTAGGCAAGATTACGCTCAGTAGTTTGCCACTGCTTTCTGAGCGGCCGGCCCACATACCCCGTAAGTTACCAACGCGGCTAGAACCGCTAACGATTCTCGCGCGGGTTACGTTACTCACGAGAATATACGAGATAACGGAGAAAGACGTTAACCCCTAGGCCAGCCTGTCAATATTGTTAAGGATATCACGAGTGTTAAGCATGTGACATCGCAGTGCAGACGAACACGCTGACGTCATAAGGACACTTTAAGTATGACCACCCCACTTTTGACATATACCAAAGAGGGGTAGCGTTCGGTTACCCGTTGTTTGTTTGTTTTTTTTAATCAGTAAAGGGGTGAAACCTATAGAAATTCATCGGCGAATGAAGACCCAGTATGATGATGCACCCCTATCAGTCTAGCAAGTGTATGAGTAAGTAGGAAGTTTCAAAACAGCGTGACTTCTGTGACAGACTAATCACGACCTGGTCAGGCACACCATGTAGTGACCCCAGAGTTGATTTGTCTACAGGAATTCAAGCACTTTATCGGCGCTGGATGACATGCATTGAATGCAGTGTTGACTACATCGAAAAAAAAAAACAATGATAGATTTGTTCTTTACTTTTTCAGAATATATTCACCAAACAACAACAAAACATTTAAGGTTTCCATTTGAAGCCCACTCGCTTTATTATTATTATTATTATTATTATTATTATTATTATTATTATTATTATTATTATTATTATTATTATTTGATACCCAACTGTTTAACCCTTCCATATACATTTTACTCTGTTTTCCTCCGCGTCTCTTAAATACTATGTTCCCCACATAGAGCTACTTCCTCCATTCTACCTCTTCGCTAGCCGGCTCCGTGGCTAAGGATTTACGGATGCAGATAGTAATCCCGCATACTGCTTTCGAAACACAGCTGCGAGCGATTTGGCAGCAGGCCGCCTTACGTTGCTTTTTATAAAATGGTATGAGTGCCGGTCGTTCAGAAAGCAATGGAAAAATACTGAACGTAAACATGCCAAGAAATCACAAACAGAAAAAAAATATTGAGATTGACTGCGACGTCCTGTTAAGGATATGCAACCTACTTAACCTCTTTGTTGATATACCCCAAAAAGTAATTCCTCTTTTCTTAAAGGTATTTTAATGAGTAATCAAATGACATCAGCAGAGGCAAGATGCCGCAACGTGTCTTCTTCTGTGCCCATGCTATTCTCAACCTTCTTCTCACACACCGCGTCTAAATCTGTCAGTATGCCCACCATTTCACTACTCAACTTTCCAGCATTCCAACCAATACACACAAATAGGCCACGCACAGCTTTTCAGTGAGAGACGTTTGCGCTGGCTGTGATATCTCTATATATTTTTTTTAAATGACAATACCTATTCAAGTACAAGAATCCTGGGTAAATATGACGGTTCCTTTTATTACATCCGCATCATGTCTCACGTCAGATACCACCGCGTAGCTTAGACATTTACATTTACCAAGATTTGTCTACTTTGTTTTGTTTACTTACATTTCGATGTTGTCTACATGTAGTCTGTAGAGAACATTGGAATTTGAGTTTTTTAAATACCACGCATAAAGTTTTGCTAACGTTTAATAACCATTATCCGTTGTGAGCGTTCTCCCCGCCACAATGTCTAGAATGCTTTGCAGACTACTTTCAGACTGATATCTAGACTAAGCAGTGTTTAGACAGCGCAAAAACGACATCACAATAAGGCATTTACAAACGCCAATTAACTAAACAAAGTTGAACAGGCGATTTGCCATGACCTTCATTCTTTCCGCTTCAGGCAGCTGTCATGTATTTTATTTTTTTAAACGACCGTTTGCTTTCAGATGCATTAAAGTTATGTCTGGAAAGGAAAGAGTTAAAGCAATTGGAACAGAGTAAATTACTGTAACAACTGAATGAGACAGAAAAGAACAGAAAAACGTTAACATTGACAATTATCACCAGTATATTTATTGGAAATAGACATCTTTTACGGAAAACATAGACATAGAGTGACTCCACAAGTCATAGTGTAGCAGGTCCTTTGCACAACGTCGCTCTCACCACGCTCGCGGAAGAGTTTATCGATCCATTGTTAGTTCTCCTGTCCTATGCCGCCTCAAGCCCAAGGTGTCTGCAACGTCCTGTGACCAACTTCTCCCTGGTACGGATTTCTGACATTTCATGTCCTTATCCCCAGTGCCTCCTGCGGCCAGATGACAGTCCGCCATTGTGGTGCTGCTGGTCTCACTGCCGCCATCTCTACTACCCTTACTCCTTCTGCCAACCGTCTCTTCCCTAGTTCACGTAAATGATCTGCCTGGACTGCAGGATCAGATGTGATTCTGTATCGGCTTCCATGATGACTAATGTGGAGGTTTCCCCTTGATTTCCACATCCAGACGGACTAAGCCCTGGCCCTTTACAGCCTTTTAACTGATTCAGTGCCGAAGGAAAATATCTCGCCAAATGTGACCTCACATTCGGACAGAAGGTCGATATATCGCGACACTATGGTCATCAAGCTATCTGTTTTGTTTCGTTGTACCTTCCGCCATTTCAATGCTCAGTAAACGGCAATTTACATTACAATACTAGTTTTCTGATTTTGCACTATGCTTGGTACAAGCCTACTTTTTGTTTAACTGAATCAGTTATGTTGCCAGAGTTAAGTGGGTACCCTACTAAGTGGTGCTCTAAATTGAAATAGCATCCTAGAGGTGTCCACGTATCCTGGTGGCCAATCGGCCCCCCAGAGCTGCCCTTGCCACAACATACTGTATTCCCACTATTTACATAATAATGTACCTAAACCAGGGAACTTCAACCCAATTAAGACACCACGTAACGACCAACGCGATGAACTAACTGGAAGGTTTTCATCTCAAATGTTCAAGTACTTTACAGTGTTAAATCACCAACCGACTTGCCATCGGCTGAAAGCGTGTTAATTGAAAAGAACGCTTCGAACTGGCGTGAAATGAAAAGACGCACCTAACAGAACATGCATCCCATCAATCGAACCAGACAACTTGTGCCACGGACTGGGATGGTTAGGTGGAGAAGACAGATATATCGGTTAAAAGAAGAGTAACAGTACTAACTACGATTATAGGAATGCTCACGCTGGGGAAAAAAAGAGACTAAGATGTTAGCAAAGAATGGTTAGTAGCAGTGTTGTATTACCTACGTTGTTAACTTAGTGTCGTTTCCCGTTATTTGAGTTGTTAGTTCCTCTTTTCAAAATCTGCCCTGTTATTTTAATAACAACTATCATTCATTATCTGCGCTCGCAAATTATTTTTCTTCTAAATATTTATGCTGTTAGTTTAACATTCCTTCTCATCATCTGTGATGTTAGTTTATTGCACATTCTCGTTATCTCTGTTCTTAGATTAATGTCCCTTCTGAATATTTGCGCTGTTAGTTTAATGTCCATTCTCAAACGATTGTCCGTCTAAATGTGTGCGTTATTAGTTTAATGCCCCTTCTCATTATCTATGCTGTCAGATTACTGTCCCGTCTTAAATATGTGAGTTGTTAGTGTATTGTCCCTTCTCAGATGATTGTCCCGTCTAAATATCTATGTTATCAGTTTAATGTTCCTTCTCAGATGATTGTCCCGTCTAAATATCTATGTTATCAGTTTAATGTTCCTTCTCAGATGATTGTCCCGTCTAAATATCTATGTTATCAGTTTAATGTTCCTTCTCAGATGATTGTCCCGTCTAAATATCTATGTTATCAGTTTAATGTTCCTTCTCAGATGATTGTCCCGTCTAAATATCTATGTTATCAGTTTAATGTTCCTTCTCAGATGATTGTCCCGTCTAAATATCTATGTTATCAGTTTAATGTTCCTTCTCAGATGATTGTCCCGTCTAAATATCTATGTTATCAGTTTAATGTTCCTTCTCATTATCTATGCTGTCAGATTACTGTCTCGTCTAAATATGTGAGTTGTTAGTGTATTGTCCCTTCTCAGATGATTGTCCCGTCTAAATATCTATGTTATCAGTTTAATGTTCCTTCTCATTATCTGCGTTGTTAGATTAATATCCCTTCTCAATATATGTGTTGTTAGTGTAATGTCCCTTCGTTTTATAACGAGAAGAAAGACATTGGAAAACGTGTAACTATCCCTTGCTACCCCTCAGGGCCACAGTAAAACAAGAGCGAGAAATGAGATATCACTGCATATTCTTAGCAAGAGAATCTCTGCTGTACAGATTGTTTCATACTACAGCTGTGGCTATTATTCTAACCATACAATCTTAGTTTATGACAGAGTTCAATGGAAAAGTGAGCGCGATGCAGGCCCTAAAGATACCGACCGAATCTTGCTGAAGAAATGTGGACTTTCCGAATAATTGTGACAGTTTGAATGATAAACAAACATGAAAGACGACACAAAACGCGTACAACAAAACATTCAGGTCGGATTCCGGTTATAAATACGGCGATGCCTTGTCCTTGACCTAGTTGATTTCACTTGAGAAAATCAGAATCGTGACAAGGGATGACTTAGACGCCCATTGGAAGCGGAGTCACGATGTGGAGATGACTGCTGGTACAGACCTACATATCAAGCAGTTTAACACAAAGTAAAATGGGACATTAAAGATGACTGTTGATCAACACATCAAACGGTTTAACACTACGTGATATCACAGATGACTGACGCATTAACAGACACACCAAGCGGCTTACACAAGAGGATACCAAAGGTGATGTATGCATTAACAGACAAATGCTGCTGCTCAATACCAAAAGAAAACCAAAATATGACTGATGTATCAACAGATATACCAAGTGGTTTAACACAAAGGGATATCACAGATGATTGCTGCATTAGCAGACAAATGATGCGGTTTAACCGGGAAACCAGGATTTACAGAAAAATTTTAATGACGCACTGACAGACATATCAAGCGAAACAACATCAACAGAGTGAACAACATCAACAGAGTGGTGGATGTTTTTTTTTTTTTTAACAAAACGTAATAAAAACATGAAAAGAGAAGTAAGAAATGTCAGCATTTTAATGACACGATAATAAATGAAAGAATAAGAAATGGCTAAAAGCTTTGCTCCGTTTGAAAACAAACAAGCAAGCAAACAAAAGAACAGCTAACACCAATATCATTATATGCTGATATGAAGATATGTAAACACGCAAATTTCAAAAAGATCAGGGTATTTGTGTCTAAATTACCCCAACACACACACGATATTTGTACGCATGACCAACGCGTCACGACAATCACAAAGACAAAACCAATCAATAAGATCAGGAAACGCGCGCCATGGTTTACAGATAACACAGAAAGCCGACAGAGTGGATTGTGGCGGCAACTGAGCAAGAGAACTCTAGCTATCGGTGACCCGTGTATGACCAGTGGCCAGACAAGGCTGTGAGTGGACTGCCCCAAGAAGTGTAGCAATACAACTCCGGCGACTGAATAACACATAAAGGGCATCCCGAGGTGACAGCATGGCCAGACAGAAAGATATAAATTAACAACAGCTACACATAGCTAGCTCTCTCTCTCTCTCTCTCTCTCTCTCTCTCTCTCTCTCTCTCTCTCTCTCTCTCTCTCTCTCTCTCTCTCTCTCTCTCTCTCTCTCTCTCTCTCTCGTACATAGTTATAAGTTATTTGTCGACTTGTCCATTCAAGTCACAAATGTCTAGATATAAGATACTTGTCCAAGTTGTCTATTCAAATTACCAGACACCATATGTAAGCTGCGTGTTGTCCACTCAAGTCACCAGACACAAGCTATATGATACTTGTCCACGTTGTCCGCCCAAGACACCAGATACTATCTATATGATACTGTCCACGTTGTCCGTCCAAGACACCAGATACTAGCTATATGATACTGTCAACGTTGTCCGCCCAAGACTCCAGATACTAGCTATATGATACTTGTCAGCACTGTCCGTCCAAAACACCAGATACTAGCTATATGATACTTTTCAGCACTGTCCGTCCAAGACACCAGATACTATCTATATGATACTGTCCACGTTGCCCATCCAAGACATCAGATACTAGCTATATGATACTGTCCACGTTGTCCGTCCAAGACACCAGATACTAGCTATATGATACTTGTCGACGTTGTCCGTCCAAGACACCAGATACTATCTATATGATACTTGTCAACACTGTCCGTCCAAGACACCAGATGCTATCTATATGATACTTGTCAACACTGTCCGTCCAAGACACCAGATACTATCTATATGATACTTGTCAATACTGTCCGTCCAAGACACCAGATACTATCTATATGATACTTGTCAACTGTCCGTCCAAGACACCAGATACTATCTATATGATACTTGTCAACTGTCCGTCCAAGACACCAGATACTATCTATATGATACTTGTCAACACTGTCCGCCCAAGACACCAGATACTATCTAGATGATACTCTCCACGTTGTCCGTCCAAGACACCAGGTACTTGATATATGATACTGTCCACGTTGTCCGTCCAAAACATCAGATACTAGCTATATGATACTGTACACGTTGTCCGTTCAAGACACCAGATACTAGCTATATGATACTGTCCATGTTGTCCGTCCAAGACATCAGATACTAGCTATATGATACTGTCAACGTTGTCCGTCCAAAACATCAGATATTAGCTATATGATACTGTCCACGTTGTCCATCCAAGACATCCGATACTAGCTATATGATACTGTCAACGTTGTCCGTCCAAGACACCAGATACTATCTATATGATACTGTCCACGTTGTCCGTCCAAGACACCAGATACTAGCTATATGATACTGTCAACGTTGTCCGTCCAACACATCAGATACTAGCTATATGATACTGTCTACGTTGTCCTTCCATGACACCAGATACTAGCTATATGATACTTGGCCTCACCCAGCGCCCAAAAGTATCCGGTCGTCCAAAGAAACCAAACACGAACATGAAATAGCTATTTGGTTATTTGTCGCAGATCCTTCTGCCAATCCTCGTCAACTTTTGAGAATAACTGGGTAAAAATATAACTGTTCTTTCAGGAACAAGAACAAAGATCTGCAGATCTCTCTCTCTCTCTCTCTCTCTCTCTCTCTCTCTCTCTCTCTCTCTCTCTCTCTCTCTCTCTTTCTGCCAAATTATTAACCCTTTGAAAATAAAGTTTGTTCGTTCTCTCTCTTTTTCTCACACACACAGACATTTAGAGAGAGAGAGAGAGAGAGAGAGAGAGAGAGAGAGAGAGAGACTGGGAGAGAGAGAGCGAGAGAGAGAGAAAGAGAGAGAGAGAGAGAGAGAGAGATCAAATCAAATCAGATCAACTTTATTTTAAAAGGGTCACAAATTGGGTACGCAGGCCCGTCTTACATTCGGCCCTTCCAATCACTCATATTTCGTCCATCAAGTGCATTATACATTCACATAGGAAGAAACAAAAATTGCGAAATGAATGTCGTAAACATAAACAAGGCAAATTACCATGTTATGAGACCCATCTCCCACCTACCCACACATCACCCCACTCACACATCACCCTCACCTACCCACACACACACACACCCAGGGACACACTACATCCCCCACCAACTGACTCATCCCCCTCCCGCACATCTCCCACCCACACACACTGCCCTCACCTGTTCCCCCAACCCAAGCACACTCGCCACCCACACAAACATCCCCCACCAACCCACACATCCCGCGCCCACCCACATAAACATCCTAACCCACACACCCTCCCCCACTCACACATCCTCTCCCCACCCACACCTCCAACCACCCATCCCCCAATCACACCTCCATCGACCACATATTCCCCACCCACGCACACACACTCCCCCACTAACCCACACATCGCACATCCACTCACACATCCCCAAACCATACACACACATCGCCACCAACTGACATCTCCCTACACACACACACACACACACACATCTCCCTAACCACTTATACATCCCCAATCCACTCACACACACCCCCACAACCCACACATACATCCTCCACCCACCCACACATGCCATAACCCACATCCTAACACACAATATTCCCAACCCACGCACCACACACACATATCCTTCACCCACACATCCCACACCCACATACCATCACACATCCCCCACTTACACACCACACACATATCTCCCACCCACATACCACACAATATCCCAACCCACACCCACACAATATCCCAACCCACACCCACACATATACCCTCACCCACCCACCCCGCACATACCCCCACCCACACACCACACAAATCCCCCACCCACACACCACACACCAGAGAGAGAGAAAGAGCGAGAGAGAGCGAGAGAGAAAGAGAGAGCGAGAGAGAGAAAGAGAGAGCGAGAGAGAGACAGAGAGCGAGAGAGAGACAGAGAGCGAGAGAGAGAAAGAGAGAGAGAACTTTATTTTCACAGGGACAATACACCAGCGATGAACCATGGGAAAGAACGAGAGAGAGCGATAAAAAAGGAGGGGGAAACAGACCACGAGAGACAGAAATCGAGACAAAAAGAGACGATATATGGCTGACGCAGTCTGCTTTTTCTCCACCGGCTGGCAATCTCGGTATAGAATTAACCGAACAGAGAAAATACCCTTGTAATATTCACAATAAATTAACAGCACACATAAAGACAGAGATAACAGGAAGGTACATGCCTGCTATCTCACGACAACTACTTTTCTTCTCCTCAGCTGTCCATTAGGAGGAGCAGAACAAAGACTGGCAATCAGTGAAAACAGGCTGGAATGGCGTTATCAAATGTCTGGGCATCAATCGCTGTTTACACAGACTTGAGTGCCGCAGAGAGGCCGTTTTATCACAACCGCATCCGATAGCTGTTTCAATAGTGATCCCAATGTTATATTTTATATTTCGCCGGGTGAAGTAATATTCGACTGTGACTAACTGTATGGACAAAACCTGCTGAACGCGGTAACGACAATCGCGTGCAGCACAAGGTGACGACAATCTCCTGCCGCACAAGGTGACGACAATCTCCTGCCGCACAAGGTGGAGACAATATCCCACTGCACAGGTGACGACAATCTCTCACATCACAAGGTGACGACAATCTCTCACTTCACAAGGTGAAGACAATCTCCCACTTCACAAGGTGACGACAATCTCCTGCCGCACAAGGTGACGACAATCTCTCACTTCACACGTTGAAGACAATCTCCCACTTCACAAGGTGAAGACAATCTCCCACTTCACAAGGTGAAGACAATCTCCCACTTCACAAGGTGAAGACAATCTCCCACTTCACAAGGTGAAGACAATCTCCCACTTCACAAGGTGAAGACAATCTCCCACTTCACAAGGTGAAGACAATCTCCCACTTCACAAGGTGAAGACAATCTCCCACTGCACAAGGTGACGACATCTCCTGCCGCATAAGGTGACATCTCCTCCTGCCGCACAAGGTGACGACATCTCCTGCCGCACAAGGTGACGACAATCTCCCACTGCACAAGGTGAAGACAATCTCCTGCCGCACAATGTGACAGCATTTACTGTCCAAGTGTACATGTCCCCTAAGACTTACTTGGAGGCGGCAAACTCGAATCGGATGCGCCTACCTATATCTTGTACATCTTTCTGAAGGTCTTATCGGCGAAGTAGTCCGGCCAATCGGATGCGCCTACCTATGCCTTGTACATCTTTCTGAAGGTCTCATCAGCGAAGTAGTCCGGCCAATCGGATGCGCCTACCTATACCTTAGACATCTTTCAGGAGGTCAGTAGTCCAGTCATCTGCCTAGTACACAGAAGGTCGTGGGTTCGATTTCCGGCTCCGTCATTCGGTTCATGAGTACAATTATTTTTTTTCGACACCACTCCGGAGCTACGGATTTTGTGCACTGTACAATCTGAGGAGAGTAACCGGGCCACATGAGATACAACCTGGCACAGAGATGTCGATCATCTTGATTGTTAGCCCCTTTTTATTATCTTTCTGTAGTCGAGTGTCTTCGAAAACATCTGCAACTCCCCCTTGCTTGTTATCCGTCTCCAGTAGTATTAATAAGTAAACATCAACGAATTTACAATGTTAATGCCTCCTCAACTCTTCCAGGAAAGATAAATATCTGGTTACTTTCAGATTAGAAGGAAAACGCGGCAAGTACCGGAAGGGCGAAAAGTACAGGAAGGGCGGCAAGTACAGGAAGGGCGGCAAGCACAGGAAGGGCGGCACAGGAAGGGCGGCAAGCAACTAGCAGTCAGTGAGTTAGAAAGATACTTACTTCACCTCACTTTACTCCATATGTCATAGCACTGTCTATGCTTCATTCTCCAGCCAAGAACAAACACCGGCATAGATAATCTTGAAGGTTTATTACACTTCATCTATACTTCATTCTCCAGCCAAGGACAGACAACGGCATAGATCATCTTAAAGGTCTATTAAACTTCATCTATACTTCATTCTCTAGCCAAGGACACACAACGGCATAGATAATCTTGAAGGCCTGTGACTCACGCTCTATACTTCACTGCCCAAGACATCTCAGCAGCACAGAGAACCTTTAAGATCTGTGATGTACACTCTAAACTATGCTAGCATTGTCCTGCCGAGAGTGGACAGTTCAACGGCTTAGAAATGAGCAACATAGATAGCAAACTGTTAATAGAAATCCATTGCAAATATCAGTGCTCCATTGCGTTCAACTGACTTAAGATTTTATGATCAACGAACTTCGTACTTGAACTGTCTGGAGATGCAAATGGGTCTGAAACGTGACTAAAGGAAGCCGAATGGCTGGAATACATCAACGCACCAAGGGGAATAAATTAAACAGAATCGTAAAATACGTACTTGTAAAATGGGAACCAGACTTCGCTTCTAGATAGGGAAGGACGCAGCACCGAGGAGGTAGTATGCCTATTGAAATACACTGGACACTCCTCACTTGCTATACAAGGACAATATCACTCCATGGCCGTACACCACCCACCACTTTAAGGCCTATGACACACACTCTGCACTGTTGCGTCTGTTATGATTCACCAGGCTAAATGTTAAGTGATGTGTATTGTGCAAGAAAGTTCTCAGTGGAGATCAGGTTACAGTAAGGATCGGAGGTCAACGAACGTCCCACTTAAAGTGTCAGAATCCGCGCTTCAGGGTAACTAACTAGGTAGGCAGCTGAAAAGCATTATTAGCCTGGTCGGATGTAATATCCTGCGATTAGCGTAAACAGACTGATTGATTGGTTGGTTATGAATCCCACAGAAGAGCCCTGCAGTCATGTTGATGTAGAGACTTTTCTCCTGTTGCAGTACCGAAGTACCATCTCTGCGGCGTCTGTGTTGCAAAGCGCCCCTTCAACTTGTCAAGCTCAAAAGTCAGCGGGGTGTGCAAGACTGGAACTGAAACTTCCCATCTACGTAACTGGATCATGATTGGGCAAAGCACAAACATAATGGCTGAGATCAGGCCCAGTCTGGTCATGTTTCCTGCATGAGGTTTAAGTGTTTCATTTTCAACAGACTCCGGCACAAGAAAGTAAAATCAGTAAAGAACACTTTAATCCAGTGGTTCTCAACATTGTTTGGCCCGTGCCCCCCTTCACCATATTTTCAGAACGTCACCCCCCCCCCCCTTTTTTCGTATTTCCTACCTAAAAATGTGACCCGTGCCCCCTTTCCCCATATTTTCAGAACGTCATTGCCCCCTTTCGTATTTCCTACCTAAAAATCCCGCCCCGCCCCTACACAGTATACGTAATAATGGAGGCTAAATTTAATAGCATATACTAAAACAAGTCTAGACGCCCACATAAAACATGATTTGTGGGTCTACTTACTTTATAAATTGAATTTTGGAAGGGTGAGACGTACAGAACCGTACAGTATGAAGGAAAAACAATATCAAGTAATTGGTTTTAGTATTAACACGATCTTTAAATGGTCTTCATTCCCCCCTGGAAATCCGAAAATTCCCCCCGGGGAATTCCCCACCGTTGAGAACCACTGCGTTAGGCTGTTTTGTTTGTTGGTTGTTTTTTTTTCGCTGGCTTTGAAATCAAGCGAAGTGCTGTTACTAGACGTGCTACTACTACTTTTAATGCACCTGGGCTGATTTATACGTGTGGATTAGCTTTCCCTATTACCAGTGTCCCTCGCCATCAGACAAACTATTTCCGACATCTGAGGTACTTGTAATTTACTTCCCCAATTCAAGGACGAGGCGTCAACATTTTATTCCAACTGACTGGTGTAGGGTTTGAATCCCACCACCTCGGCATCAGCAAACTGAAAGTTTAGAGCTTGCGCGCAAATCTATTTGGTCATGCTGATCTCATCTAGATGTAGTATTGTTAGGACTCTATCAGAGTGACCATCAATAGTAACCGACAGAAAGGTAACTTTCACTTTATTCCGGCAATTATCTTTACGTTTCTAACTGATTCGTCGTTTGTAACTTGTGCATTTCCCTACTACCCTTTTGAGCAGACATCTTACAACATTCATTTATTTTGGCACAACTGCTGTGTTTTAATTTACCCAGCTAAGTCCAGGAAGGAAGAAGCAAAGAAAACGAGACAGACATAATTGAACATGAGTTTCCACAGTAGTCCACGGTAGATTTAGGTATCAACAATAAACTACAAAAACGCTATCGTTTTCACAAAGCATATATATAAATGATTGGATGTGATAACGCGGAAACAAAAAAAAAGAAAGAAGCGAACAAATGACAATCAATGACTGAGAGCATTAAGTCATCAATCTATCCATAAAACTCTACAACTTTCTACAATGTTCTCACAACCAAGCGTGTTCCATACCTGCGACAGTATACTTGCCTTTCTACAATGTTCTCACAACCTATACCAAATGTGTTTATTCTATATGTGGGACAGTACACTTTCTTTCCTATTATGTTTATACTTATTTCAACTCTGAAATGTTAATTATCCGTCACAGACACCCCCCCCCCCCCGACACTGTCTATTTCACTCTATCTATATCTCACGCGCGCGCGCGCGCGCGCAGCCCATACATGTATCCAGGACAACAGAATTTAAATAACTAAAACAGATGTGCGTATCAAATCCCACAATAAATCCATACTTTACGGCATATGCTCACGCATGCATTCACATGACACATATATTATATTCTGTCTGGAGACTTCGTGGCGAAGTGGTCAGGCCGTCTGCCTCTCGCTCCAAATATTGTGGGTTCGATTCCGGGCTACATCTTTCGGTTCACGGGTCAATTTTTCTCGGAGACTCCTGTGGGTCGTCGCTGGAGCTACGGAGTTCGCGCTTTGCACGACGCTTTTGGCGCTTTTCCGTATGGGATAAAACACGGTGAAATGATGTAGAACCTCTCGACTTTTAAAAATTATATTGTTTTCTTTTCCTCTTCATACTGATCACAGCCTTGTGCGGTCTTATTGCTGACAGGCATATAGTCACCACCCCTAGTACACCCATCTGTTTGTTGTACCTGCTACAGTCATTATCTCCAGTATATCAGGTTGTATGGTGTACCCCCCCCCCCCTTTTACAGTCGCTATTTATAATATATCAGGCTGTTTTATGTACACTCAAAGTTATCACGCCAGAGGTAAAATTATACACGTTGCTTGTGTCATTCATTCTCCTATATGGGTGTGAGAGCGTGACTCTCCTTGCAGATCAGAGTGAATAATGCAGGTTTTTGTATAGGAATGTTTTAGGAAAATTCTGTCGATTCTCTTGGTTTGAGGAGCATTAAACAATGACGTCTATATTAGATAGAAAGTAAATGTGACTACAGGTCATTAAGAAGCACACATGTTGGTGGCAAAACATCTGAAAGTGTACCTGGTTTGGGGAGCATTAAACAATGACGTCTATATTAGATAGAAAGTAAATGTGACTACAGGTCATTAAGAACCACACATGTTGGTGGCAAAACATCTGAAAGTGTACCTGGTTTGAGGAGCATTAAACAATGACGTCAATATTAGATACAAAGTAAATGTGACTACAGGTCATTAAGAACCACACATGTTGGTGGCAAAACATCTGAAAGTGTACCTGGTTTGAGGAGCATTAAACAATGACGTCAATATTAGATACAAAGTAAATGTGACTACAGGTCATTAAGAACCACACATGTTGGTGGCAAAACATCTGAAAGTGTACCTGGTTTGAGGAGCATTAAACAATGACGTCTATATTAGATACAAAGTAAATGTGACTACAGGTCATTAAGAACCACACATGTTGGTGGCAAAACATCTGAAAGTGTGCCTGGTTTGGGCATGTCATACACCATGATACCATCTTAGTGGTAAACAACCGGGGGCAGCTGAGGGCAGATACCGGAAGGCAGACACAATTCTTGACCGGTATCATTAAAGAATAGACATGATGCTGCATCCCCCACACTCGTGCAGGGTTGGGGTGTGTGTGTGGGGGGGGGGGGAGATAGGTGAAGGTAGCTCTGATTACTGATGTGTTCATCATGTCATTCCTACGATCCAAGTCTGGGGTTAAATAATGACATATACCCTATCCACACACATCATTTCACCAACAAACAGGAACACCACGCGACAAACTGTAGCCAAATGTACTTACCCAGAAAACATCTCCGCCAGATCATGGAAACCTTTCTGCCTGGCCAAGCTGTGAGGCAGTTCTCCGTGTCTGTTCGGCAATAAAAGGGCGTCCTCCTTGCCCGGCTGCTCCAGGAGATACTGAGCCACTTGCTTCAGTCCTAGACGAGCACAGAAGTGCAACAGTGTCTCCCTCTCCTCACAATGTGCATCGTTAACTGCCAGGAAAAATATGAATCTTAACCTTAACAGGTCAGCGGAATTATTACACACTTTGAACACACAACCAGGTTTTACTATAATTAACACACTCTGTTTCGCCTGAGTGCAACCGACAGTATATCCTCACATTTCATATGCACACACCGAAAACCCTCACTAGCTTACTACACAAGCTTCTGCCTTTAACCCCAAACGAAGGTCAATCCCGTAACACAAGAAATGCATATGCTACCTCCCCTATCATTTCCCGGAATACAATCTCAAGTTAAAGGTAACACAGCCCACAAGGATCCTGACATGGGAGCTGTTTAAGCCGTCTTAAATTTAGATTCACTATCTAAACGTGTTTTCATGACTGCAATATGCAGTGCAGCGTACGCCCTTCCTGTGCATTGGGCTGAACGAACGCAGCCCTGGTACTGTCACCTGCTCAAAAGTCCCATACACTGTACACCAGGGCGGGAACTCTTAATATGCGTGAAATAATGGAAGGGGCCAAGCTCTTGTGGATTATTGGGTGACCTTTTACACACGGTCGCTCTGCTCCGACCAACAAAGTCGTAGCAACACATTTTTAATTGCTAGTTAGAGAAAGCAAATACAGCTATAGAAAAGCGGTGATTGTCAGAGAAAATTTCAAACAACACATTCTATCTCTGGAAGCATTGTTTGGCATCATGTCTTTTCGTTTTGCTTTGACGTTTCTGTTAAGTACAGGGTGTGAGGGATGATAAGGTTACGGGATCTTGAAGTCCGCGCAAGCGCGCGCGCGCACACACACACACTCACACAACACTTCCGGTTTTCCGGGCTTCCGGTTTCAAGATGGCGACGGACGGTCGTGTTGTTTTGTGTTCGTTAACTTTTTCGCGTAGGGGATGGATTTATTCATCTCTTGCGTGTAATTGGTGTGCCAGGATGTAAAACCAGGAGTTTCTAACACAACACTGTTGGTATCAAGGCTGGATAGCTCCATGTGTTACTGCACAAGTTGTGATCCTGTTGGCATTCACAGGTGATCCTGATCAGATATGGAAGAAGAAGACACACAACACGTGTCCACACCAAGATATGCCTCCTTCTGTCAAACACAAACAGTCCAGGCCCACTATTCCCTCCATGTCAGGTATATGGCATGCGGTGCTAGACCCTCATTGGTAGTAATAAGCCGATCGGTCCGTAGATTTGGTCAGTTTACTGCCAACCGACTTGACTTCCCAAGACATTATTTCCTGACACCCATATAAGGTTGGGTATAAACATACATTTTAAACATCCGCCCGATGGGGGTTTAACTTATGACCACCGGGATGGTAGGCAAGCGTCTAGCCACAAAGCTACCGCAGTTGCCAACGAAAGCTCATAGAACCAATTAGTTCAATCAAAGCCTGGCGCGAGGAAAGGTCCATCACCGAAGGCAAGTGACTATTCAATTATACATGTACAGGGTCATGCTGACTGTAATCTGTAAACACACAGACAGGATACCTGAGGCTGCAAGAGATTACCTAGAAATGTGGGTCAGACAGTGCCTATAAACACTACCCAAGTCCTACAAGAAACAAACGAAAACCGTAAAACGATTATAGAAATTAGACGTAGACAGTCAAATTTTTCGGACACGTTATGAGAAGACATCAATTGGATAACTTGGTGACAACTGGCAAGATTGAGGGGGAAAATAACAAGGGGAAGGTAGAGAAGCAAATTTTTGATGACTTGGCCACGCGGCATGCTCGAGTCAAGAACACAGCGCTGATCCACGACTCTGGTGATCGTGTGAGATGGCGAAACAGGACCACCCACAATTATCCGCATGGCACACGATGATGATGATGACAAGACATTACCCAGAGCTTGCCTAGACATGATGTTATATGTGGGTTTAAACAGTGCCTACAAGAGATTGCCTAGACATGATGTTATATGTGGGTTCAAACAGTGCCTACAAGAGGTTGCCTAGACATGATGTTATATGTGGGTTCAAACAGTGCCTACAAGAGATTACTCTAAGATTCCCTAGAATTGATGTTATATGTGGGTTCAAACAGTGCCCACAAGCGATTATTCTAAGGTTACCTAAACATGATGTTATATGTGGGTTCAAACAGTGCCTACAAGAGATTACTCTAAGATTGCCTAGACATGATGTTATATGTGGGTTCAAACAGTGCCCACAAGAGATTATTCTAAGGTTACCTAAACATGATGTTAAATGTGGATTCAAGCAGTGCCTACAAGAGATTACTCTAAGATTGCCTAGACATGATGTTATATGTGGGTTCAAACAGTGCCTACAAGAGATTACTCTAAGATTGCCTAGACATGATGTTATATGTGGGTTCAAGCAGTGCCTACAAGTGTACACTACACTGTTTGGTTGTGTTTTCTTGTTGTTTATTGATGAAGGCTTGTCGATGCAACGTTTTTTTTTTACATTGTATTTTGTAAATCTGCCGGAAAGGTGTAAGGCACTCGCGCTGAAACTTTCTCTGGTAAATGTGGTGGTGGGTTCACTCCACACACTGGTCAGTTGGACTTAAATGCTGACTTCTCCTGCAGAAAGCCATGGCAAACTACTGATGGTAAAATTGCCAGATAAATCACACAGACATTAGAGGCTGGAGTTGACTGATGACGTCGCAGTCAATCCCAGCATTTTTTAGCTGTTTGTGATCTCTAATCAAGTTTACGTTCATAAGTTTGCCATTGATTTCTGACCTGCACTTAAATTATTGTATGAAAACCAACGCAAGCGGCCTGCTTCCAAATCGCCCGCAGCTGTGTTTCGGACGCAGTGTGTGGGATTACGAATTGCGTCCGTAACCCCTTCACCACAGAGCCGGCGAACCCACAAGGCGAACGTAAATAGTGAGACACCTAGTAACACTCGGAGGCGAGGAGTAAGACAGGGATAGATTATATTGGTAAGACATAGAGGGTGCTGCAGCAAAGATGGTTATAGGACATCAATTACATTATGGGCGTGACAATACATGAGGCTGGGAATCTGGCGAAAGATCCAGAATGACGACGACGTGATGATGATGATGATGATGATGATGATGATGATGATGATGATGATGATGATGATGATGATGATGATGATGAAGCAATCTTAACTTTGTGTCTTGTTTGATCCTGCCGATACTCAGTGCTCCGAGGAAAGACCAGGGGGACACATAATCTGACTGCAACTGGTGCCATTAGTATTTGGGTTCCTCGCTGGTTGTTGAAGATGAGGACTGAGTACGTGTGAGAATGCCTCTAGTGTTGCGATGATGGTTCTTGGCTCATCTTAACTCTTATTTGTTCTCTGTCAAATAGTATGCTGACGACAGATATTCTGGAAGTTTGAAAATATCGAAGAGATCGCGACGGACCGGCTGTAGGCCACTTCAGTTGAAGGAATCAAAACAATATCTCTGGGCTCGCGCTCCCCCCCCCCCCCCTCTCTCTCTCTCTCCCTCCTGTGTGTGTGTGTGTGTGTGTGTGTCTGTGTGTGTGAGAGAGAGAGAGAGAGAGAGAGAGAGAGAGAGAGAGAGAGAGAGACCACTTCCAACGGGACTTTGTTGATTTGTAGTTCGGCTGTTAACAACAACAATATCACAACCACAGTATCATTATCAGTTAGGCACACCTCACCGACTTATGAACACGTGTTTCCTGTGTCGCTGGAAGTGCTCCGGTAAGCACGGACTTTTATTAGCCGCGACCACCAAGCAAGTAATACGATTCTGCGTTGACTAATTGATGCGAATCTCCTCCAGATATTCCCAGATCTAATCGTAACCGACAATAATGCTACCGTTGCCCGACAGCTATTTTTTGCTTCTCTGATTTCTATTCGCCTTCTCCGCAATTCTCATATCTGGTCACTGATTGCACGAAGACAGGCTGCCACCTAATCTAACAATGAAGTAATTCTCGCCCGTTCATTTATTACTCTTAACGAATGCTGACAGATTTAGTCCTGCAGCATTGTTAATCCTTTATTGGGCAAATGTGTTGATTAAACCAAACGTTCTATAATTTAAGCTCGGGTATCGGCGTCCCAGTACAACACAATACAGTATTCTCGTCCATTTGCCATTAATATATATTGGGGTTGTGGTGTACGCTGAATGAATCAACAATGAATTTCGCTCACTGAATTACACACGAGGAGTCATATATTCAGTACCTCACTGGCCGAAGCGTGCATGGAATATAACATGAAAATTAGCACAAGTAAAACAGAGGAAATTACAACCAAAGAAGAAAGCACAATAAACATTTTTTTTAGAAGAACACCCTCTGAATCAAGTAAAGAGCTTCAAGTACCTAGGAAGTATAACATCATCAAATGGCAAATCAGTAGACGAGATAGAAAATAGAAGCAATAAGGCAAACCAACTCACTGGACAAATGGCACCAATACTAAAGAACAAATATATATCAATAGCCACTAAGAAAGCATTCTACAACACAATCTTCATACCATCTCTATGCTACCAATGCCAAACCTGGACAATTGACAGAAAAAGATAACAGAAAAATCACAACAATATAAATGAGATTCCTGAGAATACTCAATGTATCAAGAAGAGAGAATATCAGAAATGAAGAAAATTAGGACTAAAGTTTGGGTTATAGCAACGCAAGATTTTATCAGAAAAACAGCAGGTTAAAGGTTAATTTGGCTATATAACTAGATTATCAAGTAACAGTATACCTCAACAAGGAATGATGTACAGACCAGACGGAAGCAGTGGAAGAGGCCGACCACGTATACGATGGATAGAGGGAATTACAGAGACCATGGGAACCTCGATATATGAATCCGATACAAGGGAACTCTCCCGCTGTTTATGTTTCACCTCGACGCCGCAAGGTACAAGAGGAACCTGATGAGATGAGACGAGACTGGTCGTCTTGACTGGTTACATAGATAACTTTGCTCCCTACTTATCAAGTTAATATAACTCTACACAACAAACGCGTATTAGTGGGAAATGGAACCCGATTTCAATATGGATTGAATCCCAAATCGATGCATTGGGAAACCAGTGCACTGCCCAAGAGGCTACAACGGAACCGTTTAAGTGTAATCAGCAGTAAAACACTACAGACTCCCCCCGACTTACGTTTCTCCTATATACGAAGACCCGGATTTGCGAATTAAAATTCCTGACATGCAAAATAGTAAAGTTTACACAACAGCTGCAAATTGCTGAGGACGAAAACGATGCAGAGTTACATTCGAAATAGCTAACAAATGAGAATTTAATTGAGTTAGAGACGGAAAAATTGCCTGCTAATGACCAGCGTGATGTGAGTGTACAAGCAGGAGTCAACATGCTTCAGGCCGAATACGATGCACGAAGCAAGCGTGACACTAAGATATTATTTTTAATTGTTGAGGTATATGACCCTGATACTTCCTGCTTTCTTCATTTCCAGCGAATTGTCACCAATGATCTCTTCATACTACAAAGACGTTTACGATGAAATAAATACAGGGAGGCCCCGATTAACGTCTGGGTTACGTTCTTGGAAAACGCGACTTTAAGTGAAACGACGTATAGTGAAACACTACTTCCGATAAAATTAAATTAAATACAGTGCATTATGTAATGTTTATTGTGATGGTTGTTGATATTTATTGGCTAAATAATGGTGGGCGAGTTGTAGAGTTATTGGGACGTTTTTTGTTTTGTTTTTTGTTCGCATATCCTTTACAGGACATCGCTGTCAACATCAGCATCTTTCAGCTGATTGTTGATTTCTTGGCAAGATTACGCTGAGTAGTTTGTCATTGCTTTCTGAGCGACCGGCTCATATACCCGTAAGTTACCGACGCGGAGAGAACCTCTAACGATTCTCGCGCACGTCACGTTACTCACGAGAGTATACGGGATTACCGAGAAAGTCGTGTAACACCTAGACCAGGGAGACCGGCTATTGGGGCGCAGAGGCGTTAAATTCTGTCTCTTCATTTCCTGGCTCTTCTCTGCTTGAACACAACAATTGTCCAATGTCTGCTGCACAGCCCTTTTCCTTTTCTCTAAGTAAAGCTCCTTGTAAAAGTTGATGGCGCTTGTTACTGCCCTCGACACTATGGACCTCCGTTATCTGTTCGGGCCATCCTCATTTATTATGTCCATTGCCACATCAATAAATTGAAAGAATTGTGACAAACGTTCAGCTGTCACATTCGAGGGGTGGTTGCAACAGGGTGCTCCTCTTCCTGCTGAGTTCTCTGCACGTCAAGTTGCATTAGGTCCTCATTAGACAACTTGATGACTTGCTTGGGAGAGTAACCACCCTCCTCAATTATGGCCTTTAACTCTGCAGGGAAACGCTCTGCCGCTGCAGGATCAGCACTCTCCGTTTCACCTGTTATCTGAACGCTGTGCAGGTGTGAACGCTTCTTAAAGTGCCAAAACCAACCACGACGCGCTCCAAAATGACGTTATGGAGGAACTTAGCGACGTAAAGTGGAGTTGTGTTCCTTTGTAACAACGACGTTATAGTGAAACGACGTAAACCGAAGCGATGTATTGCGGGGGCTCCCTGTAGACATATAATTCAAATGTCTCTCCATAAGTTCATGCAAATAGGAAGGTCAATTTAGCCCCAGCTACGTCTCATCAATTGGCGAGGTACCTGCTAGTGGTACTGCAACCACCATCACCACCCCACCCACCTCTGCCTTCATCAACGCAACATTGACTCCGATGTCGACGAAGTTGATCACCATCATCGCCACCTAAATAACACTCACACATAGTAACCCTCCTAATTCAAGTAGAGACTATTTCCTTATTATTCTGAGTATCAGAACACTGTGACGACTGGAAACATCGGCGGCAGAAGAGGCAGGGCAGGTTGGGAGGAATGACATCTTCAACTTGCCATCGTTCAGAGATAGACTTCACAATATCTTCCTTCTCCATCTTGAGTTTTTCTATTAATGTTTCTTGAAGCCGAGAGATCCGTTCGCTCGTTGCTTGGCACTCCAAGGTGACCCGAACAATTCATGAAATCTCTTGTCAAAGAGTTGTGTCTCGGCTCGATGCCACCACATGCCGCATTGTGACTTTACACATAATGAATCATACATTATAATTAACGGAGGTGTCACGGGTGCAGTGATGATAGTCTGACCCCAATTAAATCAAAAGTGGACAATTCACATTTTGTGGACACGCCATGTCAAGGAGAAAACTGGAATACGTCATGACAATAGGAAAGTTGGAGTGGGAGATAGACGGGTAAACCCCAGAGAGAAGATGCTAGACTGCTTGATATTGTGGCACGGAGAAATATATAGATAGGACATGACTGTCAGTAGGACGCAGGATTCTGTGGAAAACATGTGGATCGATTTAATAAGGCGAGAAAGAAGTGGAGGAGGAGGAAAGCAAGACAAGAAAGACAAAGATAAAATATATTATACTATATGGGTTCAAAATCAGACGATGGTTTGTGTCTTTACATGCATCACAGTCACATTACATAGATAATTAAGCTCTGTATTTGTATCAGATATTTTTTTTTTAAATAAATAAATAAATAAAACAAAATCACCATGACAAGAGCAACTCTCAGGCCGGACAGCAACGCTATCCTGGTCACGAAACTAAAGCAAACATGAAGAACATGAGGAAAGAGGATATTAAGAGCAAAAAACTCTGCTCATTATAGACACAATTATAATAAATTGCATTAACAAATAGTCATAAAACTCCCAACTGTTACAGAATCAGATTTCTGGCTCCAAATGTCTGACGCTTCGCAAAAACGTGGAGAGCCACGACTTCTGCCCTATGCGCCGCCTTAGGCACGAGAGGAAATACACACACAATGATATAACGGGCAGTAAGTTCATACATGAAAAATGCCATAGTCAGCATTAATAAAGACATTATATCATTATAATGGCAGTTGGAAAGGAGCAGGTGTAAGAGAAACTGAACAAAGTCCGGCAGATAATGTTAGCAGCCAGCTCCAATATATAAATGAAATTCGCTGCAGAGTATGAACCAACACACGTATTTACAAACTGATCAAATTGTGTTGTGCTCCTTGAGAAGTAAACTAAAAGGACCCCACAACTACCTCCCCTTCTTCCCCTCCTCCTCTCTTCTTCTTGTGGTACCCATGAGCCTGGTCTGGAACAAACATCCCGCGACCATAACTGCCCAGTTCACTACTAGATTTAAGTGATGGAAAGACTAGTACTCTTCTCCCTCCACTCACTCACCTTCCTCAATCTGTTTCTTATCCAGATATTTCCCGGTATTCATTTATACCTTTAACACAACCCAGAGGTCTATGGGCCCACGAGGCAAAAGAAATGAAGACCTAAAAACACAGAGAAGAGAATTATTGACATAGATAAAATGGGAAGGAGCTGCAAAAAACAGCAACAGACAGGAGAGATGGTACGAGTCGTTTAAGGGCTTCTAGTCCACAGGGAGACATTGGAGGTGGAAGAAGAAAAATAAAGGAGGAAGGGGTAAGCGATAAGAGGTAGAAGAGGATGAGGAAGAAGGAAATTAAAGAAGGAAGAGTTAGAAGAGGAGGAGGGTGCTTATAAGCTTCCTCAATTTAGGACTAAACCTGGATAGGTTGCGCGGGTATGCCAGAAGACTAGCCACATTCCCACGAGGTTAACTGCTTAGACAAACAAACAGCGTGTAACTGTCGACCAGTTTTGGAGTACTCACTTGAATCGCCGCCAAGCAGATGCCACGTGGTCGCCAAATGCGTATTACGGAGAGAGCGACACAGTCTGGTGTCTAACGTAGATATAACTTCATTGGAGATGTCAAAGCGGTCACTCTTGATCAACTCCAGGTTGTCCAAGGCATGGTTGTTGTAGACGCTACTGGTCAGAAACTTGGTCAAGTAAAACGTGGGGTCGTATTCATAGCGGAAGAAACTTTGTGCCACAGTCAACAAGGTGGCGGTGTCCTCCAGTAGCTGGACTAGGCTCACCTGGACGTCTTCTTCTGTATCGTGACCTGCGATAAACAATAGACATGGACTGTAAAACTCGAGTCTTCTGAGTAAATGGAAACATAAAAGGGACATTCTTCCTCCTCTTCTTCTTCTTCTTCTTCAACTTCTTCTTCTTCTTCTTCCACTTCTTCTTCTTCTTCTTCCACTTCTTCTTCTTCCACTTCTTCTTCTTCTTCTTCTTCTTCTTCTTCTTCTTCTTCTTCTTCTTCTTCTTCTTCTTCTTTATTCGTTTTCTTTCATTCGTTTGAAATGTATTGTCTATATTTGCAAAACTGTTTTGTCTCATTGACTTGTCTTAGTTCATTCAGAGTCCATAAAGTTTTTTTCTCCACTGCTGTTTCTCTAGACCAGAAGGCTTGCCTAGATGAATATTCGGGGCAGTTGTGGAGTGTGTGATCTGCTGTCTGCGGCGCCAATCCGCATGTGATTGCGGTAAGTGAAAGCTACTATAGCACTGGTATGGCAGTGAGTACACTATTCAATAAGTTATTAAATAATTACTTTGTGTGCTTTTTTTTTTTAAATATAAGCTTTCACATAAAAAAGGATGTCTTACTAATGATCAACATACACAAGCACTGAGAGGGTGGGTGAGTGGGTGGGTAGGTAGATAGGTAGGTGGTACGTTTCTTTAGCGACTCAATGAGCATGCTCATGAGGACAGAGACGGGGTGGATCTGAAGAGAATGGTTGCTGTCTCTGGAGCGGTCTCGGTTGACAAAGATTAGTTCCATCTTCGTGCCAGGGCATGCGGGAGTACAAGGAAATGAGCGGGCTTACAAGCTCGCAGGTAAGGCTACTGTGGAGGGCGGACGCGCCATGGACCAGGCTGACATTCTGAATGCTCTACGACAGTGGTTCCCCATGGGGGAATTTTAGGGTTTCCAGGGGGGAATTAAGATTATTTCAAGATCGAGTTAATACAGGAACCGATTACTTGATATTGTTTTTCCTTTCATACTGTACGGTTCTGTACGTCTCACCCTTCTAAAATTCAATTTATAAAGTAAGTAGATCCACAAATCACGTTTTATGTGGACGTCTAGACTTGTTTTAGTATGTGCTATTAAATTTAGCTTCCATTATTACGTATACTGTGTAGGGGCGGGGCGGGATTTTTAGGTAGGAAATACGAAAGGGGGGAATGGCGTATGAAAATATGGTGAGGGGGGCACGGGCCAAATTTGTAGGTAGGAAATACGAAAGGGGGGAATGACGTTCTGAAAATATGGTGAAGGGGGGCACGGACAAAAAAAGGTTGAAAACCACTGCTCTACGAGAAGTAAGACTGTTGCGCGAACCAAGTGATGACTGTGAATCAACAGCCATGGTCAGACTGCGAGAATAGCAAATTAAAAGAGGTGTGGCCAAACAAGAACACTACGCAGGAAGCCAAAGAAGATTGATAAACCAACATAGATCTGGTGTCGTTAGCCGCTACACGCTGCGGGATTTGCTGAGGAGGGGATCCGACCACTTATGGACTGAATGGCTCGATGTGCAATGAGGATGATCTGTTGACTAACTAACTAACTAACTAACTGTAGGGAGATAGGTAGATAGGTGTGGAATGTCGATGTGTGAGGTAGCAAATATAGAATCTTCATATAGTGTGTGTGTGTGTGTGTGTGTGTGTGTGTGTGTGTGTGTGTGTGTGTGTGCGTGTGTGTGTGGCTGTATGTGTAGGTCTATTAAATGTGGGTGTTTGTAAGGGTGGATGTGGAATAAGGGTACGTTTGTGTGTACGGGGTAGAGTGTGGAGTTTGTGTGTTTGTTGTGTGGAAGAGTACTGAATGTGGATGTGAGGGTAAGTGTGGGATTTATGTGTGTGCGCGTGCGAACGCGAATGGCATTATTCAGTCGTAACGATGGGTCGACATTTATTCTTACTTGTAACTCTCTAGCCAACCAAATGTTAGAGTTTGTACTGGGTGGCGGTGTGGGTATGTGTATGTGTGTGGGTGGTGTGTAGTGGGTGGCGGTGTGGTTATGTGTATGTGCGACGGAAGTGGGGGGGTAGAGAGAGAGAGAGAGAGAGAGAGAGAGAGAGAGAGAGAGAGAGAGAAAGGGTGAGAGAGGGAGGGATGGTGGCCAGAGTGAGAGACAGAAAGAAAAGAGTAAGGAAAAGAGGCAGAGGGAGGGAGGGAGGGAGGGAAAGAAAGCGCGGAAGTGGGTGCAACTGGAGGACTGGAGAAAGAAAGAGAGAAGGGATGAGAGAGAAAGAGATAAAGGGAAGGTGGGGGGAGGGTATCAGTAGGTACTGAAGCGAAAGTTAGTGCGGGGTCTGAAGGAAAGATATGATTTTCTAAAAACATGGCTATATTTTGTTTATTTAACTGGCAGAAGTGAGTGGGACCAAATCCTCTGATACACACAAGACAAACATGGTGCGCAAGTGGCAGACAGGTGTAGCTTCAACCCCAGATGGAAGCCACTAATACTGTCAGTTGAAGTAAGTGTCCCGCCATCTGTCCGACCCTGGCCTCACGCCCCAGGCAGCAGTCCGTGCATCTATGACAACTGGCACCAGGCAACCTCCATGTAGACGGAACACCTGTATTTACATTGCTGCATTCGCTGTTCCCTTCACACAATTTACCGGGTGAACTCTTCCTGTATTCACCTTTATACTGGGAGACATGGTGGTTTACAACGGCAGCCTGGCCAATAAAGAACTGAAAGTAATGCACTGTCTGCACAAAAGCGCTGTTTTCTATTTGTGTTCACTCGCCTTGACCTTGAGCTTAGTCCAAACAGGACTTATGTTTGCGTGTGGACCAGATTTCTCTATTTCCAGTGTCCCTCGACTCCAGGCGAACCCACTCCGACTTCTTGGGCACTTGTAATTTGCGTCCTAAAGTCAAGGACAAGAAATTAACATTTTATTCCACCTAATCGGTGTTTTCAACCCACTACTCGGCCATCAAAGCACCGGAAGTTTAAGAGCGCGCGTTCTGATCTTTTCCGTCATGCGACTTCCGTAGCAATGTTTAAATAACTGTTAAAGCAACAACTGTCTGGGACATGAGCTAATGTAGCATAAACTATGAGAAGTGTTGCACACACATATCAACTGCATAGGGGTCCTTGAGTCCAGAGAAATAATATTGATCGGCACTTAGAGACGTAGAGGAAACGAGTAGAGATTAAAGGAACCACTCCACAATATAACTCGTCAAGCAAGGTGAAAGAAGGCTCTTCTAGAAGAGGTGTGGCGCGGTGCGAAGAAGACCACAAGGGGTCTGGTTCATTCACTAAACCCCTTTACACCTTGGAAAATGTATATAACTGGCACCCGAAATGTTAGAATTATGTATGATTTGGGAAAGAACGGACTAAGGAACGAACGAATAAACTTTATTTTCAAAGCGTTAAGAAGTGATCACGCAGGCTGTCTGACATTCTGCCCTTCTTATGTCTTTCCTCTCATACATTATTTCATTCATACATCACTTATGAAGCTAACCTCAGACAACAACAGAACAATATGCATTAAAACGCATGGAAAATAATCAATCAAACGTGACACACTAAAGCAATATTTAATATGGTCATTATAAATACCTAAGGTAAGTAAGTGTAACGTGTCATACATATGGGAATGTTTATTACACCAGTTTTCATTTGAGACTGGGGGGGGGGGGTGGGGGCATGTAGCCTGAACTGAAATGGTGGTCAAATAGGTTGCGTCTGCATGTATAGTGATTGATGGTGTCTTTGATTTCTTGTGGAAGACAGAATAGGTGGTAGAAGAAAATGAAATATTGTAAGATTCGCATTTTTGGATTCTGCAAAACAAGACGGTCAGCCTCAGACAGAAAGCTTCCCAAAACACATGAAGTATAGAATTAGAGACGGTGATGAATAATCTGGCGGGAGGGGTGAGATGGACTGAGGTGCAGGAGACAGCAAAAGATAGTACTCATACTCATACGTACTCATAGGTTTATACCAGAATACGATTAGCACTGCCAGTAGTGGGTTGTGCTCAATATTTAAAACTCAAATCCCGAAACAACCAAATAAATCAATTTGATTATTGCTCGCTGGACTTTAGGCGGCCTGGTGTGCCTTGCCAGTGAGACGACCTGATCGTTCTGATCCACATCGATTGACGGACGTCGGTCGCGGCGATCGGGCAAATCTTGAGCTACAGCCTACGATGGGTGACGTTGTAATATTCTGTTGTGATAATCTGGCCGTGTCCAGCGTGTGCCACGTGGTCTAGTGTTTACACGCCCGCTTCACACGCCAGTGATCCGGGGTTTGTTTCCGGGTCCGGTCAAGGATATGCACTACTGACGAGCTCAAACGAGAGCGAAACTCGAGTCTAGTGCTTCCACATTGACGTGGATAGGCCTTAGGTTCATACCAGAATACGATTAGCGTTGCCAGTAGTGGGTTGTGCTCAATATTTAAAAGATAGCACGACTCGGTGAGAGTTGAGATCGGACTATGCTCCGATTGGGGTACAGGCAGAAGAAAAAGACCAGACTAGAAGTTATAGTCATACGGGTATGTATCGTTGGATGTCTCTCTTGAGTTCATTCAGCGAGGTGCTGTTGAATTTTGAAGGCGGCAGGGTTGGATCCGATGTCCTCATGGTGATTAGTAACAGTATTATCGTTTTCTCGTTGCGTGTATGACTCATTATCCGCCAGTCTTTCCTAGATCATTTGCACTACTGAAGATATTTCCATCTGAGCGTTGTCCAGCAAAGGCATTCTAGAATTCAACTTCTCATTACCGCGGATTCCTTTGACGTGGGATATATCCACGTAAAAGCTTCTAGTAGTCAGCTGCACTTATGAAAGGTATTCAGGCAAAGCATAGTCATCCCACGTATTACTGACAGCGAATCATACATACATCGCATGGCAGCTGCAGTATAATTCTTGCCTGTGAACCATGGGAGGGATGAATATTCCGAGGGCTGAATGTTCCGATTTCACCCTCATGCTGGAACATGTGAACTCTTACGCCCCGTTCCGTCCCTCAACAGTTCCACTCGCACGCAAAACGTAATCCTCCATTCTGAGTGGTTTCTAATTACAATCCAAACGGAATTAGGAAAACATGACCTGCTTTATTCCGTGAGATTTTCAAACAGGATTTAAATGGTGGAAAAGCAATAGACCCTATGTCAGCCATGACAAATCAGATATAACACGAATGGACCTCAGTCCACATAGAGATCGACAAAACTACGAGATTAAAGCAGCACAGCGTAAAAATAGAAAAAGGATTCAGCGCAGATGGCAGGAGTCAAAGCCGCGATGGAAATTATCCCGACAGAATGGGAAAGGAAGGACAGCAGATACAAAGCTTCTAAAAGCAACAAACCGAGAGACACAGACTAATTAACAACGGAAGAAAGTTAAAGTTAGTTGCATATGCTTTACAGACGTCTGGCTGTTTGTGGTTTCATTTTATTGTTTGCGCTCGCTCGCTTAGAACTCAAGCGTAGTCCATACACACTAGTTCGAGTAGTGCTGGACTGAACTGTGCGTGTGAATTAGCTTTCCCTGTTAACAGTAAGCCAGACATGGGACAACGGATACCCACGCAAACCTCAGGTCTGGTATGACATCACACTGATGTTGGACAACAGGATGTCTTCATCCGACATACAGAACTTCAAGCTGGAGTTCACAGTCAGCGAACACAAGCAAGCAAGCAACAGTTTCCCTCGCCATCACGCGAACCCATTCCGACTTCAGAGGTGGTGTTGTTTGTGATGTCTTGGCAAGTGTACGTTCAGTAGTTTGCCATTGCTTTCTGAACGATCGGCATTCATACCTTTTCATGGGAACCAACGCAAGGCATTAATTAGCTTCCCAATCGCCTGCAGCTTTGTTTCGAACGCGGTATGTGGGATTACGAATTGTCTGCAATCCCTTCACCAGAGCCGATAAAAGCAATAACCAGATAAATCAAAAAAGACTATAGATAAACACCGTAACGACCAGGAATATAATCAATCGTCTAATATTGACACCCGAAGACAGCCAGGCAAGCATTGTATCACCAGGAAATCAGAAATCGGATTTCCCTAACCCCTTGCAAAGTCGGCCACTTATTTCACGACAGGGTGTCCAAATGAAGCCGCGACCTGGTTTCTAACCAGTCAATACAGCCCGGAAAACTAAACCCGACGCGGTTAACTGCGTGTTTAACGTAATAAACACATTAGCTCTTAAAGGAGGGACAGCTAGCAAATGGGATCGATATTCTATGGGGTCCAGTACTGAAGGCAGGTGACGTTCACCAAACTACTTGTTTTAACGGTCGGTAAACGAGGGTGTTCAGGGCTGGCTATCTCCCACGATCACCAATCTTGGGGCAGATTTATGTTCTGATTTCTATTATGCCATATGGCCAAGCCATCCAGGTATTTATATCTTTGTCTTTCTCTTTTCCCGTCATGTTGCCAACTGTCACTAGGCTATTAAATCCATTTCTATATTATAAAGACATATGACGACGGCAGGAGAACCGACGAAAGATCGAGAGTCTAAACTGTAATAAGCGACGTTCCGCAAAGGACATCTGATGATGATGATGATGATGATGATGATGATGATGATGATGATGATGATGATGATGATAAATGTGACGACCATCTATAACCAGGTATAATATTGAAGTGCTTTACACAATAAACGATACTTGATCTTGAAGAGTTAACGAAAACGGAAACAAAACGACCGTCCATCAAATATAGGAAAACCCTCACCATCTTTATGTATGTATCGACTTTAAAAACGTCTACAGTTCACATTCTGAGACCCTTGACCTTTCGTCTCAGGACTGGAAAGTCACAAACAACGTCTGGTGATTACAAAAGTGAAGAAGCTAATGACAGAGCCGACTGTTCAGAAACGACCAGAACTACTGTACAAACACACACGACACCACC
The DNA here is from genome assembly GCA_014155875.1 of Cepaea nemoralis. Taxonomy (NCBI): domain Eukaryota; kingdom Metazoa; phylum Mollusca; class Gastropoda; order Stylommatophora; family Helicidae; genus Cepaea; species Cepaea nemoralis. Next base: position 215,300 of record JACEFZ010014092.1, on the reverse strand, counting down.
AGTTAGGAAACCGCCATGACTCCTAATGAACCCACTCTGATGCTTATCACGGGCCTCTCTTCCCCACCCTGAGAGCTACACAAACTCCAGAGAGAGCGAGCCACTTCAGTGCAGAAACTCCACGTCCGTGATTCCTGCATGGTCGTCACGCATAATTCTGTTCTTAAAGAGCCATGGTCCTAGATTAGGGAAGATAGGATTCCATCTGTGTGCAATTTGCCAAAAAGAAAAGAAGCCTGTCCACTATTACCGAACGCAAAACAAAACACACAAAAACACCAACAGCCGCAGGTTTTCGTGTGATTATGCGTATCTTAAACTACTGAGCGTAATCTTGTCAAGAAATCAACAATCAGCTGAAAGATGCTGATGTTGACAGCGATGTCCTGTAAAGGATATGCGAACAAACAAACAAAAACATGCGTTTCTTGTTTCTTCTAATGTGTCGCTCAGAAATACCAGTATTTCTTTTCACGTTAGCACAATAGTTTCGCACCCGTATGCGCGCGCACACACACAGAAAGGTAGGCAGACACACGCATACACACCGACAGACACATCAGTGCGCGTCCCTTGGCGTGCCCAGTCGAGATCAACCGTTTCATTATTGAACCCCTGTCATCATTTGGAGAAAACAAGTTCGACTCTCTCTCTCTCTCTCTCTCTCTCTCTCTCTCTCTCTCTCTCTCTCTCTCTCTCTCTCTCTCGCCTTCCCTGATATCTAATGCATCCTCAGATCTATACTATTATCCCTCGTCTGCTCTGAGTGTTAATCAATATATCAGGCCCTTTGCGGAACGTCGCCCTCATCACGGCCGGCCACAACGATTCTCCATCTTTTACCATGTTTACCGACTCTTGTGGACACAGAGGTGTTTCCACGGCACCAGGGCCAGGTTCTATACTGGCCAAGACCTACTAACACGTCCTAGTCGTGCGTCCTGGGCAACAGGTCTCTTCGGGGTCCTGGCTAACATAGTACAGTAGGATCGCTGATTCTTCCGAAGTCGGAGAGTATCTGCCTGCACGGCGAGGAACCACCAGTCCGCACATCAATAAGCCAGACATGGGCTAACGGATACTCACGCAAACCTCAGTCCGGTATGACATCACACTGATGTTGGACAACAGGATGTCTTCATCCGACATACAGGACTTCACGCTGGAGTTCACAGCCAGCGAACACAAGCAAGCAAGCAAGCATGTCAGTTTTTATTTTTACATAGACTACAATGGTCCGGCTTCTGTGCCTTCTGGAAATACGTCTTGAAAATATTGTCTACAGTTTGGTTCAAACTCAGGACGTTTTAATTTAGGGTTGAGTGCCATACTTGTAAGCCATTTACATCTTCTAGAGTATTTTACTGACTTGAAAAGGTGTTAACAGAATTGCGTAATCCCGTACATACACGTGGGGGAAAACAGCTGCGAGAGATTTGGCAGCGGATCGCCCCTCTGTGGTAACTTACGGGGTTGTGGGAGCCGGTCGTTCAGAAATCAATGGCAAGCTACTGAACGTAAAACTTGCCTAGTACAACAACAGCAGCTGAAAATGCTGGTGTTGACTGCAACGTACTGTAAGGAATATGCAACATTTAAAAAACCGCCTCATGCTATTGTCTGAACAAGGTGTCTTCAATATACCCTGTCCATCTACGTGCAGATCGATCCCCGCCTCGTCTTCCAAGAACAAGGTGGCTTCAATACACCCTGTCCACCTTCGTACTGGTCGACCCCGCCTCTCCTTCCAAGAACCAGGTGGCTTCAATATATTCGGCCAATCTTCGTGCTGATCGAGCCCCGCCTCGTCTTCCAAGAACCAGGTGGCTTCAATATATTCGGCCAATCTTCGTGCTGATCGAGCCCCGCCTCGTCTTCCAAGAACCAGGTGGCTTCAATATATTCGGCCAATCTTCGTGCTGATCGAGCCCCGCCTCGTCTTCCAAGAACCAGGTGGCTTCAATATATTCGGCCAATCTTCGTGCTGATCGAGCCCCGCCTCGTCTTCCAAGAACCAGGTGGCTTCAATATATTCGGCCAATCTTCGTGCTGATCGAGCCCCGCCTCGTCTTCCAAGAACCAGGTGGCTTCAATATATTCGGCCAATCTTCGTGCTGGTCGAGCCCCGTCTCGTCTTCCAAGAACCATGCTGTGATGGCTGGCTGTTCTTTCCAAACCACTATGACTTATTATATCGCAAAAGCATGTCAGTTTCTGAGATAGAATGTTGTTTGTGAGCCAGTTTCCTTCCATGTCCAGACCTTTTTGTAAACTCTCTCTTGGTCCACGGTATTCCAGGAATTAGTCTGCAACAATTAAGATCACAGGCCCCGATTTTCGTTCTTAATGAATGCGAAATCTCCTACAGCTCAGATCTGTATATTGCCACAAGAAAGATGCTTGACCCCAATTTTGTTTGTCGCTGTTCTGTCCTGAGCTCTTAACTCTTTAACCTCTGCATTGTTACAGCCAGTTTACGGCTGAATTCTCCTTACAGGCCCTATTGTTTTTTTCGATTTCTTATTGAATAGATTACGGAGAAAAGTCATAACCTCTAAGCCGGCTTCGTGGCTTAGAGGTTATGACTTTTCTCCGTAATCTCGTATACTCTCGTCGGTAACGTGATGACGGTTCAAATCAGCAGTGGTTCGAATCGCATCGGTAACTTACGGGGTATGTGAGCCGGCCGCTCAGAAAGCAAAGGCAAACTACTGAGCGTAATCTTGCCAAGAGATCAACATACAGCTGAAAGATGCTGGTGTTGACAGCTAAGTCCTGTAAAAGATATGCTAAATAAAAAACAAATTGTTGATTATGATCTTTGGTTTTAGTTTTGTGTGTACAATTTGTTTTAATTCAGACAAAAATATTTTGATCTTCCATATGTCTTTAGAGATATCAAATTCGATACGTGTAAATGCACTTTCTACGACCAATGAAACGTCCCACTCTCCTACATGGCTGGGGATGGGGTGGTATGGCTGGGGCACGCTGACGCCCCAAAACAAAATGAATATAATAAAACAACTGAATACGCGGTTCTGTACTGCGTAGATTATTCAAAAGAAAACAAACAAACAAAATAAATTGTCAGTACTGTCGTGGAATACTGGAGTTAACTATTCCCAGATGGACGACTGTATACACCGACTAACCAGGTAGGAGAAGGGTTAACCAACAAAGGAGTGACCAGGCGCATGTGTTTCTAGGTCAAGACCCAGAAGGAGGCTAACCGCACAGGTAAACGGTCGAAGTGGAAAAATTGGTTTGCGACTAAAGCAGAGAGATTATTGGACAGCATATTGCAGTATGGATGTGAAACGGTTCAGAACTGGAATTTTCCACTAACAATGATAATGCAGTCTGGATGTGAGGTGTCCAGCAATGTCAAGGACTATGCGGCATAAATGACCGATATAAAGAGGGTCAATTCTTTGTGTAAAGTTAGTGTGTGTTCCAAACTGACCTGAAGGAGATATGTTCTTGAGTGGGAATAGAAATACACGTCCCTAATGATGGAAAGAGGGGATAATAGTGTGTTATTCGCTAAGTGTTATTTCGATTCCAGGAACATAGATGCCTAAATAAGGTATAAAGATATTAGATATAGTTTAGGATATGAATATAGATGTGCGTGAAGTGCATTTAACATTACTTTCTATTAGTAGGAATAGTATAGACGATTAGGTGAATCTTCTATCCTATGTCAGAGTGGGTTTTTTCGGAAGCCTTTTCATTTCGGCTGGAGGAAAAGACACTCACATAGGAGAGAAGAGGAAGCAGACACAGATCTCATTATTAAATGTATATCACACAGGTTTCCATACCAGTGCGGGACTTATCAACTAAGAGATTACACAGATGGCTGTGGTCAAGATCACCCAGTGTTGATAATCCACAAGAAAGCACTTTAAAGTAATAAAGCACGACACTTGTGCATAAGAAAGGAAGGAAAAGAAGTGGCATCTTAATAAGTCAGGAGGACAGAGAATGGAAAATAGAGATCATACAAACTAAAGAAAAAAGACTCAAATTACTCAGTATCAAAGAGTTGCAAGGTGCATACAAAGTGCCTATATCAATTAAGTGTAGAACTTTTACAGGACAAAAATAGAGAACACTAGAAACTCGATGTGTTTTTCCAGGATGGAATTAAGAACGCTATAAGATAATAAAGACCATACAGTTTACGCTGACAGCATATGGTGATCGGGTTAAATACATTCATACAGTGGTGAACATTTTTTCATTACAAAAAACGGATATATCTACCGACTCAAGCAGACGGAGCTGTCAGGGTGAGACCGTTCTGTTATATCTATGTCATGTCCTGTACTCTAGCTGAGAGAAGAGACGAGAGAAACCACGGAGACTATCTATCAACATCTTATCTGGCAGCCACACTAGAAGAACATACCAACTACATAGACAATATCCATACATACACCAGACATAGTTTTTTTATTAATAAATCTTTTATCTTATCGTTGAAAGGAACTGTTGTCGGAGTATGTGTTGAGGGAATAATAGAGAGAGTGAAAGAAATAGATATATGGAAGGGAAGACAGAAGAGAGGAGTGTAGACCAAAGTCAGTCAATAATCCCAACAGATAATAAGTTTAAAGATGTGCTTGTTGAGTCCAGTCTCCTCTCTGGAATTTAACAGGACATAATTGGTGGAGCAGCGGGGTACGTACATACATTATACCCATATGACCGAAGCATAACATGGCATATGAATAAAGGGGTACTTGCATATTGGCACAGGCATAGCGGAGTACCTACATGTTGGGACATACTGATTGGAATAAAAGAAGTATATATTGATGACTTTTAATGGAAGGACGTCCATTGGATATATGGTGCCATTACATTTATGGTAGAAACATTTCATTAATGCTGGTGACTTTACAGTGAGAAAGTTCCAGACAGAGTGAATGTGGATAGGTGGTAAGACACATTACATACCTAGTCACACGGTCACACGTCTACATAAGTCTTTATCCTATATCTCCTCTTGTGGATGAGAGAGTGGTTGTGATGTACTGTGTGGTGTTGGAGATTTATAATAATTAATAGATATAGATAAATGATATAGGTTCTAGGTAGATTATCGGTTTATAGTGAGTATTCTTTACTGCTTTGAGGTGTCTTTACTCAACGTGCTGACTTATCTGCTGTAACTATGGCAACTCCTAAAGTAACTACAGCCGAACTGAGGGCCAACGGGGAGGCAATTGGTTTAGCTGGTTCCGAGCTAACTGATTATATACAAGAAAGAGAGCGAGAGGTTCGTCAAGCGGAAAGGGAGGAGCGGAAGACCCAGTTGGAAGCAGAAGAAGCCCACAAGATAAGGGAACATGAATACCGCATGCGAGAACTGGAGCTCAAGACACAAACTAAGGGAGAAATAGATGGAGTGGAAGGAAATTCTTCTTCACCTGGTGCAACCCATATGAGTGGACATGGTTACCATGCCATGAAGTTTCCCTTAGCTGTCTACGATCAGTCTAAGGAACGCTTTGACCAGTACGCATCTCGTTTCGAAGCAATGTCAGTCGCTATGGGGCTGGATCGGAGCAGATGGGCTCTTAAACTATCCCAGGGTTTAATCGGTTCGGGATTTGAAGTGTACACACGCTTACCACCAGGACAGGAAAATAATTACCAGGAATTAAAAGCCGCTTTGATGAAACATTTTGACATAACCGCACAAACGTATAGGAAGAAGTTTAGATCGTCTAGACGAGAGCCGGGAGAACTATTCGCCGCCTACAGTCTGAGGCTGAAATCCTATCTCCAGAAATGGATGGACTTGGCAGAATTCACGAGGGATTATGAGAGTCTCGAAGAGATGATGGTGGTAGACCAAATGCGAAAGCAAATGTCGAAACCTCTCAGAACCTTCTTGGGAGAACAAGGGGCGGAACGGATTGATGTTGTGAATAAGCTGGCGGAACGATTCGTGGAAGTACATGGTGAAACTGAGGAACTAAGTACACAAACCAAAGGTCAGGAGAAACCAGAGAAAAAGAAACCTAAAAACTGGGAAGGAGAAAAAGGGGAACCTTATATAAAGCACACAGAGGAGAGTTCAGAGAAGGTGAAGGTAGGAAACCAGAGCACCTCGAATTCTCAAGCGAAACGACAGTGGTCTGAAAAGTGGTGTTCGTTTTGTAAGGCGGCCTCCCACAACACCAAAGACTGCAGATCGAAACCTAAAAGTTCTTACTTCGCAGCATGCAAAGTGATTCCTACATCGGTGATCACAGACAAGGCTGAGGTCGGCGAAGGAGAAAGGAACAAAAAGGACACACGGGAAACCTAGGAAGGGAACAGAGTGCACTCACTGCCAGTCGACAACACATAATACTGTGGACTGCAGATGCAAGGCCAAACACGCCAATTGCATAACCAACCTCGAGGAATCAAAAGAGGAAGGCAAGGAAACGGTCAAGGAGATGAAAGACACTCAGGACCAAGAGAGACCACCTGTGGTTGAACTTATTGAAGTCAATGGCCAACAGGTTGCTTGTCTCTACGATACCGGTTTGGATGGGGAAGCGGTGGTGGACGCCAGCTTGGTAAGCCCAGACCAACTTTACAGGGGAGACCATAGAAATACAGCCGGCAATGAGGAGTGCTGTTACCATGACGCTGCCAATCGCCAAGGTGGAGATTAAATCCAGGTACGTCACGGGCATTATTCCAGCTGCTGTATTATCTGACTCCTTATTTCCAATGATCATTGGCACGAAATATGTCTTTTTGGGGATGCCCAAACAGCCAGCCCAACAGGGAACAGTAGTCAGTGGATCTCAAGGGAAGGAAAAAGAGGCAGAGACACTATGCGACAACTCAGGGAGAGGAGAATTGCATACTGCCCAGAGGAAGGATACTACGTTGCATCCTTGCTACAGGAAGCTGCAAAGAAGTGCTGAGCCACCAGAACGGGGACAGTACTTTCTGAAGAATCAACTACTCTATCGGAGAGCTGGGAGGGGAGATAACCTGCATGAGCAGTGGGTGGTTCCAGAGACCCACCGTCCTCACATTCTTCAGAGTGGACACATCATAGGCGAGAATCGACATATGGGTGTCAGAGAGACCTTGCAGCAAATATCCGGCCATTATTGCTGGCCAGGAATGACCGGAGATGTACGCCGGTGGGTGAAGTCTTGTTCGGAGTGCCAGAAAGCACCACCCAACAAGCGAATTAAGAGGAAACTAGCTCTTAAAGTGGAAGACAAAGTGGAAGTGTGGAGTCCAGCAGAGACCAATATACTCCAAGTAGGATGGAAAGGACCTTATCCTGTGGAAAAGGTGGTGTCCAAGAACATCTACAAAATACGGATCGGGGAAGAGAAGAAAAATCTCCCTAGACATCTCATTCGGAAATATGAGGAGAGATCCGGGAGCAAAGCTTCGCACTTTATGGTGATGGCAGCCATTAGGACAAAGGTTACCAGTCCAGACGAAGACCAGAGATCGCCAGTACAACATAGGAGGGCCTATGGGACAGTACGTGATAGGTCAGATTTACCCAACGAAAGGAGGAGGGAAATCACAAGTCAGGGAAAGGACAAGAGTGAAAGTTTCACCGGTAACCAAGTTCAGAAGGGGTGGGTAACGTCGGGAAAAGCGAGAATTACCCAGGACTCCAACCGAATATTGGCTGACCAGATACAATATCGCCCAAGATGGTCCTGGAAGCAAAGTCCAGGAGGTTTGGGAAAGACGACTCGGTCCGACGAGGACGAGGCGGAACATCCCCAGAGGCAAAGCCGGGGGAAACCAAGAGGACATGGAAGCAGTGTTACAATCAGGATGGGACAATCCGTTTGTATTGTGAGCCGTCGCTGACGCAAGTCGAAAGTAGGTCGACCAGACGTACAGGAGCGAGGAGCCAACACTAGTTTCAGTCGTTAGTAGTATAGTAGGGTGTCAATTAGAGCGCCTACTGGATAATGAGATGAGCCATGTGAGGATCCAATCATATCATCAACACGTGATGTTAATAGCGACTTAGCAGAAGCTCAACGCACGGTGGATGTGATGGACGTTGTTGCTGCAACTGGACTTCACAATGGAATACATCCTTGGTAAGGAGAATGTAGGAGCGGATTTGATATCCAGACATCCAGCTCCGGAGGAAGAAGACTAGGATTGTGGATCATGGGAATCAAACCTACAGTGAGAAAGATTCGACGCGGTCTAATCTCTTAAGAGGGGGCCTATGTCGTGAAATACTGAAGAGTTAACGATTCCCAGATGGACGACTGTATACACCGACTAACCAGGTAGGAGAAGGGTTAACCAACAAAGGAGTGACCAGGCGCATGTGTTTCTAGGTCAAGACCCAGAAGGAGGCTAACCGCGCAGGTAAAACGGTCGAGTGGAAAAATTGGTTTGCGACTAAAGCAGAGAGATTATTGGACAGCATATTGCAGTATGGATGTGAAACGGTTCAGAACTGGAATTTTCCACTAACAATGATAATGCAGTCTGGATGTGAGGTGTCCAGCAATGTCAAGGACTATGCGGCATAAATGACCGATATAAAGAGGGTCAATTCTTTGTGTAAAGTTAGTGTGTGTTCCAAACTGACCTGAAGGAGATATGTTCTTGAGTGGGAATAGAAATACACGTCCCTAATGATGGAAAGAGGGGATAATAGTGTGTTATTCGCTAAGTGTTATTTCGATTCCAGGAACATAGATGCCTAAATAAGGTATAAAGATATTAGATATAGTTTAGGATATGAATATAGATGTGCGTGAAGTGCATTTAACATTACTTTCTATTAGTAGGAATAGTATAGACGATTAGGTGAATCTTCTATCCTATGTCAGAGTGGGTTTTTTCGGAAGCCTTTTCATTTCGGCTGGAGGAAAAGACACTCACATAGGAGAGAAGAGGAAGCAGACACAGATCTCATTATTAAATGTATATCACACAGGTTTCCATACCAGTGCGGGACTTATCAACTAAGAGATTACACAGATGGCTGTGGTCAAGATCACCCAGTGTTGATAATCCACAAGAAAGCACTTTAAAGTAATAAAGCACGACACTTGTGCATAAGAAAGGAAGGAAAAGAAGTGGCATCTTAATAAGTCAGGAGGACAGAGAATGGAAAATAGAGATCATACAAACTAAAGAAAAAAGACTCAAATTACTCAGTATCAAAGAGTTGCAAGGTGCATACAAAGTGCCTATATCAATTAAGTGTAGAACTTTTACAGGACAAAAATAGAGAACACTAGAAACTCGATGTGTTTTTCCAGGATGGAATTAAGAACGCTATAAGATAATAAAGACCATACAGTTTACGCTGACAGCATATGGTGATCGGGTTAAATACATTCATACAGTGGTGAACATTTTTCATTACAAAAAACGGATATATCTACCGACTCAAGCAGACGGAGCTGTCAGGGTGAGACCGTTCTGTTATATCTATGTCATGTCCTGTACTCTAGCTGAGAGAAGAGACGAGAGAAACCACGGAGACTATCTATCAACATCTTATCTGGCAGCCACACTAGAAGAACATACCAACTACATAGACAATATCCATACATACACCAGACATAGTTTTTTATAATAAATCTTTTATCTTATCGTTGAAAGGAACTGTTGTCGGAGTATGTGTTGAGGGAATAATAGAGAGAGTGAAAGAAATAGATATATGGAAGGGAAGACAGAAGAGAGGAGTGTAGACCAAAGTCAGTCAATAATCCCAACAGATAATAAGTTTAAAGATGTGCTTGTTGAGTCCAGTCTCCTCTCTGGAATTTAACAGGACAAGTACTATCGAAAACTGGTTAAATGTCTTCCTTGTAAATGTAATTCCTTAAATATGCCCAAAACGAAGCTTCAAACATCGGTGTGCTAGTGGTAGAAACAAAATGGTTTAAATGTCTTCCTTTGTAAATGTAATCCTTAAATATATGCCCAACAATGCGAAGCTTCAAACATCGGTGTGGCTAGTGGTAGAAACAAATGGTTAAATGTCTTCCCTTGTAAATGTAATTCCTTAATATGCCCAAAACGAAGCTTCAAACATCGGTGTGCTAGTGGTAGAAACAAAATGGTTAAATGTCTTCCTTGTAAATGTAATTCCTTAAATATGCCCAAAACGAAGCTTCAAACAGCGGTGTGCTAGTGGTAGAAACAAAATGGTTCAATGTCTTCCTTGTAAATGTAATTCCTTAAATATGCCCAAATGAAGCTTCAAACAACGGTGTGCTAGTGGTAGAAGACACAGTGCACGGGTAAATCTATACTTGGGCACTGCTCTAGGGGAATGAAATCATGTTCACCGTGCATGTCACATTTGATCGATTCACTGATTAGCTTGAATCAACGTCATCGCACTAACATGTCCAGGTGTGACCTGCCTTTCTCAGTAGACATCAGAATATAGGAGTACTGATTTTGCTCTATAGATATCGCAGCGCCGTCTTCTTCTTCCTCTTTCGCCCTTAATCCTCTGTTGGGGCACAGACCCTCAACTAACTCATTCCAAGTCGTCCTATCATAGGCTATTTCATGCAGGTCCGTTCATGGCCTCCCACATTATTAATGTATCTCTCTACGTCTCTTCCCGTGTTTTATTCTTCCTCTATTTCTTTCGCCCTGTGGATTACAGACAATGGCCGCTCTAGTTACAACTGAACTGCAGGGGTCCGATTTGTTCTCAACAGGAGTGTAGGGGGTTCAGATTTGCTTACTGATTATGAATGCGCCTCTGTCGTTCACAGCCCGGTGTTCAAGCCTGTTGCTGGCAACAGAGATCAATCTTGGTCAGATTGATTCGCCATCTCTATGTCAGCGTGTACCAGCTGGACATGTGTGAAGCGTATTGTGTTTCATAGACCAAGCGGCACCCAATGGGTGGTGTGGCCATCATCAAGCCGTCTGCTTTTACTTCCCAAAATATCTTCTGGTACCAATTTTAGGCTGGGTCGACCAGGCAGCCCAGCTCAACTATAAAAGCTTCAAAATGCCCGATGCGGATCGAACCCAAGACCTCCAGTACGGCAGGCGAGCGTCTAGCCACTACGCTACTGCGGCTCCCAAGTGTGTTTCTGGGTGTGTTTCAAATGGGTATAGGTTGAGAGTTAGTCACCTGGTTAAAAAGTTAGTTGCATATCCTTTACAGGACGTCGCAGTCATCCTCAGCATTATTGCTGAGTGCATTGCAGAATGTAAGACGGGCCTGCGTGCCCAATTCTTAATCCTTAGAAAATAACGTTTTGTTGTTGTTGCTGTTCGTGATATCTTGGCAAGTTTACGTTCAGTAGTTAGACACTCGGTAACTCCTGTTCACTGAGTCTCAGCCACAGCCAATCTACACGCAAACACGTAAACTTGGCTGATACATAGTGTCACCGGCTGTGGGATGACAGATCATCCATGCGTACATAAATAATGACACCATGGGGTTGCTAATACTGTCCCCGGAGCCACTGATTTAACTGTCACAACTGAAACACTATCCATTACTGCTTATATTGTAGTACCTTGCGGTGTAGGGCAGGGTGGTCTTGCGACTGAGGAATTAAGGCCGCCTGTAAAGTAGCAGTCCCCGCTGAACTGTGCAGGTTAGGGTTCTCTTTTTTCCCCACCGACAGAAACATATCGATCGCCATACCGAAGTTTTGAATCCGGGTTTCCCGAAAAGAAGTCCGGCGTCATAGCCACTCGGCCAGACACGCCATACATTGATTAACGCTAGAAATAAATGTACAGGTGTTGCTGGGATTTCATGTACTTGTTGTACTGTATTTTATTTGTATATCTGTAATAGTCTACTTTACTGTTCCTACTTCATGATTTTTCTCCCATTTTTCTCATTTGGTTATTTGTCTTAATATAGTCACTGAAGTGTCTTCCCATGTTTATATATTGCCTTGTGTTTGTTTGCTGATGAAGGCTAGTCTCCGCAATGCCCTTTATTTTCAGTTATTGTGTTCCGTAAAGCTGCATTATTTCGTATTATTTATACACATTTAATCAGAAAAACAAGAAAAGTTGGTAGAGGACATACACAAGAGATTGAAGAAACTAATCCAGCATGGTACACTCGCTTCTTTGACAGTTGCAGGCACACCAGACTTCAAACCATAAGTTCGAATTAGCATCCAGGTGGCAATGTGTGTTTTTAATGTAGGCTCCACAGTGGAACTAACCTAAAGAGGGTACTAGAAAATATGTTTGAAAGTTAAGGCCGGCGTCGTGATGTTGACCTAATGACCCCTCGAGTGCCGATTGGTCTATTAAAATATGAGGCTAGTACCATATGTCCGATTTGTCTGCAGGCTTGTAGCAAGGGTCCTCTACCGATCGCCAATTGATCAACGATAAATGCTCGGTATCACACCAAGGGCATTTACATCCCAGGGAATTCACTGCTTACCCATTTTAGGTCGAGTGGCCCCGGGAGGCCTAGGTTACGGACAAACATTCCCCGCGTGGAAGGGGACATAATACCAGCTGGTCGGCAGGTAAACGTGCTAGCCACTGCGCTGCTGTGATCTTCGTACAACACTATAGGTCACGCAAATGTCTACTGCCCAAGCAAAAGTTCTCATAGCAATATAGGTCTCGCACTAATCTACTGCCCAAGCAAAAGTTAAATTTTTAGTTGCTTATCCTTTTACAGGACGTCACAGTCAACCCCAGCATGTGTTTGCTGTTTGTGATCTCTTGGCAAATTTAAGTTCAGTAGTTTGCCACTGCTTTCTGAAGCGACCGGCACCCATACCATTTTGCAAAACAAAACAAAAAAACAAAACAAAAACCACGCAAGGCGATCTGCTGCCAAATCGCTAGCGGCTGTGATTCGAACGCGCTATGTGGGATTACGAACTGCATGCGTAACCCTTCGCTGTGCAGCCGGCAAAAGGACAAGAAAACATGCAAAAACATCGGGTCGTTACACTGGACTTGTAGTCTTATTTCTGCGTGTCACCTTTCAATTCTATGAGTGTCTATCAATACTAACAAATATGCCTTCTTCCTTTTCCTTCCCCTTTCTAAACCCTGCCACTGAGCCGCACTGCCACTGAGCCGCACTGCCACTGTACAACTCAACAACATGGATCCCCACCGGTCAAAAAAGCCACGAAAATAGATTTTAATGATTACCAAAGCGCACCGAAGGCCTCCTTTTAGCAACACATCCTCCCTCAGAATCCCAGAGCTGTCAATGAGTGAACGTTTTTCGGCCTTTAACAAGTTATGGATTGCCTGGCACTCATGGCCTCCACAGTGCATGCAGGTGTGGACCGTGGGGCGTACACAAAGAGAGACAGACAGCTCCTTGTTAGCGTATGTGGATGGTGAGGAGGAGAGGGGAGGCGTAGTGAGAAACCCACGATAAATGTGAGTGGACAACATCAAAAGATTGATTAGAAGAATCCTGTATGTGTGCACTGTAAAAACACAAGGCAGGTGGTGTTGGGGACTCCTGGCAACCGACTTTCAAAGCGTATATGGTACTTGATGATGATGATGATGATGATGATGATGATGATGATGATGATGATGATGATGATGATGATGATGATGATGATGATGATGATGATGAAGACGACGACGCCGGTGACGATGTCAGTGTTGAATAAAGGAGAGAATATTACCGATTAACTAACACCTCCATGGGTAGCACATACATATGGGTATCTATCTATAAGTCTATTAGCTCCAGCGGTCTCTATGATGGCTAAAGTCGCTTCTCTGATCGCTGTCATGGCTAATGTTGCTCCAGTGACCCCTGTGATGGCTAATGTTGCTCCAGTGACCCCTGTGATGGCTAATGTTGCTCCAGTGGCCTCTGTGATGGCTAATGTTGCTCCAGTTGCCCCTGTGATGGCTAATGTTGCTCCAGTGGCCCCTGTGATGGCTAATGTTGCTCCAGTGACCCCTGTGATGGCTAATGTTGCTCCAGTGGCCTCTGTGATGGCTAATGTTGCTCCAGTGGCCTCTGTGATGGCTAGGGTTGCTCCAGTGGCCCCTGTGATGGCTAATGTTGCTCAAGTGGCCCCTGTGATGGCTAATGTTGCTCCAGTGGCCCCTGTGATGGCTAATGTTGCTCCAGTGACCCCTGTGATGGCTAATGTTGCTCAAGTGGCCCCCTGATGGACTAATGTTGCTCCAGTGGCCCCTGTGATGGCTAATGTTGCTCCAGTGGCCCCTGTGATGGCTAATGTTGCTCCAGTGGCCCCTGTGATGGCTAATGTTGCTCCAGTGGCCTCTGTGATGGCTAATGTTGCTCAAGTGGCCCCTGTGATGGCTAATGTTGCTCCAGTGGCCTCCTGTGATGGCTAATGTTGCTCCAGTGGCCCCTGTGATGGCTAATGTTGCTCCAGTGGCCCTTGCTAATGTTGCTCCAGTGGCCCCTGTGATGGCTAATGTTGCTCCAGTGGCCCCTGTGATGGCTAATGTTGCTCCAGTGGCCCCTGTGATGGCTAATGTTGCTCCAGTGGCCCCTGTGATGGCTAATGTTGCTCCAGTGGCCCCTGTTATGGCTAATGTTGCTCCAGTGGTCCTTGTGATGGCTAATGTTGCTCCAGTGGCCTCCCTGTGATGGCTAATGTTGCTCCAGTGGCCCCTTGTGATGGCTAATGTTGCTCCAGTGGCCTCCCAGATGGCTAATGTTGCTCCAGTGGCCCCTGTGATGGCTAATGTTGCTCCAGTGGCCCCTGTGATGGCTAATGTTGCTCCAGTGGCCCCTGTGATGGCTAATGTTGCTTCAGTGGCCTCCTAGATGGCTAATGTTGCTCCAGTGGCCTCTGTGATGGCTAATGTTGCTCCAGTGGCCTCTGTGATGGCTAATGTTGCTCCAGTGGCCCCTGTGATGGCTAATGTTGCTCCAGTGGCCCCTGTCTTGGCTAGTGTTGCTCCAGTGGCCCCTGTGATGGCTAATGTTGCTCAAGTGGCCCCTGTGATGGCTAATGTTGCTCCAGTGGCCCCTGTGATGGCTAGGGTTGCTCCAGTGGCCCCTGTGATGGCTAATGTTGCTTCAGTGGCCTCCTAGATGGCTAATGTTGCTCCAGTGGCCTCTGTGATGGCTAATGTTGCTCCAGTGGCCTCTGTGATGGCTAATGTTGCTCCAGTGGCCCCTGTGATGGCTAATGTTGCTCCAGTGGCCCCTGTCTTGGCTAGTGTTGCTCCAGTGACCCCTGTGATGGCTATGTTGCTCCAGTGGCCCCTGTGATGGCTAATGTTGCTCCAGTGGCCCCTGTGATGGCTAATGTTGCTCCAGTGGCCTCTGTGATGGCTAATGTTGCTCCAGTGGCCTCTGTGATGGCTAATGTTGCTCAAGTGGCCCCTGTGATGGCTAATGTTGCTCCAGTTGCCCCTGTGATGGCTAATGTTGCTCCAGTGGCCCCTGTTATGGCTAATGTTGCTCCAGTGACCCCTGTGATGGCTATTGTTGCTCCAGTGGCCCCTGTGATGGCTAATGTTGCTCCAGTGGCCCCTATGATGGCTAATGTTGCTCCAGTGGCCCCTGTGATGGCTAATGTTGCTCCAGTGGCCCCTGTGATGGCTAATGTTGCTCCAGTGGCCCCTGTGATGGCTAATGTTGCTCCTGTGGCCTCTGTGATGGCTAATGTTGCTCCAGTGGCCCCTGTGATGGCTAATGTTGCTCCAGTGGCCTCCCAGATGGCTAATGTTGCTCCAGTGGCCTCCCAGATGGCTAATGTTGCTCCAGTGGCCTCCCAGATGGCCAATGTTATTTCAGTGGCCTCCCAGATGGCCAATGTTGCTCCTGTGGCCTCCAAGATGGCCAAAGTTGCTCCCGTGGTCTCTGTGCTGGTCAACATTGCTCCAATCGCCTATGTAATTGTCAATGTTGCTCCGATGGCCTCTGTGATTGTCAGTGTTCAACGGTTGGCCCATGACTGAAGGGGCAAACGTCGTCGTATTCTTTTAGTTTTCCTTAAATCATAGCAGTCTTCGTTAGGTGTGTTGGCAAAGCAATGCAAACCTCATGTTTGCACAATCAGCGTTGGAGGTTGCCAGGTATGCTCAACAACAAACCACATTTGACTGCTAATTTCACACAATATATATTGAAACATGAATAATACACTCACTGCACGGTGACCTGCATTTTCTCCACTGAAAAGAACTGGACATCAGCGGGCACCCTAGGCGACACCAATATTGACAGCTTTAGACTTACGACGACGCCATGTGCTTCACTTCAAGGCTATCGCTGACCGCCACGTCCACTCAATCCTTTACGCATTTCTCCTTTAGTCTAATACCCCGCCCCGCCCCCTCCCCGGTCTTACATGAATGCTAATCAATACATGAATCAGATAATCCTATATTGTTAAAGTTAACAAATAAAATACCCTTTGTATACTGTATACGACGAACAATATTACTCAAATACATCGAAGCCTTGGCAATTAAGCATTTAAAACCGCGGTTGTGCCGACGGAAAGATTTCACGGTGAATCTGCGATTACTGTGGAGATAACAATGCTCCACGTTTGAACATTATTAGAGACTGTGTGTTGTGTATTTCAGTCAAAATATGATTCATCCATTCACGTCATATGATAAATAAGTCTGCTGTATGCGAATTACGAGATGTAGAGAAATATACCAGGCAACCTATTGTTTATGGTCTCATGGTTGTTGGTTTTTGACTGTTTACTTGGTTTGTTGGCTGGCTGTTTGGTTGGTAAGTTGATTGATTGCGAATTCTCTGAAAGACTGTGGGCTAAAACTATTCTAATGCTCTGACATTCGGTGTATCTCTGAAAAGTGCGTGCACACAATACAGTGAGACTGTTGTAAAGATCCCCCTCCGACCTAGTAGTATCTACACAGAGATTTATTTGAGAGCTCTCTTTAAATAATCCTACAAGACTGCGAGTCTCGGAGTTCTCCGTTATATATTTTAATATGGGAGCACAAGAGCATCATAAGAAAGCAAAGTCGTATATCAGCGGTAGTACAATGGCTTACAACCGTTGGGAAAAAGAAAAAACATTCACAAGTATTGTTTGAATTCCATAGGAATAAACGAAAGAAGTAGACATTAGAAGACACAACAGACAACAACAAAACTGAAAGCTATAACTACCATACTGTGATTCGCTTATGTTGTCTAGTGTTTCCTCTAATCTCTGCTTCTTTCTTCTACTTCAATGAGCTCCAAACAACATTCATGAATTTGTTTATGAGCTGTCTTAGTGTCCTCCAGTGTTCCCCAACTGATATTTCTGTCAATAATCTGGAAAAATACTATACTGATTTTTGCCTTCAGATTATGTCCACAGAATGGTGCTTGGTGTTCGGCGTGTATGTTTCCACTATACGGTAGATATACTATATTATATCAAACAACTCCAGTGGCTAAGTGAAGCCAAATACCTTGGCTTGCAAAACAATTGCTTATAATGACCAAATCATTTGTAAGGTGCCACTACATTCTTGGTCCCGACACTTGTTCTAAGGCTCTCAGATAAGGGACATGGCTCTACGTCCAAAGCCAAGATCTCCCGGATTGCGAGGACCCGACCGTTACGCTCATTCTGCTGCATGGAGGTGAGATGCTGTGTCGGCAGCATCTGCAGCCCACATCGTGGGCGTTACCAAAGGTGGGGGAAACAAGCGTCCCAGGGGCACATTGAGTGAGCGTTATCAAAGGTGAAAAAAGTCTCTACGGCTCTCAGCTAAGGGATATGACAGACAACCCCTAAGTCAATATCCCCGGGATGGGAGGGTCTGCATCTGCAGCCTACATCATGAGCGTTACCAAAGGTGGGGGAAAAGCGTCCCAGGGACACACTGAGTGAGCGTTTTCAAAGATGAAAAAGTCTCTACGGCTCTCAGCTGAGGGATATGGATGAACACCCCAAGTCAATATGTCCCGGATGAGAGGGCCTGGCCGTGAGATGCTGAGCCGGCAGCATCTGCAGCTTACCTCGTGAGAGTCACCAAAGGTGAAAAAACGTCTCATTTACACGAAATGGAATTGCTTGGCTAGTGAATCCATTACGTGGAAGTCCGAAGCGAAAGATTGGTGTGTGTACGTCATCTGTATACAGGTCCCCCCTAGTCTTCGAAGGAGCAGCCTGTGGTGAACGCGAGGCTCAATATATGGAAGTGAGTCTAAGCAGCCAAGTGACGATTCCTTGGGTGAGCCAGTACCAGAGCGCTATGTGTCGGCTCTGCAATTATGTAAGTCCTCTTGGATGGCGGGGAATGCCCATGGTCTCTCCCTTCCTTCCCCTGAGGGTTGACCGTGATGTCTTTGGTCGTTCTAACTTGACCAGCTGGAATATGGACGGCACCACAACAGTGAGAGTCGAAAGTCCTTTGAACCACCCGGGAAGGCTAACCCGGTCAATAAACGCCAGCGGAAGTCGGATGTGTCGGCCTATGGGCACACACACAAAAATTGACACAACGCAATTACGTCTGGGGAAAAAACACTCCGGATGAACGCAGAAGAAGATATCAAACTGCACTCTACACAGTACATTACTGTTTTTAGATAAACAATTCGCTCTTGCTTCTACATCCATCTTTTTTTAACTCTCCCATTTTCTAACTTCAATTCATACAGATGTATTAAGCAAATCTCTCTCTCTCTCTCTCTCTCTCTCTCTCTCTCTCTCTCTCTCTCTCTCTCTCTCTCTCTCTCTCTCTCTCTCTCTAACGCATACATACCCTTCCTCCTGAATTCATCCGACTGCCCTGTCTGTTGTCTACAAAACCGACGCCACCCCCCTACACACACACACACACACACACACACACACACACACACACACACACACACACACGCCCGCGCGCGCGCGACCGCCCCTCACAAGACAGCACCAGTGAAATGAAAGCATCAAGTATTATAACTGTTACTTGTACACAAACCACCAGCACCAGACAACCCGACCTCCCCAGAGCCCCATTTGCCTCCCTGATTATACCCCACCACAACTTCCGCACCATCGACACAAATTACTAGAGCCTTGGGTGTTTTCAGATTGCAATTTTTGTTTGACTGACCCATGAGAAACCAAGCAGGAAAACTGCTAACCAACCATCCAGCCGTGCTCAAAGCGACAGTCTGGAAGAGGTACAATTAAGTGTGGTTGGTCGATAGATCAGTCGGTCGATTTATTGGCCGCTTGGTTCGTCGTTTGGTTGGTAGGATGGATAGTTGGTTGGTTGGTTGTTTGTTAGGTTGGTTCGTTATTTGGTTGGCAGGTTGTTGTGGCAGTCAACCCCAGCGTTTTTTTTAAGGGGGGAGGGGGGATTGTTTGTGATGTTTTGCCAAGTTTATGTTCAGTTGTTTGCTACTGCTTTATGAACGACCAGCATTGACACCAAATTGTATAGAAACCAACGCTAGGCGGTCTGCTTCCAAATCTCCCGCAGCTGTTTCGTACGCGGTAAGCGGGATTACGAATTGCTTTCGCCACGGAGCCGGCTAAGACAGACAAAGAGAACAAATAATATATATGAAAGCGAGGAGAAAGATTCAGAAAACATACTAGAGGAGGTACGATCAGCAACAACAAGTCTAGCGGAAGGGAAAGTCACCAGACTGTCACGACATACCAACGGAACTAATACATACAGGAGAAGCCAACGTCCATATCTACCATGTAAAGATCCTTTCTAGCGCTATTTGATCCAAAGCATGGAAGAGAACAATCTGCATCTATCTCCCAAAGAAAGGAAATATGAAAACACCGCACCAATTGTCGAATTAACAAATTATGCAAGGAAAATCCACCTGCGAATTATCATGAAGAGGCTTGTCTGTATTTCAGAAAATGAATTAAAGGAGATACTGACAGGTCTCAGACAGGTCAGAGGAACTAGGAACGGTATTTAAAACACGAGAACCATTTGTAAATGCAAAGTACAGTGTAGATCTTCATACTTGCTTCATAGACTACAGAGAATGCTTCTGAGGGCGAGGCAGTATTCTACAGACATGGGTCTGTTGTTCCACACATGAAGAGCTCCTGGGATTTTACACTCGTGGCGTAGGGAGAACTGTGGATGAGGCGCGCGGTGCCTTTGCTGTAACATCTAGCGGCTTGACTATGAAGGTCATTGCAGTAACTAAAACTATAGTCTTGCTGTAGACACACACTTTCACCCAGGCATGCTTTTTCGGCGACTTAATGAGTACTCTCGAAAATCGAGATGCGCTGGGTTCGAAGAAAGTAGGACAAGTCAATAGTGGAGGTCAAGTCTGATGAAAACAAGGTTCATGTTGGGCCTGGCTACACGGGATAAGAGGAAATAAGCAAGCTGATAGTCTTGTGGGCAGGACTTCTGTGGAAAGCGGGCGATCAATGGGTCTGGGTGATCTACAGAATGCTAACAAAGAAATCGGGTTTTTAAACGAATCATGAGACGGCTGCGAATCTGCAACTGTGACCAGACTGCACGAACATCAAGTCAGAAAGGGTGAAGCCAGACATGGGCTCTATATAGTGGGCCAAAGTAAAATAGTCAACTAACACAGAACTGGTGTCACCGACACGCCGAGGGACGGAATGGTTCGATGTGCAGCAGGGAAAATCTGGCGACTAACTAACTACAACCATCTTCAAACCATCTTCAGACATTCTGTAACATCTTGAGAGAAATTGTGTTTCTAGCATATTGACTCACCAAGAAACGAGTATTTTAAGCTCAAATGTTACCAAATGTTTTCTTAGAATATCGAGGGCCAATAATAAGAGCAATGTTGACATTCTAAAAGATTTGAACATCAAACAAAAATACAGACATTCTGAACATGAAAGAAAAAAATACAGACATTCACCAAGATCTGAACATGAAAGAAACCTACCCCATAAATAGCGTCATATTACGGAAACTGAAATACTGTGGCCACAGTATACGTGGCAGTAGCTTGGTGAGAACAGTGATGGAAGGGTTCCTGGAAGAAGTGGCAAGGGGTCGACCAGCACGAAGATAGATACAGGACAATGCAGACACCTTGGGCATGAGGGTACATGCAGTAGGAGGATACATGGCAAAAGATCTAGACACTATGTCGTTAGGCCGTGATGAGACCAACGTGATGTGAATGACATGCTGCACCATCAAATGATGATCAAATGATGATGATGATGATCAAATGATGATGATGATGATGATGATGATGACAGACAGACAGACAGACAGACAGACAGGCAGACAGACAGACAGACAGACAGACAGACAGACAGGACAGACAGACAGACAGAAAGAAAGAAAGAAAGAAAGAAAGAAAGAAAGAAAGAAAGAAAGAAGAAAGAAAGAAAGAAAGAAAGAAAGAAAGAAAGAAAGAAAGAAAAAGGAAGAAGAAGAAGAAGGAGAAGAAGAAGAAGAAGAAGAAGAAGAAGAAGAAGAAGAAGAAGAAGTAGTAGTAGTAGTAGTAGTAGTAGTAGTAGTAGTAGTAGTAGTAGTAGTAGTAGTAGTAGGAGGAGGAGGAGGAGGAGGAGGAGGGGGAGGAGAACAACAACAGTGTTTAATCAATCACATATTTCCCAATTTCTATAACTATAAGTGTCAAGCAATACCTGCAGTTGTCTGTATCGGGTTACCTCGGCGGCACCAGAAGTTCTCAATGTTCGCCATCGGCTAACAAACTACCCCAGGGACTACTACTTGCGCACACGCTCCGATACCCGAATGCTTTCCTAATAATCCACTAATGACCAGCTCTGGGCTATCTGCTTAAGACATTCGAGCACATACAAGTGTTGTCGACTCATCACCGACTATGGAGAACTGCCCCCGGACATCAGAGATTTGTTACTGTTATCCCTAGCACTGAATTACTGCTGTGTCCTCTTTATATTTTCATATGTTATGAATACATCATGAATATTTTTGTTAAAGCATCTTTACTATGCATACCAACTGTTGATATGGATACAATAAAATAAATGGAGGTCAGTATGGCTGAATAGATAAGAGATATCGCTATTAAACATCCGGTGTGCTGATGCCGAGGGAGCGGGTTCAACCCCTACGCTGGTCAGTTAGACTAAAATGACTTGGAGGCGTAAATTACAAGTGCCACTAAAGTCGGAGTGAGATCGCCAGATGGCGAGGGACACTGGTAATAGGGAAAGTTAATCCACACGTCAAAATTAAGCCCAGAGCACTGGAAGTAGTAGCACAGTGGTTCTCAACCTTTTTTGGTCCATGCCGCCCCTTTACCATATGTACAGAACGTCATTCCCCCCTTTCGAATTTCCTCCCTATAAATCCCCCCCCCCCCCCCCCCCCCCTTGCAGAGTATACATAAAAATACTAGCCAAATTTAATAACACGTACTAGAACAAGTCTAGACATCTACATAAAACGTGATTGTGAGTTCATTAGGGCGAGAAGTACAGAATCGTAAAATTTAGAAGGAAAAACAATATCAAGTAACTGGTTCTTGTATTAATGCGATCTTGAAATAATCTTAATTCCCCCCCCCCCCACCCCCTGGAAACCCTTAAATTCGTCCCCGGGGGGGGGGGGGGGGTTCCCCACCGGCTGAGAACCACTGTAGTAGCATGTGTATTAACTACGCTTGAGTTGAAAGCGAGCGAAAAGAACAACAAAAAATGCATGCCCGAATGCAAGAGCCCTATACTGGGGCAGTATCCATGCTATAGAAGAGAAGTACAGTCAATGAGGCGGGACTATACAAGTCAAGTACAGAACCACCCTGTTGCACGCCTTGCAGTCACCGGGCATGAGGAGCTAGACCCATGTTTGCATAAACTAATCAGCACTCGGTCGGTGATGGGTTCAGTATCCCACTGGCGGCCTTTGCTTCTCAACACATTTCCTGGTACTCGTTTTAGGCTGGGTCGATCTAGGATCCCAAGTCAATTTGTAAAGTCATCCCCCCCCCCCCCCCCCCAAGCGAATTTGAACCCATGGCCACTGGATCAGCAGGTGAGCGTCCAACGTCTGTACGGTGTTGTTTAATGACCAGGTTTACTGTCCTAAACGTATTCTATAGAAATTGCTGTGGTCGAAAGGTTCAGAGCGCTCGCTCTTACTACTTTAAATGCGCTATTGGAGGGTAAGAGGTTAACTCCCTAAACCGATCAGTTAGTACTTAAATTATGACTTCTCGTCCTTGACGTGGGGACGTAAATAACAAGTACCTCAGAAGTTGGATTGGGTTCGCCTGATGACGAGGGACACTGGTAAATGAGACATTGAAAAAGCAGGCCCATACAGAAAAACCAGTCTAGTGTGGACTACACTCGAGTTCAAAGGGAGAGAACGAATAAATAGATTTACATATTATACACTTTCTACTGTCCCAGAGCTGCCAACACGTTTGACCTATTTTTTTACGACTGGCAATTGATGAGATATTTTGAATCAGCGCAATGTACTAACATGATCTCACAACCATTTGCCTACCTGTATGTATGGGAGTACCACTGTGAACCAGCTAGAAATTAAGTGTATGTGGAAGTCTGAATTGTGGACCACGAAACAATGGACTCCATGTGGACATCTGAAACTAGGAAGAACTAACTATATGTGAGTGTTTGAAGGAGAACTAGGAAGAAACTAACTATATGTGGGTGTTTGAAGGTGAACTAGGAAGGTCTAACTATATGTGGGTGTCTGAAGGTGAACTAGGAAGAAACTAACTATATGTGGGTGTTTAGAGGTGAACTAGGAAGAAAGTAACTATATGTAGGCGTTTGAAGATGAACTAGGAAGAAACTAACTAAAATATGTGGAAGTCTAAAGATGAACTAGAACCAATCAAATGTAAAAGTCTGAAGATGAACAAGGAACAATCTACCTGTGCAGATACGGCCTGTCTGTACATATGGCCTGTCTGTACATATGGCCTGTCTGTACATACGGAACTAGCAAACTAACAGGATTTTACATCATGATACGGGGTTGGTAGAGTGTCCCTAGTTAATATTAAAGAGGGTAACTGTTAAGTTAATAGGTACTGGATGGTCGGTGTGAAAACTGTTTTTTTTTTTTTGCATATCCTTTACAAGACATCGCTGTCAACACCAGCATCTTGCAGCTGTATGTTGATCTCTTGGCACGATTACGCTCAGTAGTTTGCCATTGCTTTCTGAGCGGCCGGCTCACATACCCTATAAGTTACCGATGCGATTCGAACCACTGCTGATTCTCACCGTCATCACGTTACCTACGAGAGTATACGAGATTACGGAGAAAAGTCATAACCTCTAAGCCACGAAGACGGCGTGAAAACTGTTAGAAGAGAAAATACAGAAACAAGTACCAGGGGTGCACTGAACAGTCTGTCAAACATCGTTTGTAATGCCCAGGTGGTTAGTGTCGCCGCTTGTTTACTGTACAGGATGATGTGATCAACATCGAAACACGTTTGTTTACAATAACAGAACGATGTGTCAATGTAGTCGCAACATATTTATCCTCATGAATAGAAAGATGGTCGCCCTCCCTGACGAAGGAGTTAAAGACTACAGCAACAGAACGATGTCGTAACACTGCTGCCTACAGTAACATAACGATGTCGTAACACAACTGCCAAAGTATAGAACGATGTGTCAACGTTGTCGTAAAATCTTATTTACAGTAACATGAAAGAATCTCAACATTTTCCCAATACACCTGTTTATACAAAGGTTCGCTCATGGCGAGGGACACTGGCAAACATCAGTCCAGGCACTCACTAGCTGTAGAAACTACCAATAGCAGAAGCATGCGAGTGGACTTCGCTGGAGTTCAAGCTAGCGGAGAAAATGAGGGAAAAAAGTAAGAGGACGGTGTGTGATAAATTCACATGTATCGATTAGCCCTCATAGAAGTAACGAAAGAGAGCAGAAATTAGAGAACGCTCTTGAAAGCTTATAAGCACTCAGGTAATCGAACCTATCCTCTCCAAATAACGGCAGCCCCGCGCCGAAAAAACAATTGCACTCCTACACCGCAACCACAAACATGACACAATTCGCCTGTGTCTTCAATTACCCAGGTGGTAATAGCACCAATTTTCTATTTCTAAGTAAACGTATGATCGGGTTCTGTAAATATACATAGTCATGATCAGTGGCGTGGATATAATTGCTCTTTGTTTACACAATGTGGACTCGCCCATACAGCGAAGATTCTAACAAGGAGTCTGCTCAAAGCACAGTAAGTGGCTTGCGGTGTTGACTTTTATGGCAATGTGTTTATTGTGAGACGACTGCAGTGTCCCACGCATGTGTCTTACTGCTCGCCTTTTCGCGACCCACTTGAGGTCCCAATGTTGCCTGTTGATGTAATCAGGCCCTCTAAATCCTGTAGTATCGTGTACAGAACAGAGAAGAAATGGGCCTGCGGGTGGCCGTACATGTCTGTATATAGGTCTACAAACTGTTCCATGTCCTTCGTAGGACGTTGTCATCAACCCCAGGTTGGTGTACTAGACAATTTTAAGTTCAGTAGTTTGTCATTCATTCATGTTTAAGTCCAACTCACAAGTGCATAAAATGAACCCACTAGTCAGGCATCAGCGCATAGGAAGTTTAACAGGCAGAACTCTTAACCTTCGATACATCTACACATAAGTTATTTATACATATAGTTACAAGCCCATTTTGAAACTTAGTAAATGGAAAGACACTTGAACAGTCAATGGTTGTTCTTTGCTGGAGAAATTATGACAGCAGGCGACAGGACGGCACAAGAAGACTAGGAATGGCCAAAGTAACACTCCACAACGTGAAAGAGCTTCTTCTTACATCTACACAGCTAATTTCGGAAAACAATTAAGCCTGGTCAAGTGTTACTCTGTCATTATTTTGTGCAGCAGTTTTTGTTTTTTTTTAAGGACAATGGATAAACAGGATAAGAGGAACATGGGAGCTTTCCAAATATGGTTGTATAGAAGTAACATAACTTATGTTTTTTTTTTTTTTTTGCGCTCGCTCGCTTTGAACTCAAGCGTGGTCCATATACGCTACTTCTAGTAGTGCTGGACTTCATTTTGCATGTGGATTAGCTTTCCCTTTTACCAGTGTCCCTCGCCATCAGGCGAACAAAATACGCAATGTGCCCCTTTACGCGCGTTAGGACCACTGGTGCTAAACCAGATGTTCTCAAACTTTTTTGGCCCATGCAGCCTTTCACCATATCAGAATGTCATTCCCCCTTTCCAGCGAACGAACGAAGAAGAATTCCCCCTTTCCAAATTTGTCAGCCTCAATATGTGCATTTTTTATATTCGCAACATTTTAATAACACCCCAAATAAATCATATTACAATAAACAAACAGTTACAACGTCAAAGAATTGTCACTTAACACTAGAATACTAGAAAATTGTGCTTCATCAAACAAAACACTCAATAGAAAACACGGATATTGTGCCTGAAGCCATTTTGGGTCTGCCAATCTGTGGTCTTGACCCCCCCCCCCTTATTTTTTTAACCCCCAACCACCCCCACCCCCAGAAACCCTAAAATCTACCTCATCTTCCCCCCCCCCCCCCCCGGGGGAGGATTTCCCCACTGGTTGAGAACCACATTGCTAGACAGTATTTTTATAGACCAATTGGCGCTTGATGGCTGATGTGCTCCATCTGCAAGATTTTAAACATACTCGCCAATTAAACCCAAAATAAGTTGTAAGCTGCGGAAAATGTAAGTGTCAGATAGAATCTATACTATTGTATGAGTGTACATATATGGACAATAAGCAGATCAGCCGATAAACAGCAACGGCAGTGGAAGTGTGGTTTCTGAGGAAGCTGCGAAAATTGTCGTAGAGCAAGACACACACAACGAACGATGAAGTCTTTCCAGAAACTCATGAAAGCGTAAATTAATTAGAGAAGTTCGCCGTAGGCAGTCAAGATTGTTTGGACATTTTAAAGTGGAGAAATAACTTGAAAATTTAGTAACAACTGGTGGGAAATGGGCAAGGGGAAGAAAAAGAAATAAATAGCTGGATGGCTTGGCAAACAACATATAGGGACAAGAACGTAGATCCGAGATGCGATCGAGTGAAATAGAGAACCATGACAGCCTTCGCTTAGCGGCAATGGAAACATGATGATGATGACCACAGCAATGGAAACATGATGGTGGTGAATATACTAGACTGAACCTGGATCAACAATAGTAGGGCGATGTGTGTCTGTGTTTGCGGGTGTGTCATGTGAACCAAACAACCTCGCGTACTCCACCTCTAACACGGAGATCTGTAGTTAATGTTGGAAAGTACTTAGTGGAACATTTACAGACTTCACACACCAGATGAACCTTCGATTTGAGCGCTCACTAAATGATAAGGGCATCTGCGCCCGGAGTTCATATTCGATTCAGCTTCCACGGACGCGGAAGCCCGCCTCCACAAACAAATCCCCGGGGACACATTTCTGGAAACTCTTGGATTTTTATGTCGACGAAGCAAATAATGTTGATTTCGATAGTCTATGTGGATCCCAACGATTTTGGCGAGGCAAACAAGCCGAGCTCTGGGCTCGAGGCAAAGTAAAGAAAGACTACCAGAGAAAACATGTTTAAAAATAAACATGCGACAGCGTGATCTCTAAATGAATGAAGCAAAAAGCAAACTGAGGTGTAAGGATAACTGGAAAGGGGGTTGCAGTGGAGGGGAAGGCCAGACGGATGGTAGCAGTGGGCCGCAATGGAAGAATAGCAGACGGGATATCAAACGGTAAAGGATGGTGGGAGGGCATGGTGGGCGGAAGGATGACAGGACTAATGGTAGCTGTGGAATGGATAGCAGACTGATAGAGACAGTGGAAATATGGTAGAACTGATAGAGACAATGGAAATATGGTAGAACTGATAGAGACAATGGTAAGATGGCAGGATAGATGGTAGCGGTGGAATGGATAGCAGACTGATAGACACAGTGGAAATTTGGTAGAACTGATAGAGACAGTGGTAAGATGGCAGGATAGATGGTAGCGGTGGAATGGATAGCAGACTGATAGACACAGTGGAAATTTGGTAGAACTGATAGAGACAATGGTAAGATGGCAGGATAGATGGTAGCGGTGGAATGGATAGCAGACTGATAGACACAGTGGAAATTTGGTAGAACTGATAGAGACAGTGGTAAGATGGCAGGATAGATGATAGCGGTGGAATGGATAGCAGACTGACAGAGATAGTGGAAATATGGTAGAACTGACAGAGACAGTGGTAAGATGGCAGGATAGATGGTAGCGGTGGAATGGATAGCAGACTGTTAGAGACAGTGGAAATATGGTAGAACTGACAGAGACAGTGGTAAGATGGCAGGATAGATGTAGCGGTGGAATGGATAGCAGACTGATAGAGACAGTGGAAATATGGTAGAACTGACAGAGACAGTGGTAAGATGGCAGGATAGATGGTAGCGGTGGAATGGATAGCAGACTGTTAGAGACATTGGAAATTTGGTAGAACTGATAGAGACAATGGTAAGATGGCAGGATAGATGGTAGCGGTGGAATGGATAGCAGACTGATAGAGATAGTGGAAATATGGTAGAACTGACAGAGACAGTGGTAAGATGGCAGGATAGATGGTAGCGGTGGAATGGATAGCAGACTGTTAGAGACAGTGGAAATATGGTAGAACTGACAGAGACAGTGGTAAGATGGCAGGATAGATGTAGCGGTGGAATGGATAGCAGACTGATAGAGACAGTGGAAATATGGTAGAACTGATAGAGACAGTGGTAAGATGGTAGACCTGATAGAGAAAGTGGTAAGATGGCAGGATAGATGTAGCGGTGGAATGGATAGCAGACTTATAGAGACCGTGGAAATATGGTAGAACTGAGAGACAGTGGAAAGATGGCAGAACTGATAGAGACAGAGGTAAGATAGCAGAACTGATAGAAACAGCGAAAAGACGTCAGGACTGATAGAGACAGTGAAAAGATGACAGGACTGGGGAGTATACACCGATCAATAATGTTAGAGACAGTTAAGTCGCGGGATCGCTTCCCGTACGACCTGGAAAATTGGTGACAAAATTGAATATCGTGTGAAGCAGGACATGTCAGCCGAGGAGCAGAACTGGTCAGGGCATCCCATTGTGTGTATAATATAGTATACAAGCTGCAATAAGGATTGATAATGAAGTGGGACAGTATCAGCCAATTAAGAGAGGTGTTAGGCAGGGATGTGTGATGTCTCCAGATCTTTTTTCCCTGTACAGTGAAAATATTTTCAGAAATGTAGAGGATATAAATGGAATCAGCATTGGAGGACGAAACATCAATAACATTAGATATGCAGATGATACAGTATTAATTGCAGACAATGCGCAGGACCTTCAACAATTGGTAGATGCGGTTGGTGTACACAGTGAGCAGCTGGGGTTGGAATTAAATTGTAAAAAGACTCAGGTTATGGTCGTCAGTAGGAAGGAAGAAGTGCCACAATGTAATATACAAGTAAATGGAAATATTCTTCAACAAGTGAATCGGTACAATTATCTTGGAACAGTTATAACATCTGATGGGAGATGCCTTGAAGAGATTAGAACAAGAATCGCCATGGCGAAAGTAGCCTTTAGCAAGATGAAAAACATTCTGACCAATAAAAAGATGTCACTTGAAACGAGAAAAAGAGTGTTGAGGGGATACATAGAGCCTGTTCTTTTGTATGGATGTGAAACTTGGACAATGAGCAGTCAAGCTTAAAAGCATCTGATGGCTGCAGAAATGTGGTTTCTGAGGAAAATGCAAAGAATACCATGGAC
This sequence comes from Cepaea nemoralis, assembly GCA_014155875.1. Taxonomy (NCBI): domain Eukaryota; kingdom Metazoa; phylum Mollusca; class Gastropoda; order Stylommatophora; family Helicidae; genus Cepaea; species Cepaea nemoralis. The sequence goes on along the minus strand of JACEFZ010014092.1, from coordinate 185,569 downwards.
AGACAGAAAAACCAATGACCAAGTACTACAGGAGACAAATGAACATCGTAAACTGATTAGAGAAATTAGACGTAGACAGTCAAAAGTTTTTGGTCATGTTATGATGAGAAGAAATGGATTGGAGAACTTAGTGACAACTGGCAAGATCGAGGGGAACAGACCAAGAGGAAGACCGAGAGGAAAATACCTGGATGGCTTGGCCACATGGCATGGACGAGACAGGAACACTGAGCTGATCCACGACACTGGTGATCGAGTGAAATGGCGAGTCATGACCGCCCACGCTTTCCGGCATGGCACATGATTGATATATATATATATATATATATATATATATATATATATATATATATATATATATATATATATATATATATATATATATATATATAAGCACACACAGAGCGTGAGAGACGTAAGATGGTGCACAGTGGTGGAAATGACGATGTTTTCACATGCACCTACTGTGGGCAAACATTTGCAGCAAGAATTGGCCTTACCAGCCACACTCGCCACCGCCATGGGTCGTAGTTATTAAGCCTTTTTGAACCACAATGTACCAAACTGTCGTCTGTCAAGACGGAAAGGTGCCAATGAATATATATATATATATATATATATATATATATATATATATATATATATATATATATATATATATATATATATATATATATATATATATATATATATATATATAAACAGTGAAGATTTCACAACCCTAAGGCAATACCATTGTTACAAACAATGCCTAGTCCAGCAGTTCACTTGAAACCATGTGGCCCAGTGAGCAATCTTTGTTACACAGATTTCAATCTCTGGAAATAGCAACATTCCTGCTATCTCCCCCCTTTCTCTCAAACAACTAAATGCGTAGAAAAGAAGTACTCTTAATAAAGAACAAAAAGAGCAAAAGAAACCCGGTCGATAAATATTGACTGCAAGCATCAATACTTAAAATCTCAAGGAGATGAAGGCGCAAAAGGAGGCAGGATGAAAAAGAAGAAAGAAAATTAACATGCGGATCTATGAAGTTTCTGATCCATTATGGAGGAGTCGGGAACAGCGGGCGATCGATTGCGGGCATGGCTGGGTAAATTGTGTAAAGGCACAGAAAAGCAAAAAAAACCACGATGGCATCGTGTACCGTGCACTGAAGATAATTCACCGGGCGCACAAATTAACTCTTCCTTTTCTCGTTTTATTTCGCTCAATTAGCGTTAGGATCAAAAGTTGCCAGTACAATATGACCGCGGATGAAAGGGTTAAGACAGTTAGTTTCTGGGGGACATAGGATTTGAAGTATTAATGGCAACTGGTCAAGGACTCCTCTATATCCTACTGGACATTCGGTGCTTGACCCAGATTATTATAGACCAATCGGCACTTCGAGGTTGATGTGGTCAGTATCACACGACCTCCTTCACTTTCTGGACACTTCCTAACACCCATTTTAGGTTGGATCGGCTTGCAACCGGGGGTCAATTTTAAAAATCCGTTTCAATGCGGATTCCATGCCATGACCATTGTCCCGATAGGCAAGCGTCTAGCTATTACGCTACCTCAATTCCTATCCCATCAGGGGAAAGAGTTAAAATAGTTGATACACGTTGTTCAATCAACATTTGAGATTGAAGAAGTAGAAGTTACCACCAAGACAGAGAGTTAACGTAACAGTTGGTTCATCAGCATCATGTGCCATGCCGATAAGCGCGGGCGGTCATGTTTCGCCATATCACTCAATCATCAGAATGGATAAACTCAGTGTTCTTGTCTCGACTATGCCATGTGGCCAAACCATACAGGTATTTACATCTCTGCCTTTTCCCTTGTTCTCTTCCCCTCGATCTTGCCAGTTGTCACCAAGTTCTCCAATATATTTCTTCTCATAACGTGACCAAACAATTGTTACTGTCTACGTCTAATTTCTCTAATCAGTTTATGATTTTCATTTGTTTCTTGTACGACTTTGTCATTGGTTTTTCTGTCTGTCCATGGCATTCTTTGCATTTTCCTCGAAAACCACATTTCCACAGCCATCAGATGTTTTTCAGCCTGTTTGCTCATTGTCCACACTTCACATCCATACAAAAGTACAGGTTCTATGTAGGACCTCAACACTTTTTCGCGTTGCAAATGACATCTTTTTATTGGTCAGTATGCTTTCCATCTTGCAAAAGGCGATTCTTGTTCTAATCTCTTCAATGCATCTCCCATCAGATGTTATGACTGTTCCGAGATAATTGTACCGATTCACTTGTTGAAGAATATTCCCATTTACTTGTATATTACATTGTGGTATTTCCTACTTCCTGCTGACGACCATAATCTGTGTCTTCTTACAATTTAATTCTAACCAAAGTTGTTCACTATGTGCAACAACCGCATCCATTAAATGTTGCATATCCTGCGCATTGTCTGCAATCAATACTGTATCATCCGCATATCTAATGTTATTGATCTGCCAGTTAGATTAAGCGTTAAAAACTGTGTCTGTCTGGCTAATGAACATACGATGAGTTGATCAGTTTAAAGAAGTTGACAAAAACGTGAGTGATACCGCCTGCCACTGGAAGCGGTTGACAGAACCTCGAGAGGCGGGATTAGGGTGCCGCGAACTTAATTTCATTTCTCAGCCTTAACACACACAGAGAGAGAGAGAGAGAGAGAGAGAGAGAGAGAGAGAGAGAGAGAGAGAGAGAGAGAGAGAGGGGAGGGAGAGGGAGAGAGAGAGTATGTGTGTGTAAAAGAGCACGTACATGCGATCGTGCGTTTGAGTGTGTACGCGCGCGCATTTCAAACGTGTTTTGTGGTGAACGTTCTGTACACGACAGGCCTCTAAATGATAAAAGTACTGGAAACACCAGACTTTTACGTTTTTATACCAGAAATCATACACATTTTTTTAAAAAAACACAAACAAATGATATACGTGAAATAATCCCGTTTGAGCTCATTCAGATTCTAGGATAAAGAGCACGAACGCAAGGATTGCTGGATGGCGCTACAGGGCACATCTTTAACTAGGTCACGCTAATGCTCTAACCCAGAACGGACATGAAGCAGACTGACCATAAATTCCAATCTGTAGCACCAGAAAGTGAATTGTAGGTGAGACCATGTGGAAATGGCAGACACTCTCTCTATATAAATCTATCTAGTTGCGATAACATCTCTCTCTCTCTCTCTCTAACTCTCTCTCTATATATATATATATATATATATATATATATATACACACACATACACACCTCCTATAATAATTACTACGTATCTACGTATATTGAAGTAGTCACCTATGTGTGTCTATGTGTGTGTGAGTGTGTGTGTTATGTATGTTCTTCAATGTGATTGAACTCACGCTAATACACTTAATGTCATTAGGAGATTCGTTTCCATGCTTGAAGGGAGATTTGCGGACCACTCTACGTAATGTCTCTCCCTAATTCCCCGACATAAATGTGAGACTTGAGAACATCCAACAGGAAGCAAACACTGAAATACAATTATGACAGAACATAGAAGCAGAGACAAAGAGAATCTCAGACATTAAAAGAAACCCCCCCCCCCCCACCTAAAAAACGTTTACGAAATAACAGGAGAGTGAGTGAGTGAGTGAGTGAGTGAGTGAGTGAGTGAGTGAGTGAGAGAGAGAGTGAGTGAGTGAGAGAGAGAGTGAGTGAGAGAGAGTGTGAGAGAGAGAGAGAGAGAGAGGGGGGGGAGAGAGTGGTGGGGGTGATTTGTTTGTTACGTTGGGGAAGGGAGAGGAAACTATGGCTGCAGGAAAAGTGCAATCACTGAACAAATTATTTCTTCGTATGCGTGTATGTGTACCTAGCCAGGTGGATAGGCATCCAAAAGAAACGTTGCACAACAGTTAGTTTACATCGCTGTGACTTAATACATCAGAATTCTCCTACACACATACAATCAAACATTACATCGTAACGTAAAGTACCTTTTTACACGCATTGGGGCGGTTTTTTTAGGGGGGGGGGGGTATATGGTGCTAGCCACATATTTGTATAGACCAATCCGCGCTGGATGAGTGATGGGCGTGGTCAATACCATGCCGGGACACTCCATGGTAACCACGTTAGGCTATATCCACCTGGCACCCCTCGATCACTTTTCTTTAACAGGTTAAGATAATCAACCTTGTACCAATTACAAATGTTACATGGTGTTAAGTTTGACTTGTAAGGGGCATCGAAGTCAACCCCAGCATTCTTTGAGTGTTTGTGATTTCTTGGAAAGTTTACGTTCAGTAGTTTGCCATTGCTTTCTGAACAACCGGCACTCATACCATTGTATGAAAACCAGCGCACGGCGCCCGCACCTGTGTTTCGAACGGGGTACTAAATGTAATTGCACACTTGGAAATCTCCATGAGTTCTACCTCCTCTAATCCTCTATTACAGATGCAAGGAGTCTAAACACAGTGCACCAACTCTGTAGTGTGATCCAAATGTGTGTGTATCAGATATGGACACACGTAAGTGAGCAATGAAACTGACCCTTAACCAAAACAACACACGGGTATCGGATTCTATCGATGTCCTGCTCAAAAGAGCAAATAATAAGAACGGATGCAGGACCCCTTTCGGCACTCTTCCGAATTCCGGTCCCAAATAGTTCTGCAGTGAATAAGTGATTAGGGTTAGGGTTAGGGTTAGGGTTAGTTATATAAAATTATTCACTGCAGAACTATTTGGGACCGGAATTCGGAAGAGTGCCCCCATTTGAGACTTGGTCCACCTTTTCCGGGGTCGTAAATTCGTGCAGACATTTGTCACTGCATAATTTGTGACAACTGTTTAATGATATCATCATCACCCGGGCAGCACATAGGACACTGGAACTTAATAACTAACTACATGGAACCAACAGCACAAACTGTATACAAAACAAAACATGTAATGGCAGTTCAGAGTAACATAGACAATGGCATGCATTTTAATTCATGGTATTTGTGGGAAGAGACTGGTCAACTGGTAACCCAAGTCTCTCGGTAAGACTGGTTGAAGTGGTAAGGATGATCGGGTATTCAATCTAAGAGGCGACTAGGGACGTTAAGCATGGCGATGGATACCTCTTATGGTAGAAACCATTATATGCACAATCCAACCAACCATGAACAGGTGGATATAAAATGAAAAAACAATAACTTAACCAACCAAGATCAAATGATGCTCTTCTCTGAGAGAATGAATCCGACACGTTTACAACCAATGTTACTTGAAAGATCAGCAGCTTCACCTTACGGCACTTGCTGAAAGAGACACAGCATCTGTCGGTTCGCCCGGAATATTCATCAACCATACACTGCTGCTCAAAAACAGGCATTTAAGGGTTTGCTTGAATCATACGATGTCGACGCTACATAGGACACAAACCACTGGTCAAGGACATTGGTCAGGAAAGTACTGTCATAACTATGATGCACAACCCCAGGCAATCAAAATAGTAATTAGATCAGCGTGGCCGGATGAAGAGAAGCGTTTGCCCTTAAAATTCCAGTGTGTTGATGCCGAGGTAGCGGGACGTAAAATAAAGTACCTCAGAAGTCGGAGTGGGCTGGCCTGATGTTGAGGGTACTGGTAATAGGGGAAGCTAACCCACGCGCAAATATCAGTTCCGTGCGCTAGAAGTAATACCATGTGTATGTACTACGCTTGAGTTCAATGCGAGAATAAAAATTTAAAAAAAGCAAGTGAGAATATACTGAATGGTTGGCTTCCTGCGGTAGTAATTACTGAAGCAAACTCAGTACTTGCCAGTACTGCGGACACTACCGACTCAACCAGGATACCCACACAGTGTATGTCGTCTCACGCTGGAATGTCCGGGAACGAGAGAGCTAATCAACTAATAAGTGTAACAGAAGAGCAGACAGATGTACCAGTACCATTAAAAGGGTAGAACCATGAAATCAATCAGACAGCCACTAACACCACCACAGGATAATTACCATACTATGGAGAGACCAGGTTAAATCATTATTCTGCGTCTCAGAACAGGACATAATCGATTACACTGCCACATGCATAAACACATTTACCAGATTCAGTGCTGAAGGATTATATATCGCCAAATGTGATTTCCCATTTGGAAAGAAGAATGATTGTGCACCATGCTTGGTCAAAACTTATTTTTTTTTAGCACTGAATCACTTAGGATTGCCGACTCAGCCATGTGTTTGATAGCACATTACGTACTCCAAAACTGTCTTCAATACGACGACATATCACAGCAAACCTTTTGTCCTAGAGAAACAACAGTGGAAGTTAAATTGTACCGACCACTGACTGAACTAGAAAAGGACCGTGAAGGGTATACAAGATACAATATTACACAACCGTGAAATGTATACAAGATACAATATTACAGGACCGAGAAATGTATACGAGAGACAACATTGCAGATACAGACAATGTACTTTAAGGAAACGATAGAAGAGAAGAAGTAGGTCAATGTTGACTCAACTTCATACATTTGTGACCTGGTGATCGTGAACACTTCAACATGTTATGGCAGAGCTGTCTTATTTTCCTATTTTCACCAAACAGAAGAGGAAGTGTTGGATGTACCTGGTGGAAGGATGGCTTGTCGGATGTACGTGGTGGAAAGTGGATTGACGGATGTATATGGTGGAAGGTGGATTAACGGATGTACGTGATGGAAGGTGGATTGGTGGATGTATGAGTGGAAGGGTGAATGTACGTGGTGGAAGGATGGATTGGTGGACGTACGTGATGGAACGAACGCACCTTATTTTCAAAGGATCACAAATTGGGTACACAGGCCCATCTTACATACAACCCTTCCAATCACTAATCTTACGTTCATCAATTGTGCATGTTACATTCATATAGAGGAAAAAAAACATTGCCAAATGAATGTTTTAAACATAAATAATGCATATTATCATGTTATGTCACAGGCAGGTAGACACGCGCATTCACAAACACATGCATACAGTACACAAACTTTCACAGTTATGCACCCATTCAAAAAAAAAAAAAAACCACTCTCTCTCTCTCTCTCTCTCTCTCTCTCTCTCTCTCTCTCTCTCTCTCTCTCTCTCTCTCTCTCTCTCCCATATATGGAAGGTGGAATGAGGAGTATATGTGGTGGAAGGTGGATTGACGGATGTAAGCAATGGAAGAGTGGCTCGCTCTTAAACGTCTGGTGAGTTAATGGCGAAGTAGAGGGTTCATTCCCTACCTTCCCTACGCCAGTCAGCTGGACATAAACATTGACTTCTAGTTCAGAAAACAATGGCAAACTAATAAACGTAAAAACCGCTTAGAAAATCAGCATAGGGTTGGCTGCAAGGTCCTGCAAAGCGCATGCAACATTTGTTCAAGTTCAGAGTGAACTAGGTCAAACCATCACAACACTTATCACTTCATCATCTGCCTCCTTAAACATAAAACCTGTCTGACATAAGTGTACACACAACATCCTTGTCTATGGTCTGGGTGCTATCTCTTCAATATGCCACGCCATATCTACATTACTACACGCGGCCCCATGTACAACAGTTTTCTCATATACAGCCTGCGTGTGGCTGGATGTCACAAGCTGACAAGGATAAGCTTGAACGGCTAATTATTGCTACACAAATGCCCAGTGTTATTTACTCTCTGAAGTCTGTTAAGACTAAATTAATTCTGGACACAACTGCCCATGTTATTCACTCTCTGAAGTATGTCAAGACTAAATTAATTCTACACACAACTTCCCAGTGTCACTTACTCTCTTATACCTGTCAAGACAAAATTAATTTCACACACAAATGCCCAGTGTTACTTACTCATTTTGTTTCTTCGTGTGTACGCTTTGAACTTGTAACGCAAGCATAGTCCTTACAGGTGCAACAACTTCTTGAGCACTGGACTGGTTTTTGCGCCTGGATTACCTTCCCCTATTACTAGTGTTCCTTATCATCAGGAGAACCCAGCCCAGCTTCTTAGGTACTTGTAATTTACGTGGCCAAGTCAAGGACGATAAGTCGATATTTTATCCAACTGACTGGTGTAGGGGTTGAACGCGTTCGTTACCTCGGCATCAGCACACCGGATGTTTAAGAACGAATGCGTTTATCCGATCACACTGGATGTTTAAGAACGAATGCACTTATCCGATTGGCCATGCCGACCTGCTTAATCTCTTGCATGTGCCAAGTCAGTAGTCGGGATTCAATCCCCAAGCACAGGCATGATGCTTCCAGATCTACACTGCCCTGGGGACAACCCAGCCTCATAAAACGATTGCTCCCAGACACATTGTCAACATTGTCTGGGAAGACAAGAGGAAGAGGAAGAAAACTGGCTACCTCACATCATTTGTCATGGCTTGAAATATGTGACGGCCTAAAACTTCATACCCCCACATGGTAATATCTGTTGTATCACTACCTTTAAATTACCAGTTAATATCTGTCTGTCTGAAATGGTTATTTTTTTTAATTTTTTTTTTTTAATTCTCTATTATGTATTTATATACTCTCTCTCTCTCTCTCTCTCTCTCTCTCTCTCTCTCTCTCTCTCTCTCTCTCTCTCTCTCTCTCTCTCTCCACCACCACCAATCATTACATATACAGTCGCAACCTGTTAGAACACTACCTCAGTACAGACTACATGCCCCCTTAAAAATCATAATGGTAAATTATTTCAAACGACAACTAGTTAATAATCATTCCCATATATATGGCACGTTACACATTCCTTAGCTATTTATCAGTGAGTCATGTATTTTTGATTATTTTTCATGCATATTAATGCTTATTGTTCTTTTGTTGTCTAAGATTAACTTCATAAGTGATGTTGAATGAATGAGTGTATGAGAGGAATAAGAGAAGAAGGGCAGAATGTCAGATGGGCCTGCATGCCCAATTCTTAACCCTTTGAAAATAAAGACTGATCGTTCGTTAGTTCTCTCTCTCTTTCTCTCTCTCTCTCTTTCTCTCTCTCTCTCTCACACACACACACACGTCCCCCCCCCCACTCCCCCCACCCCCCTCTTCGGTGGAGATGGCACTTTGGTTGCACTTCTGGGTTGGGAGGGAAATCTCTACACTGACTAGACTCCAATATATGCAACCCTTTTCAAGCCACAGTAAACCTCAATATCAACATAGAACATTCTCAACTAACCAATTGATCCATTTATGCACACGCCTTGATATTTACATTCAATAAACATCTCGTGTGGATGACACCCATGTCTCTCATGGAAGTATTAAACTGCTGTGCCCTGGAAACCACTGTTAACTCTTTCATTTAAAAATAAAAAGCAGCCTGACAGCCAGTTTAAAACAATTTATGTGTGTGAGATGAGTGGTTTAATGTAAAGTTTCCAATTATATGTCTGTCAATAATAATCAATATCTGTTAACCAGATTAAAACAATATGTGTGTGGACAGAGTGGTTTAACGTGATGTTTCAAGTAACCCGAAAGCAGCTAAACACAATTTCTGTGTGTGGGCAGAGCAGTTTAATGTGATGTATCAAATAACCTGACAACAAGCTTAAAACAATTTCTGTGTAGGCAGAGTGGTTGTATGTGAAGTTTCACCAAGTCAAGTACAGACCTGCTCCAAGAACAAATCTCTAATTTAAACTTGCAGGCAACAAATACAACATTTCATCACTGCAGTCTACTTCAAAGCCTAACAGCTCCAACCTGAGCTGTAAAAACTGGTGCATGCCACTTAAAAAATGTCATCCAGTGCAAAAGCAAGCAAATTACACACCTGTTTGATACATTATATCTATTACCCCAGAACTTCAATCGGCAAGGTGGAAGGGGAAAGCCATTACGCTAACCTGGTAGAGGTATCAGTCGTTATAAATACACCTACGGGGTCTACAAACACAAAAATCTTACAGTTTTAATTTGCAGCTTTTCTGCTAAGGTGACTAAAATAACATGGAAGCTGGTAAATTATAGACAGAATAAATGTTGCTCAAGAGACTCTCTCTCTCTCTCTCTCTCTCTCTCTCTCTCTCTCTCTCTCTCTCTCTCTCTCTCTCTCTCTCTCTCTCTCTCTCTTCCCTCTCTCTCTATTACCTTTCATTCCCCACCTCCCCACCTTTTCAAAAACGTGTGAATTTATTAACACTGCATATTCCCTGCTTTCTTGTTCATTTCTTGTCCACCCCAAAATGCGGAAGTAAATCTCATGACAGATCTCAGCATCTTCAGACTCAGAACAAGACACTGCAGGCTCTGAACACACTTTCACTGACTGGGTTTCACTGACTCTGCCACTTGCAAACATGGAGGAATCAAGCTAACCCCAAAGTATGTCCTATATGACTGCTGTGACTGTCAAACTGAGGGAAGAAACCTAGCGGACAGGAGCAACCCTTCGAGACAAACTCTGACTGATGAAGATCCCATGTGAACTGACCTGTTTGTGACCCATACCAGAATAGATGTATAGCAAACTTTGATGCTGAAGAAGAGGAGGAAGAAATTACTGACTTATTCTATATGACACCGAAACAGTTGGAGCACAATATTGGGCTGTCAAGAGTAGACAACTTAGTAAAACTGAAATCAACAACAGGAACAAAATAAGCTACTTACCTGGAATGTAAGTGATGAGGTATTGTTCGGAAGGCGATGGCTGTCGTGCTGAGACCACATGACGACGACGAGATCCTTCGAACACAACAAAGTATTTTGCTTCTGTGTGATTCAGTTGGTCAGGGTCCACGTGTATGGTCATTGTGTCCCCACCCTAAGTAAATATAATAAATATTGCCAGTTATAAAGTAAACAGCAGTCATATGTTAAATATATCCACACACCATTAATGCATTTGATTCCCAAGAATAAGGATCTATGCAGTCACAAGGATAGATCTATGGTGTAGTGACATGTTCAACAAATGAAACAGATGTAGACATAAACTTATGGAGAAATGAAGAAGAGACAGAAATATAGAACATCTTTGAGTGAACTAGTTGAGCGTTGATGCACCTATGGAGGATTATGGGTGAGAGAAGAAGACATGGTCAAAACATTTACACCTGTCTTGGCAATGAATAAATAACCTTTACAACACTGCATGTGGGTGACATGGCACTGAATCCATATCCTTCCTGACTGAAAGGTGAAGTAGGAGGAGTAAATTGGTCAGTATTATGGTAGCCGCCCTTATTTCCCCAGAACTCTAATAAACCATTTGGTGAGGTTGACCTGGAGCCATATTGGTCTGGAGGAACAATCCAAGCCAATCATCACCATCATATCCAAAACAATGTATTCCTTTAGTGAATTTAGATATAGAAGCCATGAACAATATATTGCATGATTTCCTGCCTGGCATATTTCACTGCATCTCCTCAGGTGCATACTGCAGAGTTATATATCACATGAATTGAATAAATAATACTAGTGTGTGTGGAAAAGAGAGTTAATAAATCTTCAGGAATCACTGTGCAGTCGCAGGTTATAAAATGTTGAAGTCGGTCATCATGGAACATTTGCTTATTAGCAATCATAATCGAGTGAAATGGCGAGTCATGACTGCCCATGCTTTCCGGCATGGCACATGATTGATTGATTGATTGATTGAATCATAATTAATCAACAAAACGCATTTTGTATACTGTACTTAATGAATAATAATCAATTGCTCAAATATATTGAAGAATTATCAATCAGGCGATTCCAGCTGTTGCTATGCAAACAGAGGGGCCTGCTGTTAAATCTTCTGTGGGGGCAATGTACTCCATATTCAAACAATATCAGTGATTATGTACAGTATTGAGTATTTCAGCCGGAGTATTGTTTGTTAATTCTCTAATAAAAGCAGTACATGTAGTTAGTTTCAGGTTCATGCCACTCACATACAGTTGTTGACGGAATGAAACTTGTTGACGCCATATATGTTTATGTTCACTGCTGTACTCAGGGCAGGCTTGTAGAAGGTGACTGGCTGTCATGGTTAATTAATTAGTTGCTAATCAAATTATCCTCATTGTGCATCGGACAATTCAGTCCATAAGTGCTCGGATCCCGTCCTCAGTTTCTCCTACATCATGTAGCAGTTGATGACATCAATATTGAATGGTTGTTATTCTTCCCTCCCTCCCCCCCTCCTCTTTTGCATACATTCCATGCCTGGCTTCCCCCCTTTTCACTTTCTTACAGTCTGATCAAGGTTGCAGATTCACAGTCATCTCTTCATTTGTTTAATCACCCTGTTTCTCTTACAGGTATTCAATATTTCAGCCCAGTTCACTGCTCACCCATTTTCCACAGTAGCCCTTCCAGCAAGCATATCAGCTTGCTCATTTTCTCTTACATCTGTGTGTCCTAGCACAAAAATGAAACGGATTTCTGTCAAGCTTGACCGGCTCATAGACTTCTCGCACAGTCTTCGAGCCTAGCCCATCTCGATCTCCCCGAGCATACCCATCAAATCACTGAGAGAGCATGCCAGGGTGAAAGTTGGTGTCTCCAGCCAGGCTATAGCTTTAGTTACCGCCATGACCTCCAGTCAGGCTACTTGTCCTAGTGACCTCGGCACTGCAGTATTCCATCCCATGGCTGTCATGGAGTCAATGTTATACAAACACAGATCCAACGAACCTATACTGAACTTGAGCTGTACATGATTTCTCAGACTGATGTTTCCTTGATCAAATCATGTGACACATTATCTTATCCTTTCCCGTCTGCCATACTGCATCAGGGTATGAAGAGAGTTCTCAAACAAGCTCCAACATGTCTCACACACTACCTCAGTTGTGCTGTTTACTCATAGGGTCATCCGAGTGAAACTGCTTTCTGTGAGGAATGCCATGGTTCTATGACAGCCAATCAGTTCTTGTAAATGTATGCATCTTACTGACTGTCATTTGACTATTACATGAGTAATACATTAGAATGTAATACTTAACTTTATAATGGCTATAACGATTTTCAAAAGGCAGTGATCTGATCTTACACAGTGCAAATTGAAAGTACAGCTCCTAAGTTGAATTGAGTTGAGTTGAGTCAAGAACCGACATCACTGCACTCAGGACATTCCCATACGTGCTCAGTCCCCTCGTTCAACAACCAGCGAAGAGCCATACTACTAATCGTTCCCACCGCTATCTGATTAAATGTTAGTACAGCTCCTAAACTACATGGCAATCTTAATCCACCACAATACAACACCACCAACAAATGATACTTACATAAATGGGGCTCTTTATTGGGCTAAAAGCCATTAAGCTGTAATCTGAAAATGAAATTAAAATACAAGTTAACATTAACGGGGACAGCAAAGATGTCAGTAAATACAATATCCCCTGCCACACCAATCTTGGCTGCATGGATAACTTACAAATTCTTGTTATTTCCACAAAGATATCAAAGGAGCAAAGTGGCTAAGATTTATGATGACCTCCTCTAACCCAAGCAGACCTGGTACAATCATGGTGTAGAGATTTTTACAAAATAAGAAAAGGATGGTGTGCCTCCCCCTGATGCTAAGATAGCGATATAGACATATAGCCTTCTCGAATAAGGACAAGAAACTAGAATAGCCCTTGGGTATTTTAAAAAATACATTTGCATTTAAAATTTGAAAGAGCAGGCAAAACAGGCTGTGCCAAGGCTACATTTCAAATGAGAAAGTTACATATATATTTATGTGTGATTCTGCACTGATAGCCAGTATGATTCTGGGTAATATACATTTGAATCCTCACCTGTGATACAGAATTATGCTCCTTGTATTGTCCATAGAGTCCTTATGTAAGTATTCATGTGCAATGAAAGTTAGTTAACTCCTTACAAACCAACCTTATCCAGACATAACTTCCACGCCACACACATACACCGTCTTGAACTGTCTAAGTAAGAGTGTGACCTTTCTATGCCACAATCCAGTATATGCAAAGGCCAAACACTTCACACTGCTGTGACAATAATTAACATTGGACTGCTATTACTACACACCAGGCACATGTTTTCTCAAAGTGTGTTCTATTCAGCACCAGTGTCTTGTGCTCACCTCCTGTCATGTCTGTGTGTTTAGTTCTCTCCATGAGCTCCATATTTGTTACTTTATCAAACCATTCCAGCCCTATTCTGCACAGGCACCAATTTATGAACGTCTTTGGTTATTTGAATGTAGCTCAATAATCTGCTGCCTGGAACCCACAAAGCAAATGAAACAGAGAGAGATATAAAAACACATGGAGAAGAATATAGAGACAGAGATTAGTAATATGGGAAGGATTTGGACAGAGCTGCATAAGATAGCAAAAATAAGACAGCTTGAAGTGAGTTGGCTGAGGGTTTATTCTTCATTGGGAAATAAAGGACAGTAGAGAAAGAGGTATTGGTTTTGATCTCATTGCTTTTGAGTTGGCTATTGTAAACAGCCCAATGAAATATGCAGACTCTCTGAAATCTGTGAGGAATTTGTGTTTTATGTTTACTTACATTATTTATAAGTTATAATGTTTGAATTATGTGTGCTACAGTGTTAAGAGAGATTAACATCAAGCAGAAGAAAACAACAAATGAACAAACCAAACATCAGGTCTATAATCCACCGGGCAAATTGCACAATCTAAAAGCTAATGAGCTGAAAAGGACGATAAACACATGTCCCATGACTAAATGTTATGTTATTTTATATACAGTGGAAAGTTTGGAAATATTAACATAATAAGTTCTTAATGGTGACTGGCATGCATACAGATCTTGTGTTAACTGTTATCCTGCAGTTGTAACTAACATTGGATCTTCTCATGCATAAAGATCGGTTGTGTTATACTGCCACTGTAATGAACATTAGATCTTGTCATGCATAACAGATTTCTTGCCTTCTATCTCCAGCACTCCACACTGACATAAGTATCACTAACTACCGGGGAATACTCCATCCACAAAGGTACTCAATAACACTGCTATTAGGTGTCACAGACATTATACAGACATTAAGAACATCCTCACATCAAACTTGAAGTCAAGGGGAAACAATCCATGATAGAGTCACTGCCATTATCAGGCAATCAGTATGACGGTTCCTGTCCTGCAAGTTCCCCCAATCAGCAGACTATTATTGATCATTCTATGGTGCGTGCGTGTGTGTGTGTGTGTGTCAGAAAGCGATAAAGCATTACCCAGATGTCAATTTAATTAATTAGTTGCTGACATTTACATGATCTGAAAGCGAGCTAATCGTTTCACTACTTCTCGAATGTCCTGTTTTTGATCTGCTTTCATGAACTGAGAGCATTGGGTTCATAAGCGGCGCCACGAGGGTTGGTTGCGTGCGTGGTGTTATGGAATATACCACATTATTCTATTATTTGCGTATACCCTGTAATCATGGTGGTAAGTTCGGATCATTAACCCTGACAACGCAGCTATACTGAAGTACTCTTTAAATAACAACAATGTTGTTAGAGAAGAGGTACAAGATATCACTGTCAATGGCAGGCCGTTCAAGACAGAGACCCTACTACCTGGGAATAACATTGACAGGAGTTTGTCTCTCAGAGACAATGTAGAAGACGTGGTGTGCAAAGATAAGGGGACAGTAGCAGACATGGAACATGGAGATTTTATACACTCTCTACCAGCAATTAATTGTGGTATATTCCATAATGCTCATCTAGGATTGCTGGCAATATCGCACAACCGGCTGGAGAAGTTGGAACCATATAAAATGAGATCATGAGAATTATTCTGGATGCACAAGGGAAAAGACCACTGGCTGTTGCCGCTCCTTTGCACGGTGAACTAGATTATGACAAGCTGGATGTGGTGATGGTTCTCAGTGACAGAGGAAAGTGCAGCAAAAGTAACAAAGGAACCACATCTGGAAAAGCTGATACAGCGGTGGGTGTCTAGATAACATCAACCCATAGAGGACATCTCAGGTGAACGGTCTTCAATCAGACTAAAACTGGAACCATCAGCAAGGGAGCTCTTTGTTGGCTACTGAAGAGGAGGAGGGGAGAGAAGCGAAGAGAAAAAGGGAGGTGTCGGAGCATGTGTGGGAATGTCCTAAATGCAATGATTTTGATTCTTGATTTCATATTTCTGTGGCAGGGTTAGAGAACACCTGGATATACTGGCATAGAAGAGTTCCATCTGGTGTTTACTGGCTTTGATTCAACATTTCCTAACATCGTATGTGCATAAATAATTATGTCAAAATAAAAACAAGAACAGAAGCTGCATCCACACTACAGGGTTGAAGAGGAATGACTACGAATGAATTCTTTTTCTTTTACTGCTACTACGAATGATTGTATGAAAGAACAGAAGACTGGCAACTGTTAAGGACAGTAGCAACTGTTAAGGACTGTAGCAACTGTCATACTGGAGCTGTGGTTAATAACCTCTTGCATATATTCATACAAACAGCTGCATTTTTCCTAAACACCTTTCCATGTTATTTCCCACTGATCAATATCATAAGCAAGAAAAAAATACAAAATGCAACTATCTTTAAGCTCAGGTCATTCAGCATCAACTACAGTGAAAACAAAGTCATCCAGAAATGTTTACTGTTAGAAGAATATTTGTGGCTGTGGTTATGTGTGGCAGAGAATAAGAACTTCCATTTACTATTAGGAAAATAAGAGGTTTAATCAGCTGTGAAGTGTCTCAATGGCACTAACTTGGCAAATCAAGTCACTTTGTGCAAACTGCATTATGGCATGGAAAGACAGCACATGAACTGATACATAGTGCTAGAAAATGGGAGATGTGGAGGGACATTATCACCTGTGTCAGTTGGCATGACACTTGATGATGATTAGGAAGAATATGTTATTATTCAGCCACAATTTTAGTCTATAAGGCACCTCTACACCTCAGTATAACAAAGAAAAGAATATTGATGTATGAAGTACAGTGCTACAAATGTCAGAAATGAGTGTCAAACAGACACCTGAAAGTTATTAAGAGAGTTCACATTTGATCACAATGAACAAGCTCCAAGAATATTCTGCTAAAGTATCCATCAAAGCAACGAGCATTGCTCAGAAAGGAATGCTTTCTCAAGAGTCTCAAAAGCTTTACTGAAAACCTCATGGTCTTAATTAAAATCCTTACACATAAAAGTAAAGTTCTGTATGAACTTTTCATAAGAATATGTAAATAATCATGAAAAGAAATTGTACAGATAGGCAAGTGCTGTCAAAGGCTGTTTAAGACATGTCTGAACTGGATCTTCACCTAGTATATGCAAAGACACTTCAAAAAACTTCCAGGAGTATTTGTCATGCAATTACCTTTATCTCTAGAAAATACCTAAACCAAGCCAGTAACACAAAGAAGTGGCTACAATGTACGAGCAGAAGTCAATAAGTAAGTCACAAATGGCTGTAGAAAAATAATTAAATATGATAACAACTTGAAACCAGTTTATTTTTATACAAACAAACATTGTCCATCTATTTCTCAACATAATTTACACCAACATTGATGCACTTATCCCATCGTTTTATCAGTCCTCCCAAACCGGCTGCATAGAACTGTGTGCTCTGTTTTGTAAACCACGTTTTCACTTCACATTCAACTTCGGTGTTGTCAGAATCCCCCAGTCTTCATCTCCCCCGCCCTGGTGACAACGACCAGGTACGACCGTGAACTGGACTAACAGTTACTACGCAGGTGATGGCCAGGGGTCAGCGTGGTGCAGGAAGACCACGAAAGCGGAAAGCAGGGCCAATGAGGAATCACTGCTGGTAGCTCAGACAGCCTAGGACCTCGAGACGGGACGGGCGTGAAAGAGTGTTGCTATGTATGAGTCGATGCTTGATGGAAGAAAGTCTGTATGCTTTGCTGAGTAGAGTAAAGATTGAGTGAGTGTTATATTCTATTGTATTTATGAATTGATATATATATTGCTTCGTATGTTTCTGGAAATGGCATTATCGCTAACTTTGAGCGATGCCTGATATGACTGCGTTTTGAGAAGTGCGATTAAAGTGTTTGAGTTATATCGCCATGTGTTCGTACACTCATTATGTGTGTTTGAGTGTTTTCACGCCTGTTAGTGAACACGAGCCTTTGGTCATTGTGGCATAACCACTAACCACCATTATTCAGTTGACAAGAATGCACGCCAAAGAGAGGGAAAAATATATAACAATTGACGGCGCAAACAAAAACTGAAACCAAAACTTAAAAACTAACGCAACATCAAAACTGAAACTGAACAAGTGACAGATGACGTCAATTCTAGGAATTATTTCATCAGCCAAAACTCAGGAGATCATTGGATAAAAACAGACACGTGACAACGCCTCCATTCGAAAGCCCGCTTAGAATATGTTAATCGCGCACTTCTACTGCAACCCGCCTGACGAACAGACGTGAAAAGCTGGTGTGACCAAATTTTCAAACAGGGACAGCAGAATGTCTAGATCCGAGGTAGGCTTGTGAATCCTTAGATTAAATTGATGACCAGATGTATCAAGTATCAAGTAATGGTATCCAGTGTTTGTAATGTCAATTGAAATGTATTATTATAAATTAAAACCTCTGAAATGTAAAATGCTCGACTGTTAGATTCTGACGACGCAGAGCCGATTCCCGGGCAAACTGACACTCTAATACTCTCTTCGAATACTGCAATCTCTGATATTCTTAAAGATAGTTATTAACTTTAAGAAGTGCATAATAATACTCCATTCTATTCTGGACAACTGTACGAAGTGATGATTCTAAGGTCATCTTGTGCATTTCCTCTGAACCACTGCTTGAAATGCTATCACTATCTACAGCTAATAAGACAGTTCGTGTACTAGAATGAGTGCCTCGTTTTAAAACAGACTTATCTATGCCTATTTACAATCTAGAAAGCTGAAAGAGAAATCAAATCTTTCCTTTCTCCTTCATCTATTGAATAAATAGGGTTTGATGGAATAAATATTTATATTTATGTCAAATTTTAATTAGATAAGGGCACTTATGAACTGCATTACATCAGAAAAGTTGTGCTTCGCGGAACTCCACCACCAGAAGTTGACTTAACTCATTACTCAACATAACTTAACAAACACAACCACACACAACTCAACACTCAACACCACAACAACAACAGGAAATGGGAGAGGAGTTATTATACAAAGAAGAAGGACAAGTTGGTTAATTGGGAAAACACAGAGAATCATTTATACACACTACAAACCCAATTGAGTGATAGAAATGTTATAAATGTATGTCATTTATTTACATGCATCTTGACACCTCCTCACTCTTGTCACTGTCTTGCTGTACACGTCTCACCGACCCCAGGTCCAATGAGAACTTACATACAGCAGGAACCAGTTGATACAAGGTGTACACAGTGTGATAAACTCTGACCACCCCAAATTAACCCAACACTAGATTAGAGAAAAGAGGAGGGGGGGGGGGACTAGTTCCTACTTCAGGAATTTAGGTTTCTTCCGACCTACTTCTAGAATATTGCATTGGTAGGATTGTATATGTTTATGTGAATCTTACACAGTGAATTCTTGGTGGCAACCCATTGGCAACCAATTGGCAACCAACTGGCCAACCAACCAAACCAGACCCGAGAGAGAAAGAGATGAACAGCACTTGAGATGGAAGATGACTTGGCCATGAGCAGAGTATGGGAAGCCTTCAGAGAAGCTACACGGGCAGAACTGAAGTGGATCCATCAGTCAATGGACCCAGGCTTATCCTAATCTTCGAATCACAAGGTTACATATCTCTTAAGAACACACAACACACAGGTTCAAGAAATGATACATAAATGTAGATTCATCATCTCCACATTTAACATGTACAATATTCACATGTTTACAATGGTTTCACACTTGTTGACATCTTATGTATTGATGCTTATTTGTTGATTGACTTAACATTGGTCCTATATGCATTTTTCTAATGCATCTTGTGTAAACCACAATAGAAAATGTATATAACAGGCCAGAAGACACAGGCCCAGTCAATAAATAATTAACTTTAACTGATCTTATGTTGATTTGTCAGTTCAACCTATCTGTGATTCACCATCTTATGTGTGTAAAACATGTTGTCAGGTCTACTGAAATTTGTTATGTGTTTAATTGTTAACACATCTACTCATAATGAATTACTGAATTGGGAAAAACAAAAACTCTAGGTCTATCAACTGCTCCACATCCATGCTTTCTTAACATAAGAGAGAATTCTCCAGACTTTCCTCAGATTTGATAAACAAAAGGGGGGCTCAAGAGCTAAAAGAATTCTTGGAGAAGGGGCAGAATCCCAGTTAGTATATTTTATTCTCACCAGGGCCATAATCTATATCTCCTAGACTAAATTAATAAGACGAGGCCTGCAGATAACTCGAGGGTCATATTCTGGGGTTATTGAAGATAGAAGAGGATGGGGCCCAACTTCTTTGATTAGAAATGGGGCATGAACCACAGTGATCTCCCACTCCCTTCAGAATATATGACAGTCATCTAAACAAGACCCTGACAGGAGTGAACGATCCCCCACGTTCACTCCTGTCAGGGTTTTGATTAGATGACCAAAGGCTTGTGTTCACTAACAGATGTGAAAACACTCACACACACATAATGAGTGTACAAACACATGGCGATATAACTCAAACACTTTAATCGCACTTCTCAAAACGCAGTCATATCAGGCATCGCTCAAAGTTAGCGATAATGCCATTTCCAGAAACATACAAAGCAATATATATATCAATTCATAAATACAATAGAATATAACACTCACTCAATCTTTACTCTACTCAACAAAGCATACAGACTTTCTTCCGTCATTCGCAAAATGTCTCCCACCAAGGTGGGTTTTCAGTGGACCAAAAAGGTGGAAATCACTGGAGGCTAAGTCGGGGGGCTGTAAGGTGGATGTTCCAGAACTTCCCACCTTATTTGGTTCATTTTCTCCTGAGTTAATTGAGCAGTATGTGGTCTGGCATTGTCATGAAGAAGCAACACTCCTCTAGTCAGCGGTCCTGGACGTTTTCTTCGAACTGCATCGAGAAGCATCGATAGAACTTCACAGTACGATTCAGAATTCACATTGTCACCTTTCTTCTTGAAATTGGTTAAAAGCACTGCTTGACAATCCCAGAACACTGTCAGCATAATCTTCCCTGCTGATGGCATAACCTTGAATTTTTGGACACAAGGCGAAGAAGGATGTTTCTATTGCATTAAAGCACGCTTTGATTCGGGCTGGTAGTCAGCATAAACAGGAAGCATTTCCTTATGAATGTCCTTTGCAGGCAGTCCTTGTGCCCACAAAAAACGCACAACAGCACATCACTCTTCAGCTGTACACTCCGTAAGTATAGTCGCCATTTTGTTTATGCGCTGCACATGCGCATGAGACACCTAGCGCCACCTGCCGAACGGGAATATAAAGTTTGATGTGCTGTCACCTAATGAAAACACCAACTACATTTACCTGCTTTCCCACAGAACTGTATGACTTACTTATTGACTCGCCCTCGTATTAGAACCATATTCACCTTACCATTCCTGTTCTTTGCTGTTTGCATATAATATTTCAACTGTTAGATGGGGGTTGTTTTTCCCAATATTCTCGTAATTTTATTTCATTTTTGCTGTGTTTATTGATAAAGACTCCAGTCAAAACATTCATTGTGTGTCTTTTGTCTGTCAAGTTCCCTAATCACATTATATGCCAGATGGTCTCTGGGATGTAATGTTAAGTACTATACAGTCATATAATACTGGCCACACAATACTGATAATATTATATGGTCAACATCACCCACTGAGGGTCAATTGCTCTACAAATATGGGGCTAGCCACTTATACCCAGTATACCTCAAAGTGTGAAGAAGGAATCCTATACTTTAGTTACTATATGTTCAGTATTTTTTTGTGCTCGTTCGCTCGCTTTGAAATCAAACACAGTCCATACTTCTAGCAGCAATGGACTGAATTTTGCATGTGCATTAGCTTTCCAATTTTACAACTAATGGAAACAAGAAGACAGAACAAAAATAATCCTGCCAAATATGAAGAAATTCACAGAAAAGTGAGAACCTTATGTAAGGAGACAAAAGAAACATGGCTTGAGAAAAATTGCACAGAAATTGAAAAACAACACAACAGTAACAATGCGAAACTAATGCACAAAAGAATTCAGGAGCTTACTAATCACAGAACACGTACATCAGCAGGCTGCCTAAAGACAAAAGATGGAAGAGTCATAATAGAAAAAAATCAGGTCTTACATGAATGGTCAGATTATGTGAAAAACCTTTATGACGATAACAGAGACGAACAGTATGATGTCCAAAATAATAATGAAGGACCAGCAATTTTAAAGATGGAGGTTCAGAATGCGCTTAACCATATGAAATCTGGCAAGACCCCCGGTTCAGACAGCGTCACAACAGAAATGATTAATGCTTTAGAAGAATATGGAATAGATAAAGTTACCAGTCTGCTTAATACAATATATGATACTGGAAATATACCTCAGGAGTTATGTAATTCTGTATTTATTGCAATCCAAAGAAATCAGGAGCCTTGGAATGTGATCAACATCGAACAATTAGTATAATGAGTCACATCACGAAGATTTTGCTAAGAATTATCATGCAAAGAGTTAGGAGGAAAATACAACCTGAAATAGGAGAAGAACAATGTGGGTTTGTGGAAGGCAAGGGTACAGTAAATGCTGTGTATATACTGAGAAACATAATCGAACGTTCTATAGAAGTAAACAAAGATCTACACCTTTGCTTTATTGACTACACAAAGGCTTTTGATAAAGTGAGACATGTCAACATGATAAGGATGCTTGAAGATCTACAAATTGATGGAAAAGATCTTTGGAAACAACAAGCTGCCATAAGAGTTGATAATGAAGTAAGCCAATATCAGCCTATTAAAAGGGGTGTGAGACAGGGATGTGTAATGTCTCCAGATCTGTTTTCCCTGTACAGTGAAAGTATTTTCAGAAATATTGAAGATATGGAAGGAATCAACATTGGGGGACGATGCATCAATAACATTAGATATGCAGATGATACAGTCTTGATTGCAGACAATGAACAGGACCTGCAAAATTTAGTAGATGCGATTGTTACACACAGTGAACAACTAGGGTTAAAATTAAATTGTAAAAAGACAGATTATGGTCGTCACTAGGAAGGACGAAATACCACAATGTAATATACAAGTAAATGGGAATATTCTTCAACAAGTGAGCAGGTACAATTATCTCGGAACAGTAATAACATCTGATGGGAGATGCCTTGAAGAGATTAGAACAAGAATCGCCATGGCAAAAGTAGCCTTTAGCAAGATGAAAAAACATATTGACCAATAAAAAGATGTCAATTGAAACGAGAAAAAGAGTGTTGAGATGCTACATTGAACCTGTACTTTTATATGGATGTGAAGCGTGGACAATGAGCAGTCAGGCTGAAAAACATCTGATGGCTGTAGAGATGTGGTTTCTGAGGAAAATGCAAAGAATACCATGGACAGCCAGAAAGACCAATGAACAAGTCCTTCAAGAAACAAATGAAGATCGTAAATTGATTAGAGAAATTAGACGTAGACAGTCAAAATTTTTTGGGCATGTTATGAGAAGAAATGGATTGGAGAATTTGGTGACAACTGGTAAGATCGAGGGGAACAGACCAAGGGGAAGACCTAGAAGCAAGTACCTGGATGGCTTGGCCTTGTGGCATGGTCGAGACAGAAACACGGAGCTGATCCACGACTCTGGTGATCGAGTGAGATGGCAGAACATGACCGCCCACGCTTACCGGCATGGCACATGATGGATGGATGGATTAGCTTTCCCTATTACCAGTGTCCCTAGCCATCTGGCAAACCCACACCTGTAATTTATGTCCCCATGTCAAGGACGAGAAGTCAACATTTTAGTCCAACTGACTGGAGTAGGGGTTGAATCCCCTACCTCAGCATAAGCACACAGGATGTTTAAGAACAAGCGCTCTTAACAATTTAGCCATGCTGACCTCCACATACTGTAGAAATGACCCCTAAAAGTATGATCTTTATGATGAAGTGCCAGAGGAAGACACATGTTGCAGATGGGTGGGCAGCATCACGACATGGAATGACCAAGCAGCTATTGGGAATCAAACTCAGGAGCGCTATGTTGATAGATCAATGCACTAACCACCCTATCACCATAGTCCCTGTCAACATATTCACAACACATTTTTATTAATATGGTGAGTGCTACTCTTTAACAATCCTACAAGAACATTTGAATGAGTAGGCATAACAAACATAATCTTCGCTCATCAGCCAGGATGAATTTGGACTGTGTTTGGCTGGTTTAGTAATAAAGGTTGTAGTAAACAGAACTAAACCTTCAGGAGTAAGCCTCTTTTTCTCAGAAGCAAACCTATTTTGTATTGGTTGCAATTATAGACTAAGAAAACCATGAATCAAACTAAGATACCTCTGGTGTAATGGTGACCAGATTATCCCTGAACAAAGGGTTCACAAAACATCAATGAAGACCAAACATTAATGACAACAGCGACAAATTACTGGTAGTAAGTCTTCATCACTCAAACAGCACTTCTTTCCTAAACATATTTGGCTATGACAGAATCACTGAAATGGATCGGTGGTAATCTACCTAGTTGAAGTATATCACAAACAGATACGATTACAACAGAATCACCGAAATGGATCATTAATCTTCTACCTAGTTGAAGTATATCAGAAACAGATATGACAGAATCACTGAAATGGATCGGTAATCTTCTACCTATTGAAGTATATCACAAACAGATACGATTACAACAGAATCACCGAAATGGATCATTAATCTTCTACCTAGTTGAAGTATATCAGAAACAGATATGACAGAATCACTGAAATGGATCGGTAATCTTCTACCTATTGAAGTATATCACAAACAGATACGATTACAACAGAATCACCGAAATGGATCATTAATCTTCTACCTAGTTGAAGTATATCAGAAACAGATATGACAGAATCACTGAAATGGATCGGTAATCTTCTACCTAGTTGAAGTATATCACAAAAAGCAACAGCTAAACCAGCAGGGTAGCCAAGATCCATGGGGATCAAACCCTTCAACATCCCAGCATCCACCCACTGTGTACTATTTACAACTTAATAGATCCCTTACATTGAAACACTGGGAGTGTGTAGAATGATTCGCTGCTTTATGGAGAAACATGGAAAATAATTAAATCCATAACTAAAACACTGCAAACATTCAATATTAATTGGTGCCTGCACAGAATAGACAAAACTACAATGGCACGACAGAATCGCAATTATTAAACTTATAAGATAACTAAGCAAACTCAAGCGAATTACGAGTTGAGGAAAAAATGCTGGTTCTGGATGTGACACAATTGAGAAAACCTGTAAATAGCAAAGTGGGAAAGTCCTTTCTCTGGAGCCCATGGAAAAATAAAGAAATAGAGTGAGACCTAAAAAATACATGGAGAAGAGAATTAGAGACGGATGAATAATATAACAGGGGGAAATCGATGGAGCTGAGATGATAAAAGATAGGAAGTTAGTTGAGGCCTATGCTTCATTTGGGGATAAAAGGTAGAATAAGAGAAGGATGAACAGTTACAACATGTTAAATCTACTACTTTCCCCCCTAACTAAACACAAATCTCTGTACAACCTTTATAAAATGTCTTATTAAATGTACATGTGGGTAACCAATGACCTTTAACACTGTACAGACAATAAAGCAATGAAATGAAGTGAGCTTAGGCGAGATCAAGTATTAGAAATCAAAAATGCATTGCTACTTATGAGGGTTGTGTGGAGAACAGAAGTTAACGGACAGCAAATACTTCATACAACCCCAATGCTCTACATGAAACTGAACAGCATCATCATCATCATCATCAAGTGCCCTGGCAGCTGGCCTAGCTAAGTAAATAATTGAAAACTCAAGCTCCATGTAAAACAGTCAAGCACAATAGTGACCAGGGACCTGGATTTTTCTACCCTGAGAGGATAAATAAAGACAATCATAACATATCAATCACACCTGGCATTTAGATTGGCAAACTTAAAGAACATATGACTATGCATAAATAAAGCCAGTATTGTAACATAAACCCAAGAATAACCCTGTAGTGTATACTGTTCTGTTCGCTCTTTCTTGTGCATGTAAACTCTCTCACAGGAAAAGCTCATTTGTTTATTCTGTCTGCTTCATGCTAGCTCAAGTCAATGTGGCTTACAGAACATGACACATTTATTACCCTCATGTCTGTTGTAAAATGCCGAGGCATGCCTTAATACATATGGCTATTGGTCCATTTTTTTTTGCCTTCAAACATGAAAAAGTCTAAGAAACAAGATGCCTGTCATTGCTTTTTCTTCTTTCGTTTGCTTAAAATAAATTGTCTATATCTGCAATGTTGGATAAATTTCACTCTTTTTTTAAGTAAAGTTTAGCTTCCCTTATTGCATCTCTAGGCCAAAAAGTTTGCCTTCACATGTCGTAGTCGGAGCAGTCTTGGGATACACGATCTGGTGATGTGTGTCACACACAGAGGACAATCTAGTGGGAGTTCACACTGGAATCTCAATTAAATACAATATTCCATTTGGTAGAAAGCAATAGCCTATTTGCTGAAGCAGAGAAGGCTATTAAAATGATGAAAGAAGGAAAGGCTGCAGGACCTGACAAGATAACAACAGAGATGATACAATACTTATCCAGCTTTGGCATTGATACTATCAAAGAATTATGTAATTTTGTGTGTGTGTGTGTGTGTGTGTGTGCGCGCGCGCCGCGCGCGTGTATGTGTGTGTAATATTGGGTTCATTCCAAAGGATTTGAAAACATCCATTTTCATCACACTACCCAAGAAGCCCAGAGCTGTTGACTGTCAGAATTAAGGAACTATTAGCTTAATGAGCCATATAACTAAGATACTACTCAAGGTCATACAAGAAAGAATTCAAAATAAAATAGATGAGGAAGTCGCTAAAGAACAATTTGTGTTCCGAAAAAAACAGCGGCACCAGAGAAGCAATAATCTGTTTGAGGATGTTAATTGAAAAATACATAGAAGTTCAGAAAAATATATATGTCTGTTTTATAGACTACAAGAAAGGTTCTGATAGAGTACAACATGGACGACTAATTACATGCCTTCAAGATATAGGAGTAGACAGAAAGGATATCAGACTTATCAGTAACTTGTACTGGGAACAAGTGGCGTCGATTAGATGCAGAACTAATTATTGGTCATTCATAGAGATAAAAAGAGGAAGGGATGTGTGTTGTCCCCAAACCTCTTCAACCTATACACAGAAAGAATTTGTAAACAAGTCGAAATACCTGGACATAATATCAATGGAAGAATCATAAACAATCTTAGATATGTTGACGATATGTTACTAGCAGAAAGCGAGCAAGAGTTACAAAACCTAGTGGAACAAGTAAACAGGCATAGTGCAGAATGTGGCTTAGATATTAACATCCTAAAAACAAAACTAATATAATTAGCAATGGAAAGGAAAGGTCATCAATGAACATCACAGTAAACGGGGAGATACTAGAACAAGTAACAAGTTTGTCCTATCTTGGACATGTAATAACAGATGATGGCAGAAGTGAAATAGAAATCAAAAAGAGAATAAGAATGGCCAAAAATGTTTTCAACAGCAAGAAATCAGTGATTAACAATGCATTAAAAATGAGAGTTGTCAAATGTTACATATATTCAACACTACTGTATGGTGCGGAAGCCTGGACAACAAGCAACTAAAAAGTCAAATAGATGCTCTGGGGATGTGGATATACAGAAGAATATGTCATGTTTCATGGAAACAGAAACAATCAAATACAGAAGTTCTAGAAAAACTAGGAATGAAAAGAGAGTTGATGAAAGAAATAAAAAGCAAGTCAAATATTTTGGCCATGTTAAAAGACATATCATTCTTATAAAAACGATACTGGAGGGCAAGGTTGAGGGCAAGCGAGCAAGAGACAGACAATGATACAAGTGGGAAGATAACAGCAAGAGATGGGCAAACATCAGTCTAACAGAATGTACAGTCAAGGCGAGAGACAGTGTTGGAGATCCATTGCAGCCAACTTTCATTGTGGAGACAGAACCTGATTGATTGATTGAATAGCCTATTTAAAGAACCATTTAACACCTGATAGTGGAGAAAAGGTATTTGTTTTTTTTTATTTCTACTTGAGCATTGTGTACTACCACATAAGAATGGCTATCGATCCCTTTTTTTGTGCCTACAAACATGAAAAGGGGACTAGATGCCTGTCACTGCTTTTTCTTCTTCTATATTCAGCAATAAGAAAGAGTCAAACAGCTTTCTTCGGTCATGTGATGAGAAGAAAATACTGGAGTACACATTAAAAGAGACAAGACATGGGCAAACTACAATAAATTTAGACTAATACACAAGAATTAATAAAGTACCACAAGCAGATTGCACAGCTTAGTTATTACCTTCACTAGACAACATGAACACTACAAACATTCCATTTTCCTAAAGAGATTCACACTTAAAGAGATATTTGCCTTTAGCAAATACTGATGTCGAAACCTCAAACAATCAAATAAAAATGTCTATGCACATACATGGTACAAGGCACACATCGCTTTCTCAGCACATGAGCAGATGATACAACGATTAAATTTATGTGACAGTAAAACATATGTTTGCTCATCAATGTATTACAAGTGCCTCATGAACTAGAATTTTGCTCACAACACTTCAGAGAGTAGAATTCAACAAACAATTTTTCTGTGTAACAGCAAGGTGCATCAGATATTGACAATGTGAAAATACTAGGAGAAATCACAATCTACT
The DNA here is from genome assembly GCA_014155875.1 of Cepaea nemoralis. NCBI lineage: Eukaryota > Metazoa > Mollusca > Gastropoda > Stylommatophora > Helicidae > Cepaea > Cepaea nemoralis. The sequence goes on along the minus strand of JACEFZ010014092.1, from coordinate 156,712 downwards.
CTTTGATAATTCAAAATCAATAACAATAATATGGATGTTATTTGTGTGGTGTAATGTTTGCCAAAAACACTCATGGTGTGAAGAAATGGTCTATAAAAATGTGGGTGAAGCACCATATGCCCTCTACATCTTGAGACATGTAAACAGAGTCTTTCACCTTTACTGTTTATATATGTATATGTGCACATAGTGTGTGTATATGGCTAATGAAAAGAAGATCAACCATAATCTCCACTCTGATCACGCCTGCCAACGACTATAGCCTGTGCATAGCAATTTCTCATGATGATGGCAGGCAATCAGCACCCATTTTGGGTATATCTCATGTGGATAGGAGGACTAAGAACTACTGGTGTTGATGCTGTACTGCAAGGAGAACTATTGTACTAATAGAGTGTTGCTGCTGAACTGAGAGGAAAACTACTGGACTATTAGTAGTGTTCAACTGTATTGCTAAGGGAACTAATGTGTTACCAGTGTTGATGCTGTATTGCTAAGAAAACTACTGGACTATTAGAGTTAATGCTACATAGCTAAGTGAACTATTAGTGGGGATCTGGCCTGAAAGGTTACTGTGTCTACCTCAGGCTCTTAAGGCGATGTGCGGCAGAAAAATTAATGATTTTGGGTCAGGTCGGTTATTTTTGGAATAGTTCATTTTTACACACTTTAGCATGTCTTCTATCAGATTTGGTAATTGTTTTTTGTTTTAAAAGTTTATTTTAATGCAATATTCATATTTTACTTAACCTACCCTAGGTGTCAAACTGTCTACTTATTGAAAATTTTTATGAAATTGATGTTTTTCAAACCATAGCAACAGTATCTGCGTAAAGAGGTAACCACATGTGTCATACACCATTTTAATGGTCACAATCTCCCCTGCATTGTCGGGAATCTTCGGAATCGTATAAATGCGAGCTCTCCGATGTACAGCTATTTCTTTCAACTCAATGCCTTATGTACACTTATTCTTCATTGTATTACTTAAATTATGTGCAGAGCATTTTTTTAAATAAAGAATTTTTAAGAATTAAGTTTTTGTGCAGCAGTCAAAAAACCACAAAAAATTGTCATGAAAATGTTACATTTGTTAAATTATGAAGGGAATAAATGCCAAGAGATATCATTAAAATCTTCTTCTTCTTCAGTATTCCGAGCTACTGAGGTTCTTTGCTGCAGATACAATCCGTCTCCATTAGTCTCTCTGGTTGACCTTCTCTTGCCAATCGTTGATTCCAAGTGCTTGTAGGTCTGTATATATATTATCTCTCCACCGTCTTCTTGGTCTACCTTGGGTCTACGGTCATTTATTTCCTGAGTGTAAGCGAGTTTTGTTTCCCTATTATCTTCCATTCTTTCCAGTCTGAATTTGAGGCTTATTTATCTGTTTCATAACAAAATAGTTTTTACAAAGGTGGGGATGTTAACCCCACGATTCAACCCCCAACCTGGGGGACCAGGGTGTTTCTCTTTGTCTGTTCTCTACCCTTTGACCTGTCCGGCTTGGGAGGCCCTGCTGGCAGCTACGCTACCGCCGGTATAGCTCTCAGGGTCATTGAGAAACTCAAGCTCCCCCACCACATCATTAAAATGGTCTGTCAAAATTGTAAAGGGTCTATTTATGTACATATATACCAAACAACTGAGCCTGTACAATAAAAAATGACTGTTTTAGATCTCCCTTAAGATATCCTATATGGCTGTTGTTTATCTTGGTTTCCATGGCAACTGTTAAGAACAAAGTCAATTTGACAGCATTTTATCGATCAGCAGTCTTCAGTATCAAACCCTATACCATATCAGAATACAGAAATTACATATTATAGAATTTAATTTTTTCTGTCGCACATCGCCTTAAGCTCCAGGCTTCTTGCCCACAATAGGGTTGAGAATCTTTCCAACAATCATTTGTATCTAACGATATTACACATCCCCTTGATCTCTTGTGTAGTGAGTTTACATATCTAACCTTCTCTGATAAGGGCAAACAAAACATGCTGATCCCATGTTAAAAATGCTAAGGCAGCTGAAAATTACAAAGAGCAAGCCACAAAGCTGCTGTCTTGGCAAAACTGTTAGAAAGTAAAACCTACCCAGGGGTAGATGGAACCGGTTACTTTGGATGGAATCTGTCTAATGTCACCTTACACAAATGTATGCCAAAGTCGGACACATTTTCACCCACATTTTCTGGCAAAAACTGATCAGCACTAGCAAGTTATTTACACATACATCACATACCTTCCACCACATGCTTTCTTCTTCTGTCTTTTATTTCTTAATGGAGAAGAGGCTCTCAACTAATCCGCATCATGTCCTCCTATCTTTTGCCATCTCCTGCACCTCCCTTCACACCCTTCCCATATTATTCATTTATAATTTATTTTCTCCATGTGTGTTAGGTGTCTCTCTATTTTTTGTGCCCTATGAGTTCCAGAAAAGGGATATGCTAGTTATACTACTAACAGTTTCCATCAATGTGTGCCCCAGTCAGCTCTAGTGTCTTTTCATGATGACTTAATCAGCTGGAATTTGTTTAGCTCTCTCTATAAACTCCGAATTAGTTATTCTGTAATACCATTTTACTCCTATTCTGTGCAGACATCAGTTAATGACTGTAATTTATCAGTAATTGTAGTCATTCTCCGTGTTTCTAATCCACACAGCAGATTTGAGATAAAGTTGGTACTAGATTTAATTTCTTTTGATAAAATGCTTTAACATACATTTCTTTTGACCAAATGCTTTAACTTAAGCTAAAAAATGCATTTCTTGTTAATCCTTTTGTGACCGTGAACAGCCTAAATGGAGCATGACAAACGTATGCACATTAGTATTTAACATGCGCTGACAAAGATCAAACATTATCTGACAAAGATCAAAGATGGTCCACATAAAGCAATTTGTTTTGGACTGTGACCACATAGCGCTAATTAGTACCAAAAATATGTCTGTATTGTACCATAGTCCATAACATATGCTGACAAACATGAAACATGCCCTACATCAGTGGTTCTCAAACGGTGGGGAATTTCCCCCCAGGGGGGAATCTTGAGGTTTCCAGGGGGGGGAATGAAGATTATTTCAAGATCGCGTTAATACAAGAAACGATTACTTGATCTTGTTTTTCCCTTCATACTTTACGGTTCTGTACGTCTCACCCTTCTAAAATTCATTTTATAAAGTAAGTAGACCCACAAATCACATTTTATGTGTACGTCTAGACTTGTTTTAGTATGTGCGTCCATTATTACGTATACTGTGTACGGGTGGGAGGGGGGAATTTTTAGGTAGGAAATATGAAAGGAGGGAAATGACGTTCTGAAAATATGGTGAAGGGGGGCACAGGCCAAATTTTTAGGTAGAAAATAAGAAAGGGGGGAATGACGTTCTGAAAATATTGTGGGGGGGGGGGGGGGGGGGCCCACGAGCCAAAAAAGGTTGAGAACCACTGCCCTACATAATGCATTATACCATCTTTTAACTGCTCTTGTCCTAGTTGGTTTTTACATCCACTGTCTTAATAATTATTTAGACTTCCTTCAGCACTATACAGCTGTTAAATTAACTGTCCAAGACACCGCTGGAACTCACTCTATACTGTGTATTTTATTAGTCTGAAGTAGCAACTATCTGTGATTTTTAAAAGTGTTGTCTATTTTTTGGTTACTTAAAGAAGGGGCCACATATACATCTGCTACAGTTATAAAGTAATGGGGAAAAAAAACAGTAGTAATTTACATTAAATACCATCATTTCAACTGTAAATTTGTGTCTTGAAAAAAATACAAATCCAGTGCATGAATTAAGTATCAATTTTATAAATAATAGTGCCATATTTAACTATTATCCAAAATAAGATTGAATGAAGCAGGCAAAAAGCTTCTAAAGAAAAGTGAAACAGTGATTTTCTCAAGCCATAAAGAGGAAAATGCCCATTAAAGTGAAGGAGGTGGTCTAATGCACTCTAAAGAGGCAGAGAAAGCAATAATAGAGTACGAAGCAGTGAGCTTTATAATAATAACAGCAACATTCAGAACCACACAATAAAATTAGAGTAATCATAAATGTGATCCAGTATTACGCACTATCCAGCTGAATCAGTTAAGAGAGAATAGTACATGAATCTTCAAAGTACCATAGGTAATCAAAACAACTGGCAACATCACAATTTTGATGGGTGACCTGAATTCCAAGATAGGACCAGATAACAATGGTTACATAGATATCAATGCGGAAATAGGGACTTGGAGTAATGAATGAAAAAAGAGCGTTCAAACATTTTTGCGCAATGAATCAATATGTCATAGAAGGAAATCTTTTCTCACATAAAAGAATACATAAAGCATGTGGGTATCACCAGACAAGAATACAGAAAACCAAACTGATCATTAAAAATGTAGATCATCTCTACATGATGTTAAAGCTTTTAGAAATGCAGATGTAGATCCAGATCACCATTTGCAGATAAGTAAAATTATATTGAAACTCAAAGATACATATAGTGTAAACATGGAAATTAATAAAATGTAGAATATTTCAGAAATAAGAAACTAAAAAAAATTTGAAATAAAAAACTAACGAAAATGTATGATCACATTCTAATCAATACTAGGCCCTGCAATATTAAGTAAACTTGGTGAGCATGGAAGACATCTGGCAGCAGGTTAAAAGCATTTGGAAATAATTATGTATACACATCACTGGAAAAACAGAATGAAAACATACATCATGGACAACAACAGAAACCCTTAAAAGACTAGAAGAAAGATCAAATACAAAGCAGATTTAAATAATAGCAAATCCAGACACTACTTAAGCCAGTGCCAATGAAAACCACACAGAAGCTAAAACAAAAAGAAGCTAGAAAGTGGATAAGGGCAGATAAAAGACAACGTTTAGTTGGCCTAACAGAGACAAAAGTAGCTGCAGTGACAGGAAAAAATCAGAAACCTTTATGAAACCACAAGGAAAATAGCAGCAAAATATAAATAGCCAAGTGAACTAACATTAAAGATCAAATGAACAGTTGGGTTAAATACTTTGAGAAACTTCTGAACAAACCAGAAGCTGCTGGTCTAGATGATATCCCAGAAAACGGGAAAGCTGCTGATCCAAACAGTATACCAGCAGAAGCTATTAAGCCAGTATAAACAATTGAACTGAACTACTGGACAAATTGACAGAGAATGGAAGACTGAAGAAATAACAGCTAACTAGAGAAAAGAATATGGTTCAGCTGCTAATGCAAGGAGAAGTGGGAAGTAGAAGTATGGAAGTGGGAAGTAGAAGTATGAAAATTAGAGAAATGATGTTACTGTCAGTTACTGAGAAAATCTTAAGCAGCATTATTATGGACAGATTAAGAGATCTCATTTCATCTCATCTCATCATGTTCCTCTTGTACCTTGCGGAGTCGAGGTGAAGTATAAACATCGTGAGAGTGCCCCATTATGGGCTTCATATATCAATATTCCCATGGACTCTGCTATTCCCTCCATCCAACGTTTACGTGGTCGTCCTCTTCCTGTTTCCATCTGGTCTGTACATCATTGCTTGTTGTGGTATGCTGTTGACTTGTAACCTACTAGCATGGCCAAACCATTTGACTTGCTGCTTTCTAATAAAATCTAGTGTTGCTTTAACCCCCACTTTAGTCCTGATTTATTCATTTCTGATCTTATCTCTTCTTGATACGTTGAGTATTCTTCTCAGGAACCTCATTTCTGTTGTTGTGATTTTTCTTTTCTCTTTTTTCTGTCATTGTCCAGGTTTGGCATTGGTAGCATAGAGTTGGGATTTAGTCATAGTCATTACCTCTGTTTTGCTTGTGCTAATTTTCATGTTATGTTCCCTACACATTTCGTTTAGACTATTCATGTGGTCTTGTAATTCAGCTTCTGATTTTGCTATTAGTGCTTGGTCGTCCGCAAACAGGAGTTCTTAGATGGTTAGATTTGCAGATGGTTCTTCTTCTGTGTTCTCGTCATGTGGTATTCTTGCTGTCTCTGCTTGGCTGGTTTCTTTATATATGTTGTCTATATATGTTATGAACAAGAGAGGGGACAGGACACAACCTTGTCATACTCCAGATCTTATGGTGAAGGGTTCTGAGTATCCTCCAGTTGCTCTCACTATGCATTCACTGTTGTTGTATAAACTTCTACATAGGTTTGTTAGATGTGTACTCACTCCATATTGTTTAAGGATCTCCCACAACTTGCTTCTATCTACTCTATCAAATGCCTTTTCTTGGTCGACAAAGGCTAAGTAGAGTGTTTCATTGAATTCGATTGATTTTTCTATAGGCTGTCTAAGAGCAAAAATGGCATCTGTGCATCCTTTGTTTTTCCTAAATCCAAGCTGTGTTTCGCTTAGCTGGGGTTCTATAATAGTTCGCAATCTTTTCTCAAGAATTTTGCAAAATATTTTCCCAGTATGACTCAACAGTGAAATGCCTCTGTATTGTGTGCAGTCTCTTGTGCTGCCTTTGTTTTTCCAAACTGGGATAATTATGGTGTTTCCCCAGTCTCATGGTGTCTGTTGTTCTACCCAAATATGGTTGAATAGTCTATGTAGCCAAGCTTTTCCTACTTCTCTTGCTGCTTTAATTAGTTCATTTGGTATTTCATCCTATCCCGGTGATTTGTTCAATGGGGCTAATCTGATGGCTTCTATAATTTCTTCTTTTAGTATGTCTGGTTTTAGTTCTTCAGTGACAACTGTGTAGGTCTCTGTGTAGGTCTCTTGAATTTAAGAGATATCACTGATAAACAACTAAGGGATGAACAGAGTGGCTTCTGATCAAACAGATTCTGCACAAGCAAGGAAGCAATATTGCACACAATAATAAAGCAACTACTGAAAGGTATTCACCACTTTTTATTGGACTTGTGGACTATGAAATGGCACTGTTGGGGAATCTCCTTGGAAAATGATAAAGCACTATGAGATCCCAAAGATCATTAACTTACTACAGATAATACATAAAGTCATGAAATGCTGAGTTCTTCATGGGGGGAAAACTAACAGATATATCTGAAAAAGAAACAGTAGTGTGACAGAAATGCTTAGTTATCTTAATTATTCTTGCTTACTATAGACAGGAGTTTTAAGATAACAATAACTACCACCAGAAATAGAATAAACTGGTCTCTGACAGATGAGATGGATGATCTGGACTTTGCTGATGATGTTGCCCTTCTGACCTACAAATGAAATCAGATAAAGATAAATTACACTCACTTGCTGGGAGGTCACAACAATCAGGCCTTAAACTCCACAGGGAAAAGACACAGATGGGAACAAATAAAGCAAATCATAAACTTGATCTACCTTGGTGAACCATTCTTTTAAGGGATGGAGCATGCAAATATTTAGGCAGCAATTTAGACAAAGATGGGGGAGAAGATAGAGATATTAAAATAGGAATACACATGGCAAGAGAAGTGTTCTTAGAACTGGGAAATTTATTGTCGACAAAAGAAATTAAACCTTGTACCAAACTTAGAATCGTTAACATCAAATCAGTATTTCTGTTTAGATAAGAAATATAAGAACAAACAGAACAACTACTAACAAACTATAAATATTCATTAACTACTGCCTGCACAGAACAAAAGGATTAACATGTTATGAGAGAGTCACTCAATATCACTGAGCTTATGGAGAGACTAAAGTAAAGAAATTCCTGCAAATCAAGAAGTGAGGAAAAGACACTAGCACTAGATAGGACACACAATGAGAAAACCTGTTAAAAGAAAAATAACTAGAAAGTTCTTTCTCTGGAACTCACTCACAGGGCAAACGAAATAGAGGGAGAGCTAACAACACAAACAAAGACAGAACTGGGGGAAAAGAAACAACACAGATTAACAATATGGGCAGGACATAAAAGGTGTTGATGGAGATGAGGACAGGGCTTAATCATACTTGATGTGCCTAGTCTAGTTTGAAGGCCTATGCATACCCTACACCTATACTAATCTATACTATACTCCATTGGGAGGTACAAGATAGAAGAAAAACAATAAAAAACAATTCCCCACTGAAGACACTGTGTGAAGTGTGTGTCATTGCCTGCTTCTAAGGTGAGTAGTAAGCATTAGCCAATTTCAATTACTACTTAAACTTTTATATTACAATATTACATCATTCGCAATTAACTAGATTGTTATTCAAAGTGAAGGGTATCACACTAAACTAAAGTCACTAAAGAAAAGATGGCAACGACTCCTCCTATAAAGAGAAAGAGACAAATTGCTACTGACTGTCATTCCAAAAGACAAGAGAAAAGAACTGCCTATGCGTACCAGGTATAGAAAGTTAGTGAGTGACAGGCACACCGGATTAGCATGACGGCCACTAGAGGACCAGCCTAGTCACTAACTAGTAACTAGACTAGAGTCAGTCGTTACTCGTTAGCCACTGTTCTTTGTCTAGACAAAGTAAACAACCAAATTAAACGGCATTCGATCAAATGTACGTTTGAAATAAAGTCCTAAAAAACATGCAGTGTAGCAGTTAAGTTAACTATAATGCTACAAGCTAACAGAACTTCAGAAACTGTTTAATGTTGATGTATGTCAGTGATAAAACAAACCTGTTACGCCGCTTCACTTTCGCCCTTTCTGTTGTGTTAGTGAAAGCAGACGAGATCAAAACCAAAGCGGAAGTCTGAACACAATACACTTCTCTATCATATTTTCAACTTCCCTACAGCAACAAGACACATTTAAACACTTTCTACCAGCCGAAAATGAGTAAATCGTTACCTTTTTTCATGAATTAATATCCAATATAAGTTAGAAGGTTGCTGAAAGTTAAGATGAGTCAATAACTCTAGCAAAAGTGCACGCCTGCAAGGCGATATCACAAACCAAGTTTTGGGCTACTTCATCCGGTGGCGGAGTAGGGACACCTGACGTCACACATGGTCACGTGACTGGGTGACCTAGTCCTCGGGACATCTACTAGAACCTACGGTATTACACATAGAATGCCATTCATTCACTTAATTACGTGGCTGGATTACTCTCTGGGTTCACAGGATTTGCGCCACTTTCCGTGTAGTTAATCTTCAAGCGTTATATAATGTTAAGTTTTCTCTCCAAAGAAATAAATTTATATATCCCAATTGGCACTCACTCACGGACCCGAAGGAGGGAAGGGGGGTGTGGTCCTTTAGTGCTAGTCATCATCATCAAATTGTTCAATCTCCGGGCTAACGGCATCAGTCTTCCGCAGCTTGGTGACATTTTATTTTATTATATTTATACTGGTAATATTATGTTCAACATCTCATCTCATCATGTTTCTCTTGTACCTTGCGGAGTCGAGGTGAAGTATAAATAAACATCGTGAGAGTGCCCGATTATGGGCTTCATGATTTCAACATTTCAGTGTTATATTTTCGATAACCGGTAAGTTGGACCAAAATGTTGACTTCTCATCCCAGACTTTGGGGAAAGTGTAGGCAGACGTTTAATCAGGCGGCTACTGGCATGAGAGCTCTTCGTTGTCTATTCTATTGCAGAAGGGAACGGAGCACATGTGAGAATGTTCTGAGTGATGTTGATTGTTGAATGATACTCATAACATCCACCCGAGTCCAAAACTATGGAACACGATTCGTAAATAACCATTGAAAGAGCACCTAATGTTCAATCAATTCAAGTCAACCAAGCATAGGTCAAATAACAAACACACAGATATATTGGCCCGTAATTCCTGGTCTTCTTCTTCTCTCTTTCATGCTCCAGTGGAGCAAATCCCCCAGACCAACTCACAACAATTGTTTTGTGGACTAGAATATTAATTGTGGGATTGTGTTGCTAGTGTTAAACAGGATTAAGTAGCCAGTCTCGTGGGTTACAGTGTTATTATTCTTAGTGTAGGACGAACATTTATGGAGGGGACAAGATAGATTGTTTCCATTGTTTTATACTTACGAGCGTAAGCTAGTAAGTAGTAAGTAGTAAGCCAGTAAGTAGTAAGTCAGTAAGTAGTAAGCCAGTAAGTAATAAGCTAGTAAGTAATAAATAAGCCAGTAAATAGTAAGCCAATTAGCCATTAAGAACTACGCCAGTAAGTAATAAGCCAGTAAGTAATAAGCCAGTAAGTAGTAAACCAGTTAGCTAGTTGCTTGCTTGTGTTCGCTGGCTGTGAACTCCAGCGTGAAGTCCTGTATGTCGGATGAATACATCCTGTTGTCCAACATCAGTGTGATGTCATACCAGACCTGAGGTTTGCGTGGGTATCCGTTGTCCCATGTCTGTCTGGCTTATTGGTGTACAGACTGGTGGTTCCTCTCCATGCAGGCAGATACTCTCCGGCTTCGGAGGAATCCACGATCCTACTGACTTTAGCGTGTTAGTAGGTCTTGGCCCTGGTGCCTTGGAAACACCTCTGCGTCCCAGTTAGCCAGTAAGTAATAAGCCAGTAGGTAGTAAGCTAGTAAGGAGTAAGCCTGTAAGTAGTAAGCCGGTTAACCAGTAAGTAATAAGCCAGTAAGTATTAAGCCAGTAAGTAATAAGCCATTAAGTAATAAGCCAGTAAGTAATTAGCCAGTAAGTAATAAGCCAGTAAGCCAGTAAGTAATAAGCCATTAGGTAGTAAGCCAGTAAGTAATAAACCAGTAAGTAGTTGCCATGGTCCAGATAAGGACGTGGATCAGTTATGCCGTATCCCAAATTAGATGAGGTCAGAGGGTATGGCAGTGTTCAGTAACTGGACACCTGGATCGTGAAAAGTGAATACTTTTCACACAGCGTGGAAACGCTGGGACTCACTTCGCAGTCAACAGAAAGCGAGGTCCGGATAAGTCAGTCTAGACTTTGGTTTGGCCAAGTGCGGACCAGGTCGAGAAGAGTTATGGCCAAAATTGAGCCACTCTTTTATGTTAGTTAGTTAGTTAGTTAGTTAGTCGACAGATCATCCTCGTTGCACATCGAACCATTCAGTCCCTAAGTGCTCGGATCCCCTCCTCAGCATATCCCACAGCGTGTAGCGGCTAACGACGCCAGTTCTGTGTTGGTTTATCAATCTTCTTTGGCTTCCTGCGTAGTGTTCTTGTTTGGCCACCTCTCTTTTAATTTGCTGCTCCCGCAGTCTGGCCATTGTTGTAGATTCACAGTCATCACTTGGTTCTCGCAAAAGTCTCACTTCTCGTAGAGCATTCAGAATGTCAGCCTGGTCCATGGCGCGTCCGCCCTCCACAGTAGCCTCACCTGCGAGCTTGTCAGCCCGCTCATTTCCTTGTACTCCCGCATGACCTGGCACGAAGATGAAACTAATCTTTGCCAGCCGAGACCGCTTCAGAGGCAGCAACCATTCTCTTCGGATCGACCCCTCCTCTATCCTCTTGATCATGTTCATTGAGTCGCTAAGGAAACAAGCCCTAGTGAATGTCTGTGTCTCGAGCCATGTTATTGCTTTACTTACTGCCATGACTTCCATTGTCAGGCAACTTGTGGTTTCAGTGAAAGCACCAGAGTCCTCCTTCACAATTCTCCCTCCGGCTCCGAGCTGTAAAGGCCCATGAGCTTCTCACATGTCGGACGACCGACCCATCTGTGTAGATGACCGCGTCACCGTCTAGCGAATTCTCGAAAATCAACGCTTGTACTTCAGCCTCCACAGCAGCCGGATTTTCTTGTCTGCATTATCTATCTAGTTGGATGCAAACTGAAAAGGATGTGCAGAAGTCTGTTGGCACTTGCACCCACTCCTCGCCAGGTTCTAAGTCCTCAAGTGAACACACCTGTTGAAGAATGTCTTCGGCTTGACCCATCCACGACCGTCCTCTTTTTAACCTGCTGCCCTTCACCTTCCTAATTTCACTATGCAGTGGATGTTGTGTGTTTGCGTTAATTCTGAGGTAGGCGCGTGCCCTGCAAACTTGTATTCTCTCTTCAATGGTTGGAAAATCAAGAAGGTAGCGCATCGCCCTGCATGCTGTATCTCTTGTACATCCAAGAATAATGCGCATAGCTTCATTCTGTATCCTTTCCATCCTTTCTATCTGCTTATGGCTGAGAGTCAGGATTGCCATCACATACTCCAAAACAGACATGACCAGCCCCTCGTACTGTAGACATAGATGGCGCTGCTCACAGTTTGCTGCCGCCATCACCCGCATCGCTGCCAAACCCCGCTTGGCCTTTGTTATCACCTGGTCTATGTGCACATTATAAGCAAGGCTTCGATCAAACCGTATCCCCAGGTAATTCATTGCCTGCGTTCTTTCCACCGTCTCTGAACACAGCATTACAGTTGGTGTTGGATTGTTGACAATATGATTATTCAACGAGAACCAAGTCACTGTTGCCTTTGTTGGGTTGACCATTGCCCCAGCTTCATCACACCAAGTACTTATGCGATTGAGTTCGGTTTGTAGTTCCACAGCAACCTCCTCTCTATTTTTACCCTGACGATACACTAAAACATCATCGGCATATGACAATGTCCTGCCAGGTCCAGTGATCTGCTCACTGGTGATTCTCACTGTGTAGGCGTTGAACAGTACCGGAGATAATGGTGATCCCTGTGGTAGGCCAGGATATATTGTTGTTGGTTCCGAAGTCCAACTGCCACATCTAAAAACTACTTTCCGTTGGTAGAGGGCTGCAGCGATCCAACTAAGGAGGAATGGACTTACGTCTAGTTCAAGAAGCTGAAACATTAAATTATGTTGATTACAATTAGCCAGTAGTAATAAGCCAGTAAGTGATGAGCCAGTAAGTAATAAGCCAGTGAGAAGTAAGCCAGTAGGTAGTAAGCCAGTAAGTAATAAGCCAGTAAGTACTAAGCCAGTAAGTAATAAGCCAGTAAGTAATAAGCCAGTAAGTACTAAGCTAGTAAGTAATAATCCAGTAAGTAGTAAGCCAGTTAGCCAGTAAGTAATAAGCCAGTAAGTAATAAGCCGGTAAGTACTAAGCCAGTAAGTAATAAGCCAGTAAGTAATAAGCCAGTAAGTAGTAAGCCAATTAGCCAGTAAGTAATAAGCCAGTAAGCCAATTAGCCAGTAAGTAATAAGCCAGTAAGTAATAAGCCAGTAGGTAGTAAGCCAGTAAGTAATAAGCCAGTAAGTAATAAGCCGGTAAGTACTAAGCCAGTAAGTAATAATTATGTTAGTTAATGTATAGAAATGTGGTGTTTATAATAATGTGGAATATATGATGGTGTATGTTATATGTCCATGCTATAGTGATGTGATGAATATAGTAACAAACAAAACATAAATTCGAGTCCGAGTTACATTTCTACAGGAGAGCAGAGTTGTGTTTAATAGTGAGCTGGCGTACTTTGTGTAGAATGGCAGAGTCTAACAATCAGTAAAGTGCAGAGAAGGAAAAACGGTGGTGACTTGATCATGATGATAGTACAATTAATACTCTTGGGCATCAGATCTGCACACCAAACAAACAGGCGCACTAATACAACAGAGCTAGCAGCTGCGACTATGCACGTTAAGCCGCCAGCCGCCCCGTGGCAGTAGTAAGCCAGTAAGTAGTAAGCCAGTTAGCCAGTAAGTAATAAGCTAGTAAGTAATAAGCCAGTAAGTAATAAGCCAGTAAGTAGTAAGCCAGTTAGCCAGTAAGTAATAAGCTAGTAAGTAATAAGCCAGTAAGTAATAAGCCAGTAAGTACTAAGCTAGTAAGTAATAATCCAGTAAGTAGTAAGCCAGTTAGCCAGTAAGTAATAAGCCAGTAAGTAATAAGCCGGTAAGTACTAAGCCAGTAAGTAATAAGCCAGTAAGTAGTAAGCCAATTAGCCAGTAAGTAATAAGCCAGTAAGCCAATTAGCCAGTAAGTAATAAGCCAGTAAGTAATAAGCCAGTAGGTAGTAAGCCAGTAAGTAATAAGCCAGTAAGTAATAAGCCGGTAAGTACTAAGCCAGTAAGTAATAAGCCAGTAAGTAATAAGCCAGTAGGTAGTAAGCCAGTAAGTAATAAGCCAGTAAGTAATAAGCTAGTAACTGTCGTTCAGAATCGAAGATTACACCACTGAAGAACATCATGCTGTTGTGAGGTGTTGTTTTTTTTTGGGGGGGGGGGGAGGTGGGGTGGGTGGGGGAGGGGAGAGAAGATGACTTACTGCCCAGGATATTCATAAGGAAATGTTGGCTATGTCATGTCCAGCTCGACACTCTATCGAGAAGCAGATCTCAAACTTACAGTGCGAGGATGGCTCGCACTAAAGCCGCCGCCAAGCGACACGAATTGTATGCAACCGGGAAGAAGGCAGAGGCGAGGAAGGCTGCTAGGACTGCTGATCCTGTGGCGACACCCAGCAGTCCCACTCCTACAGCTGAAGTGATTCCCGACATACAACCGACACCAGTGACCATAGCTAAAGTCAGCAGCAGCGGTGAAGCTCACAACTCCACCATTGAGAAGCAGCCAAGCAGCTCACCAAAGGCCTCCGTCCCAGGAGAACAACACAAATGATGAATTCAGCTGCAGAATCCTGTTGAAGCAAACCAGCGTTGAGGAGGCTAAACTGTCGGCGCTACCAACATGCAAGATACTCAGTCTGTTGGGGAAAGAACTGGGAAGACACAACGTCGCCCAGCTGCCCAAGACGGAAATAGTGGTCTCTATAACAAGAACTCAAAGACCATCGCAATGCAATATACAGACTTTCGTACAACACGAGAAATTCGACATCAAGCTTCCCAGCAGCATTTCAATAGAAGCCATCCGATATTGTATGATTAAGAGTGATTTAAGAGATTGCCATTAAGAGAGCCATGACCCATCTCACAAATGTCCAAATAAGGGAAATACTGTAGAAAAACTCTACACTGAAGATCATCGATGCTGAGAGGATCATCGGCAAGAATAACAACACACTCCTCTACAGTATTCATCATCTCAGCGGAGGACCAAGTGATCCCTCAAACAGTCAGATGGAACAAAAAGGGTGCAATCCCTAGTGTACTACATACCTAGAGTGCTTCAGTGCTCTAGGTGCCAGAAGTGTTGGCACACCCGTGCCACATGCAAACGTGAGGTGGTGTCTGCAAATACTGCTCTGGACTTCACCCATAAAGCCTGTACCCTCATGCTAAGATCGACACAGACTTCAGCAGACCGAATTCAAACAGAAAGTACGCAAACCGCCTCGGCAACCACGACGCCACGTACATTGGTTGCCCCTGCCACCAAGAGAGTAAGGAAGCGATGAAGATTGCCATCAAAGCTAATCTATCATATGAAGAGACTAGTAGGCAGTACGAAGCGACCACCCGCCTAACAAAATGCGACAAAGCACAATTGTAAGGCTAATTGAATGACCTGAGATCGAAGTGCACCAGCATTGAAGAGATGAGAGACTAGACACAAGAGACGCGGATAACAACCGTTCAGCGCATCCTGGACGAATTGAAGCAAGAGCAGAGCATTGAACAGCGAATGGCTGAAATAAAGGCCAGACGGAGGAAACACTAACAAAGATCCAAGAAGAAAGAGAAAATAATAGAACGGCTCAAGACAAAGAATGTAACATCGGAAACAGAAAACATTAAGTCCCAGATAGAAGAGGAAGCAATTAAGAAGTGTTTGTGTTGTTTGTCCATCAAGAATGATGATGACCATTTATTTCATCCAGTAGGGTTGAGAGTATGGAGCCGTGAGTTCTAAGATGGCCGATAAGGCCTATTTTGGCTCGAAACGTTCTTTGAAAATGTGGGAAAAGAATTCTTGACGTTCCAGGAGGAGGATCTCCTGCGGTAGTTTTTCTGTCCAGCCTCTTCTTCACAGCTCTTGCAGTCCTGGTTGCTTCACAAATGACTGCACCCTAGTGTAATGATGTACGCCACGAATTTCGGTCTTTGGCAGCAGTCTCCCAGGTGTCAAGATGCATTCCAAAAGCTTTCAGTTAGATTTTCAGTGTCTTTAAAGCGTTTCCCCTGGCAGCCTTGGGAGCGTTTACCACAACGCAGCTCGCCGTAAAAAAAATTTAAAAAAAAACGTTTAGGTAGCCTGTGATCTGGCATGCGAGTTAAGTGACCAGCCCAGCGAATCTGATTCTTCATTAGTAGAGTGTGGATACTGGGCATGAACGCTCTTTCTAGAACTTCAGTGTCTGGGATCTAGTCTTGCCATTTAATCTTCAATAGCTTCCTAAGGCAGACTGTGTGGAAGTGGTTTAATTTCCTAGCGTGTCGCTGATAAACAGTCCAGGTTTCACAAGCATATAGCAGCGTGAAGAAGAAGTAGAAGAGGAGGAAGTAAACCAAAACGACAGCGACCAAGACCAAGCGTGGACGGTGGCCAGGAGAAAAGATTACACCAATGTTAAGCTACCAAGCCGTTCACGGCACAAGATAACAGAGGAGACCAAGAAGATTCGAAGACAGACCAAGATGGGAAAATAGATGGAACCCCAGGAGGGACAACAACCGGCACAACTTCCCGAAGGAAAAAAAAAAATCACCATGAGACGGAGCTAGAACACAATTACACCAGGCCTTACAAGTGTGCGACTCTGACCAGACATGTGTAACCACAAGAAGATTGAAACGAACACAATTACAACCAAACAGAATCCAGGAAGAAAGGAACACCATAGGGTCCCAATTATAACCAATGGAAATTCGACAGTTCAACGGGCCGGAATATTTTGTTTCAAACAAGCAAGCAAGCATTCTATGACAATAAGTGTTCATAGCGAAAAAACAAACGGTACACAGTTCAGTGGATACATTCTCACAAGGACGTTTATAAATTATTAATGATGATCGACCTAATCGCCCTGTACAGATTGCGACAGACTCAACTCTGCTGCGTGTCTACGCGATCATTATAACGATAAATAATACACAACTGCAGTAGTGTATTCTGATGGTTTATTCTATAATATAGTGCATGATGTATTGAATTATTGCAAAGTGTGCTCACATTGCTAGATTAGACAATTACTGAAGAACACACAATGAATCAATCAGCCTTTCGCAGGTCCGCATGGCCGAATGGATAAGAACGCGTGTTCTTAAACATCCGGTGTGCTGATGCCGAGGTTAGCGGTTCAGCCTCTACACCAGACAGCTGGACTATAGTCTGTCCGGAAATTAATGCCGTCATTCACGATCAATTATTTTGAAAACTGTCTGTTCCATCGTTATGAAATTTTTCCAGCCGTCTTATATTTACCCCCACCCAAGGAATATGTCTTTGAAAGGTCCAAAAACAACTTAAATCATTGAAAGCGGCGACATTCCTTTGATCTTTTGCTGAACAACTAGTGATTTCTCGCTAACGAAGTTATTTTTACGGTAATGTGAGACATGTCAATTCTGTTGACACACAAAGGCGTATCCGGATTCGTATGAGAGTGGGTGCAATGAAAGAATTAGCTTAAAATCGACAGGGTCGGCTGCATTGCACCGGGTGTTTATCCCATATGGCTCAGTTTCTTTCCGCAGCGCGGAAAGCGTCGCACAAAGCACGAACTCCGTAGCTCCAGAGACGACCCTCGGGAGTCTCCGAAAAAATGCACTCGTGAAATGAAGGACGCGGCCCGGAATCGAACATACAACCTTCGGAGCCCGAGTCAGACGGCTTGACCACTTAAACACGGAGAATCCCGAGAGGGGTGCAATGTGTAATATTAGTAAAGACAGAGAATTTCAGAGGCACGGGGTAAATAATTTGTAAATTAACAGGAAAGTAGAAGGAATATATTTCTTACCTTATTTTTCATTGCCTTCTTGTTTCTTCAGCTGATGCTGATGCTGTAATGTTTAGGGCCTGCAATTCGTCTGAATAGTTGGAGCAAAATATCCCAGTAAGTGTGTACGTAGATTAAGGTCTGCGATCTGCTCATACCTTAATCTGTGTCGGACGATTCCAGTAGGTTGATGATTGCTCTCGGTTGCATAAAATTCAATCCATCCTTTCTCCAATAGTCCTCTTCCTCTTTCAACACATGGTCCTGACGTTTTTTCCAGTAACTTTTATCAATATTTAATAGCGCGGACAGACAGACAGACAGACAGACAGAAAGGTAGGTAGGTAGGTAATTAGGTAGGTAGGTAGGCAGAAAGGTAGGTGAGTGGGTGGGTGGATGGCTGGCTAGCTGGCTGGCTGACTGGGTGGGTGGGTGGGTGAGTCGGTCGGTCGGTCGGTGGGTCGGTCGGTCGGTGGGTCGGTCGGTCGGTGGGTCGGTCGGTCAGCCGGCAGACAGGAAGGTAGGTAGATTAGATAGATAGATAGATAGATAGATAGATAGATAGATAGATAGATAGATTAGATAGATAGATAGATAGATAGATAGATAGATAGATAGATAGATAGATAGATAGATAGATAGATAGATAGATAGATAGATAGATAGATAGATAGATAGATAGATTGAGATAGATTGAAAAATATATACCGCATATAACCAAACATTGAAATCTGCTGTACAATCTCCAGAACAAAAATTTTTTTTTGTTGGGTGGACATAATTATAAGGTTATATTCTAAATCTCATCAGTTTCCCTCAATTGGTTACTGAGATATTGAATTTTATATTGAGGCAACCAAAAAACAAAACACTATAAAATGTTGACCTGTCGTCCTTGACTTGGGGACGTAAATTACAAGTACCTCTGAAGTCGGAGTGGGTTCTCCTGATGGCGAGGGATACTGTTAATAGGGAAAGCTAATCAACACGCAAAATACTATAAATAGTGTGTATGGACTACGCTTGAGTTCAAAGCGAGCTGGTACAAAAAATGCGCCTTTCATTGGAACATCTGACATAGTATGGATATGAAGGAGAATGCATGCTCAATAGGAGTGTTACATTGGTCATGGATACATTATTATGAACCAGAAACAATACTTGCCGGAGTGCAATTAACATGACATTCTCCAGCTTCAGGGAAGAAATTTAAAGTTTGGCCATCACTAGGGAAGGTTATACTCAAGTGGTTTACCATGTCAAGGATGTAGTGTTATCCTATTTGCAAACAATCGGTGACAACGTGAAAGCTTCATCATACTGTGAAGTTCTAATAATGTTGCCAGGTGCAATTCTAAAGGAACACCCAGGTCTACTGACACTGGGGTACAGCTCCTTTAAAAAATTACCAGACCTCGAAGGGCATAATTAACCCGGGAGAAAACTGCTCAACTAAGGTGGAAACTTCTTGACCATCTGACTCACAGCCCCGGATCAAACCCCGATCGATTTCTACCTCCTCTTTGGTCTGCAAAAGAATAATTTTAGCAACAACGGATTTGTCGATGAAGAAGAATTGGAGCGTGAGGTGCAAACGTGGCAAAGGTAGCAAGCAAACTAAGACTTCTACGGTACATGTACCGTGGAACTCATAAAACGTTAACATGTATATATCAATGTTCTCGAAGATTATGCTGAGAAGTAAGGAGATATGTCGGTATAATACATGGTTTTCAAGTTCGCATCTAATTTACTTTTTAAACAAAAATTTGGTTACTCACTGACTTGAGTTGAGTTGAGTCAAGAACCGACTTCACTGCACTCAGGACATTCCCATACGTGCTCAGTCCTCTCGTTCAACAGCCAGCGAAGAGTCATACTACTACCGCTATCTGATTAAATGTTCTCCTGGTCTACCCTCTCAGTTTTGAGATTCTTCCAGAACCCCTGCCGATCCCCCGCAATCTGTTTCTTTCCACATATGGGTTCTCAATCTGTTCCTCCGCCTTCTCCACCTTGTCCCACAAGCGCACAACCACCTCCCCCTTGTCCATAGGCAAGATAACACCAAGAGGTGCATTCCCTGCTAGCCTATCAGCCTGTTCATTCTCCCGTACCCCCGCAAGGCCAGGGCAAAATATCCATACAATTCTCACAATCTGTGACCTCTGAAGCGACGAGAGCCATTCCACACGAAACATTCTTTACTCCACCTTGCTAAGCATATTCTTTGAATCCGTAATACTCACTTATCTTCATAATATACAGAAACATCAACCGTAGTCGGCCGAATCAAATCCCATCGCTGTGCTTTCAGGCTTGCAACGTGACTTTTCTTATGACCTAATATGGGCATCGCTTCGACAATCTGTGTATCCACTTATAGTATATGTAGACACGGGTGGAATGTGTACTAATATTATGCTCCTTATCTACTGTACATGTATAGTTTAGCTAATGTTCATCTTCTAAGCGGAGTCATCATCATTGGCACCTTTCCGTCTTGACAGACGATAGTTTGGTACATTGTGCTTCAAAAAGGCTTAATAACTACGATCCATGGCGGTGGCGAGTGTGGCTGGTAAGGCCAATTCTTGCTGCAAATGTTTGCCCACAGTAGGTGCATGTGAAAACATGGTCACTTCCACCATTTTGCACCATCTTACGTCTCTCACGCTCTGTGTGTGCTTTATCTGCAATCATTTTCTCCTTTGTCTTTATTCCATTTCTGATAGTTGCCCTCCATGCAACACGTTCAGCGGCGACGTGCTCCCAATGTGCATTATCAATGCCTGTATCAATCATGTCCCGCTTACACACATCTTTGTATCGTAGTAGAGGCCGACCCTGAGATCTCCTACCCGTCTGTAATTCACCAAAAAAGATGTCCTTTGGTATTCTACCATCATCCATCCTCCTAACGTGTCCTATCCATCTAAGTCTACGAAGACTGAGCATGGAATACACCGTCACACAACCTGATCTTTCCAATACTTCAGTATTTGTGATTTTGTCTTGCCACTTAATACCAAGTATTCTTCGCAGACACCGCATATGAAAGCTGTTTAAACGTTTCTCTTGGCGTGAGTAAGTTGTCCAGGTTTCACTGGCATAAAGAAGAGTACTAAGGACACAGGCTTGGCAGACGAGGACTTTTGTTTTGGCAGTAACCTTCCTGTTCTCCCAGACTCTTTTTGCTAACATGTTCATTGTTTTTGCTGCCTTGCCAATCCGGATGTTGATTTCCTGATCGAGGGATAATTTGCTACTTACCTCTGATCCTAGATATGTAAAATGGTCTACTATCTCCAGTTCGGCGTCGTCAATAAAGATTGATGGTACACCATGTGCACCTTGTGACATAATCTGTGTCTTCTTTTTGTTAATTGTTAAACCAAATTCAGAACAAGCATTGGAGAATGCAGATAGTAGATGTTGTAATTCTTCCTCAGAGTGGGTCGTAATCGCAGCATCATCCGCAAAAAGCAACTCTCTGATTGGTACCCTGCTAATTTTGGTCTTGGCCTTCAATCTCTGAGCATTATAGAGGCCACCATCTGAGCGTGAGTGAATGTATATACCGTCATCCTGATCACGAAAGGCATATTTCAGTAGAAGTGAAAAGTATATCCCAAAGAGGGTGGGGGCTAGTACACAACCTTGCTTAACTCCACTCTTGATTTCAAACTCTTCTGAAGTTGAGCCATCAAACTTGATTATACCCTTCATGCCTGTGTGGAACGATTCCACAATGGACAGAAGAGTTGGTGGGCAGCCAATCTTCTTTAGTGCTTTGAACAGACCCTCACGACTGACCAAATCGAATGCCTTTGTGAGGTCAATGAAGGCAATAAACAGTGGCTGATTTTGTTCCCGGCATTTTTCTTGCATCTGTCGCAATGAGAATATCATATCAATGGTAGACCGGTTCTGACGGAAGCCGCACTGTGATTCGGGGTAGACTTGATCTCCCAGGACTTGAAGTCTGTGCAGGACAATTCTGGCAAATACTTTCCCAACAATACACAGAAGTGAGATACCCCTATAGTTGTTACAGTCGCTCCGATCTCCCTTGTTCTTGTACAGCGTTATGATGTTTGAATCTTTGAAATCCTGTGGGACTTGTCCTTCTCGCCAGCATAGCTCTATTAGCTGGTGGATCTGTAGAGCGAGTGTGTCTTGCCCACTCCTGATTACCTCTATTGGAATCCCATCCTTACCTGGAGCCTTGCCAGATGCAAGCTCATTTATAGCACACTTAACTTCTGTTATAGTGGGAAGTGTGTCCAGGTGGTCAAGAGTTGGCAGGGCCTCTATGGCGTTGAGGGCATCATCCGCTAGCTTGGTCTCACTTGAGTAAAGCTCTAAATAGTGCTCGACCCATCTATCCATCTGCTGTTTCTTATCAGTGATGATTTCTCCAGTCAAGGTTTTCAGCGGTGCACTTCTTTTGATCATTGGACCACAGGCTTTCTTTATCCCTTCATACATGCTTCTGATGTTTCCCTTATCACTTGCGATTTGAATGGACTCACATAACTTGATCCAATAGTCATTCGCACACTGCCTGGCAGCCTTTTGTACATCCTTCCTCGCTTGCTTCAGCTCACTCAGAGTGTTACGCGTTGGTCTTTCCTTGTTTCTTAAGAGAGCTATCTTCTTTTTATCAATCAAGGGCTGCAGTATCTGGCTGTTTGCCGCAAACCAGTCCTGCCTCTTATGATCCACAGTGCCGTAAACCCTTACCGCTGTTTTATAAATAGTTTCCTTAAGTTTACTCCATTTATCATTTACTATACAATTTTCTGATGTATCATTGAAAGCGTCTTCAAGTTGCTGTTGAAATTCAAAGCACTTTCCAGGATCGTGAGTGTTAGTAATATTACTCCTGGGGCTAGACTTGTGTTTAGCTGTGCAGATTCTCTTTGGTCTCAGTCTAACCCTTGCAACAACCAAAGAATGATCTGTATCACAGTCAGCACTGTGGTAACTTCGAGTTAATGATATATGGTTCAGATGTTGTCTCCGTGTGATAATGAAATCCAGCTGATGCCAATGGCTGGATCTTGGTCTAACGGAGTAAAGGCACTGAAACGTCACACTCAAAACCCTTGTATTGTTTGATATCACTTATAGATCTGTGTTCATTCAATTTTTATGAACATTTATCATAACTGTCTTCAACTCTTTTTCTCCGTGCGTGGTTCTCCTCAAGATGACGACATATTTAGAGTTGCCAGTTTTACCACACAGTCCCGAAAAATGCTTTCGGGACGCTCTGTTTTTTCCCGGCATTTTCCCTGTCAAATTAAAGATTTAATTAGCTTGAACTGTTTCTCCACTTTCATTTGGTAGAACTGTTTAATTTGGGAATGAGATTAAGAGTCAAGCAAAACCTGGGTACTTCAATTTTAATTCACCGCAAACAAAGGGAATTCCAGGGCACACGTCATATCATGGAGTCCCCTTATTCGCGCTGTATCTCGGTGTTCATGACCTTGACCGGAATAATGTTGTCGGTGTGCAGCAAATGGTTTAGTTATGTGTGTGAGTTGACCTGAATATTTCAGTGGTTGTATACTCTTGTGCACACTTAGGGGCTGTTATTGTGTGCTAATTTGTGATCCTGAAAATGGCCCGTTCCGGTTAGGGTTAGGGTTAGGGTTAGGGTTACACACACTGTGTTACCGTTCGTCTCTCCTTTTTCGCGCCTTTTTCGCGCCATGTCGCGCCATGACACGCACTGAAAAAAACTTTAATTGAACGGAGATCCCCCACCAGTGCTATATATAGCTGCTAACTACGCTATATATAGCTGCTAAAGCTAAATATTGCCTCGTGACGTCTGTTGCGGTGAATTAAAATTGAAGTACTAAAACCTGCATTACAGAAAATTAAAAATAGCCTATGTTGTTAAAAATCACTATCATTTAGTGCAGTGGTTCTCAACCGATGGGGAATTTCTCCCCCCCCCCCCCCGAGGGGAATTTTAGGGTATGGGGAGAGGGGGGAATTAAGATTATTTCAAGATCGTATTAATAGAAGAACCGATTACTTGATATCGTTTTTCCCTCCATACTTTACGGTTCTGTACTTCTCGCACTTCTGAAATTCGTTTGTAACGTAAGTGGACCTGAAAATCACGTTGTATGTAGACGTCTAGACCTGTTCTAGTATGTGTTATTAAATTTAGCTTCGATTTTTACGTATACTGTGTGGGGGAGGGGGGAATTTATAGGGAGGAAATATGAAGGCGGGGGGAGGCGGTGACATTATGAACATATGGTGAAGGGGTACATGGGCCAAAAAATGTTGAGAACCACCGATGTAGAGAGCACTGGCATGTTGTGTATTGCTGTATGTTGTGTATTGCTGTATGTTGTGTATTGCTGTATGTTGTGTATTGCTGTATGTTGTGTATTGCTGTATGTTGTGTATTGCTGTATGACAGTGAATTGTGGAGTGAACCAGTTAGGAAGAGCTTGAAAGCAACGGAGAGCGGTTCCTGAGATGAAATTTGCGAATACCTTGGACAGCGAGATTAACTAACAGTGATTGCATGACAGTAGAGCATTATATACAACCAAAATATAGAGACAAACAATGTTCTTTGGTTATGTAATCAAAAGAGAGGCATTGCAAATCAAAACATCGTGACGACTAGAAAGATCAGTCGCAGAAGAGGCAGAGGCCGACAAAAAGAAATGATGCTGGAAAGTCTGAGACTTTGGCATGGAGCAATATCTTGAACAGATAAAAATTTTTTACTAGAAACGCCCCCCCCCCCCCCACCCCCTCTTCCGTCATTTAATTCAATCCAAGTCTTTTCCCATTTTTAGTTGCAGACAGTAATTTTATTTTCATTGTTGCTGTGGTTATCTTGTTTTTTTTCTGTAGCAACTCGCGAAGAACTAGTTGTAAGCAGTTAGCATTATAACAACCTGATCTCTGTGGCGGGTGAGATTAAATTCGGCCTTGTGTATAACAACTGCCACATTTTAATTACGGTATTAATGGGTTTCAGAGTGCTGAAAAAAGCGTTACTTCCAGAATGTTTTGATTCTTCTTGTCCTTAAGAGAAATGTCCCGGTTTCTCAGTTACAACATCTGGCAATCTTAGGCAAGTAATATTCCATCACGACGGATGAAGTACTTTTGTATTTCATTTATTGTGGTTGATTACAAGAGAACTGTACCGTTTACATTTGAATGATTCTTGCTTGAGTTAAATTCGCTGTATAACAGCACTAAACGGAGGGTTTAATTGCTGAACAAAAGTAATTGATGGTGTGGGATTCACTTGTCCAGAAATGTCCGATTCTAGTACAACACATCGAGAATTCCTGTATAGCATATGTCCTTTAGTTGCTGTTGCATCATACAAGAATGGGGTTCACGCAACGCGTGATAGTCGTCTATGCGACATGAATGAATATGTATTCATCATTGTCCAATGTGAGCAAGCCATTTGCAAACGTTCTCCTCATTACGGCCCACGGAAGTGCCTTCGTTACTGCAGTCCCTTGCTTGGGTATTTTATGCCCATGAGATTTTTAAACCGTTAAGCTGTATGTAAAGACATTGGTCATTATGTCTGTGATTTCCAAAAAAAAAAAGGTTTTTCGGAAACTCCTTATTGTAGGTTTCCAAATGCAATATATGTCATGTCAATACATTGATTATATGTGCAATGTGATCAGTTAGTCGTGTATGTAATGTAAATAGTTGATTATATGTAAAATGTGATCAGTTGCACACACACAGGGTTATATGCCCTTGAGTTAGATAGCGGCAGTGTTAATCTCCCTTGGCATGAGTGTAACCAACAGTGGTTTGTGTGTGTATGTAGGGTCACAAAAAGTGAAAAGGTCAAATGGTTTTTTTTTTCCTTCTTTTCTGTATAAGTTATATTAAATGATAAACTGACACACAAACAGTAATGTCTCGGCTAAGAAATGACCTACAGACTTGAATAATGTACCGCTGGATTTGTTTTCTCAAGAGGTATCCAACTATGCAGGTTATATAATTAAAAATCAATTTAGAAAATGTTACTAAAGTGCCTAAATATGTGTCATGTAATCAGTTTGTCACATGTGTAATGTGATCAGTTAATCATATGTAAGGCATCAGTGAGCCATATATGAGTATGTATTGTAATCAGATGTTCATATGTAAAGTGATCAGATGTGTGATATAATCAGTTGGACATACATGTAACGTGATCAGTTGATCACATTCAAGTTTGACCAATGCTCTTAATGTGACGAAACAAAAGGCCCTGGGAGTTTTCCCCGGTTGCTGTAAGTAGGTCAATTGGTTTTCTGTCCATTGGAGGGGTTATGAAGCCACGAATCGAGCGGACTTCTCTGTCAACGTGTGATCTCATTATCCAGATTTATGGCTTCTACCCTGTTTATACCTTCTAGAATCTTCTAAATTAGGGGATCACTAAAGTGTTGTCTTCATAAAGATTCATTATGTAATCCCGCCATTTATCTTGTTTTCTTTGGCTGTCCGTAATTGTTTGTCCTTTTTTATCCAGAATGGCGCTTGATCGCATTTTTATTGGCTCTTATGGGAAGTAACGTAATAGAAATAATGCGACGAAACAATACTAATGCAATAACAAAAACAGTTCAACACGGTAAAACACGTACAAATGATCAGAAACTGGCATTCAACATCTACGTCACAGCGCTCGAGACATGTATATTTGTGCTCCGTCTCACACAAAAGTTGTTTAGTATCATCATCATCCTGCGCCATGCCGATAAGAGTAGGCGGTTATGTTTCGCCATTTCACGCGACCACCAGAGTCGTGGATCAGCTAAGTGTTCTTGTCTCGACAATACCACATGGCCAAGCCATCCATGTATTTACTTCTCTGCCTTCTCCTTGTTCTCTCCCCATCAGTCTTGCCAGTTGTCACCAAGTTCTCCAATTTATTTCTTCTCACAACGTGTCCAAACAATTGTGACTGTCTATGTCTAAGTTCTCTAATCAATTTACTGTTTTCATTTGTTTCTTGTAGGACTTGGTTATTGGTGTGGATACTTGTATTTCAGTGGCTAGTTGGTTAAGAACGCCTCAGGTTCGTCTTCTATCACGATCCTCACTGATAGTGCAGAATTTAATTTCTTAGTCCATCAATCGTAGCTGCGTTTAGTCATTGATGTGTATATCGTCGTGCAACAGGCGATCATTACAAACAATATCATGTCATGTCTCCCTTGCTCAGTCTCAGTGTTCCCACTGGAGACCAAGAAATACATGGGGAGAACCGTTGAGGCCACTAAGACGATTACATAAATAGACACACATAGTATTATTTGGCGCTCACAGAAGAAGAAGAAGGAAATAGAAATTAGAAGACGCACTAGACAACATAAAATTTGAAAGCTATAATAGTTACCAACCGGGATCGAACCTGTCGCCTCCAAATGACGATGGCGCCTCGCTGCAGGAACACGTGTACTTCGACGCACGACCAACTAAGACCAGCAAATCATCGCTCGAACTCAATGTTCCCACGGAGACCAGCGAATCATCGTTCGATCTCAGTGTTCCCACGGAGACCAGCCAATAATCCCCCGATCTCAGTATTTCCCACTGGAGACCAGCCAGTCATCGCTCAATCTCAGTGCTCCCACTGGAGACCAGCCAATCATCCCTTTAATTGCACATACACCAGAAAGGCCTGGGCGGTAGAGCCACTTCAGCTCTTGCCGGTGTGTGTCAACCACTCATACCAGAAATACCTCGACTGAACCTTTCGGGGCTATAATGGAGAGTCAGTTACGATGACTACCTTATTTAAAGGAAATATCCTAGGATAGTAAAGTCGGACGGTGTCATATTGACTACATCCCCTATTGAGTGCTGTTTTAAACATTGTATGTCCTTTATAGAACTTTGCGATGAACCTAGTTGATCTTCCACTGTTGTTTCTCTGGGCCAGCAGGTTTGCCAAAGAAAGAACAGTGACTGAGGACATGCTTCCTGGAAGATGAAGCAGTGGTCGACCAGGACGGAGATGGACACACGACATTGTAGACACCTTGGGCATGAGGGTGCGTGAGGTGGGAGCAATGGCAGGAGATTGAAAGGCTTTTCGGCGCACCGTGATGAGCGCACGGTCATGAGCGCGCCGTGATGTGCGCTCCATGATGAAAGCGCCGTGATGTCCGCGCCGCGATGAAAGCGCCGTGATGAGAGCGTCGTGATGTGCGCGCTGTGATGACATCGCCGTGATGACAGCGCCGTGATGACAGCGCCGTGATGAGAGCGCCGTGATGAGAGTGCCGTGATGTGCGGGCCGTGATGAGAGCGCCGTGATGAGAGCGCCGTGATGTGAGCGCCGTGATGAGAGCGCCGTGATATGGGCGCCGTGATGACAGTGCCGTGATGTGCGCGCCGTGATGAGAGCGCCGTGATGGCAGCGCCGTGATGGCAGCGCCGTGATGAGAGCGCCGTATTTGAGCTCGCCGTGATGAGTTCGACGTTTTCCATAGGATCTGCGACATGATGATAATTCGTGAAAGATTTTTTTTTCCATATTATTTTGTACGTACTGGTCGATCCCTTATTGAATGGAGTCTCCTTGTCAATCGAGATGAGGAAAAGAGTTCTTACGAGCCAATCCTGGTGTACGGAATCGAATCATTGACAATTAGCAGCCAAGTTAAGAACTATGTGGAACCTTCAGAGCTGTGGTTTTATGGAAGAATGTTGAGAACACAATGGACAGATAGAAATAGTAATAAAGATATCATGAAAGAAGTTCACTCACAAATAGAACTGATTACTCGCACCATAAGAAGACAGTTCACATTCTTTGGGTATGTGATGAGAAAAGGTAAGCTGGGGTATGTCGTCACATCGGTACGGTTGGGGGGATGGAGAGGTTGGGGGAGACAAAGAGAGAAGATACTGGACAGTTTGACATCTTGGCATGGAGAAACGTCGGTATCAGAAATGATTGGCAGCCCAAGAGACAGAAGGCTGTGGACAGACATGATCACCATAGCCACACGACATGGACTAGAAGAAGAAGAAGAAGAAGTAGAAATCCACGAAAACCAGAAGCAGTACCAGCGTGATTTCATTCGTCTACATATTCAGCTTGTGAGTAAAAGAGTGTTGAAGGGCCATATAGAACCCATGCTATTGTACGCGTGTGAAACATGGACAGTGAGCAGGCAAGCCGTAAAGCATTTAACAGACTCAGTGCCCAAAAAAATAAGTAGGTTTGGAGCAAACAAATATGGATGGCGGAAAAATGGGAAGCAGGGGTGTCACAATTATGACATAAAAGTTGTTAATATGTTAGCAGACATGCTGTGTTATGTATCAATTTAAAGCTGATTGCTTAGGGGAAACTACTATCTTGACATTTTAATTGAGACACAATTTCGTGATGACAACATTTTGGCGATATATACACCTATGACAGATACAGGAAGTAGCTAAAGACGGTTAATTATCACATGGCACTTTATCAGTTTATGACAGTAGAAATGTGGTATCGGCAGAATATACAAAAAATACCACGGATGCAATGGAGGAAAAAAAAACAATAACCAGCAAATCCTACAAGAAACAAATAAAACCGTAACTCATTACATAAATTATACGTTGACAGTCACATTTTTTTAGCACGTGATAAAGAGAACAAAACTGTAAAACTGTGTGACAACTGGCAAACTTGACATGAAAAGGACACGGAGAAGGCAAAGAGATCAATACATGAATGGCTTGATCACGTGGCAACATCGGGACATGAAGACTGACCTAATTTAATACCCCAAAGAACGTGCAAGATGTGAAACGAGATGTGACAGTGCTACACACAAAGGCTATGATCATGAACGTATAGCACCAGACAAGTCAGTCTTCGCGTTGTTAGAAAATGATTTTATTGATGAATCATTCTAGCTCAGCACATATGATGGAGACTCTCTTCTCGGTGTTGACATCTGTTCTCACTGGCCCCCAAGTGACGTGTGTGTTTTCCTAGATACCCTTCTTCATTCGTGCACACACGTTCACTATGGTTTTTCCCCCTAGTCAAGGAATGCGCAGCATTCCTTAACTCTTTACTCCTAACCTAGAATCCCTCACTGTTACAATACCTCCCCTTCTTCAAAGAGAATTTTTCCTTGAAAAAATCTCAACCCCAACTTTTAATTAGTTAACTTTACCTCTCTATACTACAATAACAACAATTCTATATATTTCCTAAGTCAATTCTCCTATCTCCTCATAGCCAATTGCTACCCAGAGATCATAATATCGAAACTCTCTACAAAACTCGTCATAAAGTTCTCTAGAAAACTTTCTACAAAACTCTCCATAAAATTCCCCACAATACAAAAGTCTCCTTAAGCGAACCGCTTTTAACTTTAAAACGTCCATCTAAATTATGATTGACAAAACTGAAGATATTCTCCTTATCCTTTATTCCCCCCTGATTCACATTCTCACACTCTCAGTATTTTAGGATAGACAGGAAAAAATAGCTAGTTAGATTTGTGTAGGTGCGCACCTGAAATCAATAAAAGTAAGGAAAAAGTAAGAAAGTAAGAAGTAATCACCTTTCTCTTCCCATACATTCTCAAAACTTTATCAAAAAATAAAGTTTCAAAATTTATCTTCAGTTTCCGTCAATAATAATTGTTATTATCAAAAAAGTATGTTAATCCAAAACTGCTAGCCTTTGTATTATTCAGATCATCAATTTCCCGTTTACCATTCCTTCAACAACAAAAAACTTCCTTACTATTATTATACTGTTAAGTACAGTCTTCTTCTTCCAATATGCAGTTATTTAAATGCCAAATTTCAACCTGGCATTCTCCCCATATTCTCCCATTAAACGCTGTTCCACCCAGCTCCTATTATAAACCGTGTATATACATTGCATACCCCACATGTAATACAACATACCCCTTCATTACTACATATAGAGTCACTTCACTAACCACTACTTTAATTCATCTTCTAACTGAACTTCAAAGTAATAATCATTTTAAACACCCTCAAGGTAACTCAATCAACCCAAAACATCGTAAAAATAACCATCTAAGTTAACTTATTTTTCACATTTCATAAAACACAATTGAAGTCCCAACAATTAAACAAAGCATTTCAATCCCCTCATCATATATATCCCCCCACATTAATCAATGTACACATACATTATAAATTTCAAGACCAATTTCTGAGTACCCAATAATAATTTTCCGCTTTAGCAAAACTCCATCAAGTAAACACAAAAATATCGTGTCCAACTTCTTCTTCTATCTGCCATCTGCAGAACCTTGTATCACTCTATTCATCTATCACTTCTCCATTTCTTTAATAACCTCAAATTTTTTTCTATAATTGCAATATCTACATCAATGTCGCTATCCTCTCGAGGAGAGCTATCTTCTTTCATATCCGCTTCTTCATCAGTTTCTGACTTTTCATCCATCTCTTGTTCCCCATCTGTATATCCATTACTAGCAACCGCTAATCTCTTCCTTTCTACATCCAATCTAATTTTTCTGTCTTGCCGTCTCAACAGATTTTCAAAAAGTGGCATCTCTTCCTCACTCGAAGAATTCTCTCTAAGTTTCCTTTGCCTCTTAATTTCTTTTTCTTTCTGTCTATCCAACTTTCTTTTTACTGCTTGTCTTGTATTCATAAATGGAGGTTCAATATTTTCCTTAACTGACTCTTCACTCATATAATCGTCATACACATTATTTTCCTCTGTCATGACTGTTTTTGGTATCGTTTCTTCTTGTTCAGCTGTATTAGATGCTGTTGTTACTTGTTTTCCATTCTCTATAGGCCTTGGATAACCCGATTGTCTGACGATCTGTCCACCCGACAATATTTCTTCGGAACAATAATTATTATTATTATTATTCTCTGCATCCCTTTCTTCATTATCCCGCCTTAAGTGTTCTACATGTGAACGTGCAACATGCCCTGAAATTTGATTCTTAATAGTATACGACACTGGACCTTTACAACTTTCATCGAATCTGAATTATTCCAAGCTCAGTTACACGTATTTGTTATTTCTATATAACCATGGTCTTAATGCCTTCATGAGACTTCTAGTGTGCAACTCTGCTTCAGTCTTTTGTTGTTTTTGTTTTCCACTTTCTAATAGATAAACATCTTTTGTATCATTTACTCCCATCCTTGGAATTCGTCTCCTGGCTTTTGCTACTTTTCTGCCATATATACTGTTATCTTGTTCCGCAGAGTCACTAACTAAAAATTTGCCTGCTTGTCTACCACTAACCATACCGCACGAGGAAACATCTCGCTTCGAGTCAGGATCGTTCCTATTCATTCCTTTTAAATCTCTGTCTGGTGTACATTCTATATCAAAATCTGTGAGGTCTGAAGATTCTGATTCATAAGATTCCTCGGTTCCACATCCACGATTATACATGAGCAAAGTTTTTTCATTTCTAACCCTAACACTCTTTCTAATTTTCTTTCTGCTGTCTTCTGTCTTGGGTTGTCTAACTTTTGTACCTGTGTCTCTCTTTAATGCAACGGTGTTTCTCTTCGTCACTTTCAAGTCAGTTGGCTTTGATTTAGTTTCTACCAACTCGGTTTGACTTCCCTTCGTTATCTTGTTGTTTGGTTGTATCTGGGTTTTCTTTCCTACTGTATCAACTTGTGTCTGTGTGTTCCGTTCTACCACTTCAATCATCTGCGTCTGTGTCTCTCTTTCCTGTCTACCCCTAAAAATTGAAAATACCTGTCGATCATCAGCTAAGGTTCTATTAGTCTGATGCTGATTTTCTCCTTTGTTTGACTTTGCGAGTGCATATCTCAATCTTCTGATTTCAAACCATTGATTTCGTAATGTTTTCTGCTCTTCACTATTAGATGGCCAGTTCCATCTTTTCTTATAAAAATTCTGTCTCTGCCAACTATTTTCCTCTGGCTTGCCATGTTGTCTCTCTTCATACCTTCGTGTTCTCGTCACGTCGTTTACATTCCATCTGTGACAGTTTCTGTCGTTGTTATAAAGCGGTTGTTTTCTAAAGCAGGTTGAGCTTTTATGTGGCCTTGGCGTAATGGTATCATACTGGCCATTCGATTGGAAACCTCGACTACGTTGTCTTCTATAATTTCTTACCAGTGTCATAATTTCTGCGCTAGTTTGATTAACTCCACGTCTTCTTTGCATTTCTCGAAAACTCCCATTTGTTCTACTATTCACACTTCTATTCTGTGTATTAAACTGAGCACATCTGTTACTACAAAATCCAAAAGCGTGTCCCCTCTGACCACAACTCCAACAAACCATATTTGTGTTATTTGTATTTCCTACCGTTTCTCTTACAGACTTTCTCATTTTATCTAGTGAATGTATTTGTGCTGTATTTCTTCTGAATGGATTCTTCTGAATCCATTTTTTAAAACTGGTTTGCCTGACCACTAAATCTTTCAACATCAGTGCTTATATTCTGTTGTCTTAACACCGCATCCAACCTTGATATTGCCCCGCCAACTCCAGTGAGTACCTGTGAAAAATCTTGGGATTCCATCCTAAAATTTATAATTATCAAGCAATATACAAATATTTCAACAATATTGATTTCAAACCCAGCAACAATACACAATCTGTTAATTACTCTAATATTATCTAATTAACTTAACTAAATCCTCCAATCGAAGATCCTGACGAAGAAATATTCCTGTTTCAACCCTGAATTTTGATAAAAGAATTTAAATGACCTCCTGATTCAGAATTTCCTACACCACATAAAAAAAAAGACTCTAATCAAGCTCGTTAAAATGATCAGAACAACGAAGAGCGTCTGGATTTCTTTCCTTACTAATTTACTTGAAGTCGAATTCAGATTATTTCCAATTAATTCCTAACGAAGATCACGCTCGATATCAGGCTCGCAACAAGACTTTGATTACCTGCTCGATTACTGTAGATTCCCTTCAGATAAATTCACCTTCATGCAAGAAGCGACAATTGCTCACGACTTCAGCAAAAAATCTTTACTTTCTAGCAGCAATGTGTGACTTTCATATATCTCAAACGTAATCCAGTCAACAACAACCGGACTTAAAGCTGACGCTATCCAGTCTCTTATTTTCATGTGGAACTCTCGCCATGGTCAATTTAAATAGTTGAAACAAGTTTCATTTATGAAGTGACTGTATAAAGTATTGCAGACCTTGATTTCATAATTCTGGAATTCATACCATAACCTTGAGTTCACCTTAAACAGTCCCACGGGTTAAAACTCATAATGATTTTTGATGCAGAACGGCATTACTTGATCTCAATATAGCATTTTGCGTTGATCAATTCTCCAGTTAATTTCATAACTACGTAAAAACATCAGTCTTTCAAAAAAATATAAGTATCAATCAAACCTTTTCTTTAGCGCTGACCTTGAAATTGGATCTCCTTCTTAATCAGGAATCTAGTGCAAACCCAGAACAGCTACCAACAGTCGGCTTTCATCTGTTGTTTTTCAAATTAATTACTTCTCCGGACATGCCCGACATAACTATGGCGGTA
Organism: Cepaea nemoralis; assembly: GCA_014155875.1. Classification (NCBI taxonomy): domain Eukaryota; kingdom Metazoa; phylum Mollusca; class Gastropoda; order Stylommatophora; family Helicidae; genus Cepaea; species Cepaea nemoralis. Next base: position 122,476 of record JACEFZ010014092.1, on the reverse strand, counting down.
TTCTCTCTCCGCGACCTCCCATGTTTCGTAGGTCAAAGGCACCAAATCAGCCTCGTGTGACAGTGCTACACACAAAGGCTATGATCATGAACGTATAGCACCAGACAAGTCAGTCTTCGCGTTGTTAGAAAATGATTTTATTGATGAATCATTCTAGCTCAGCACATATGATGGAGACTCTCTTCTCGGTGTTGACATCTGTTCTCACTGGCCCCCAAGTGACGTGTGTGTTTTCCTAGATACCCTTCTTCATTCGTGCACACACGTTCACTATGGTTTTTCCCCCTAGTCAAGGAATGCGCAGCATTCCTTAACTCTTTACTCCTAACCTAGAATCCCTCACTGTTACATTTTGGCGATATATACACCTATGACAGATACAGGAAGTAGCTAAAGACGGTTAATTATCACATGGCACTTTATCAGTTTATGACAGTAGAAATGTGGTATCGGCAGAATATACAAAAAATACCACGGATGCAATGGAGGAAAAAAAAAACAATAACCAGCAAATCCTACAAGAAACAAATAAAACCGTAAACTCATTACATAAATTATACGTTGACAGTCACATTTTTTTAGCACGTGATAAAGAGAACAAAACTGTAAAACTGTGTGACAACTGGCAAACTTGACATGAAAAGGACACGGAGAAGGCAAAGAGATCAATACATGAATGGCTTGATCACGTGGCAACATCGGGACATGAAGACTGACCTAATTTAATACCCCAAAGAACGTGCAAGATGTGAAACGAGACCGTGGACATAAGCGAAAACTATGCTTATGGGAATGATGATGATTGTTAGAAATTTAGAAGATGTGAGAGGAATCACCATATTGGGGACATAACATCAATAATATTAGATATACGGATGATACAGTATTGATTGCAGATAACGAACAGGACCTGCAACATGTAGTAGATGCGATTGTTGTACATAATGAACAACCAGGGTTAGAATTAAATTGTAAAAAGACGCAAATTATGGTCGTCATTAGGAAGAAAGAAATTACCACAATGTAGTATATGGGTAAATGGGAATATTCTTAAACAAGTGAATCGGTACAGCTATCTGGGAACAGCCATAATATCTTATGGGAGAAGCCTTGAAGAGATTAGAACAAGAATCGCAATGGCTAAGGTAGTCTTTTGCGAGATGGAAAATACTGTATATTGACAAATAAAAAGGTGTCAGTTGCAAGGAGAAAACTAGTGTTGGAGTTCTACATAGAACATGTACTTTTGTATGGATGTGAAACGGGAACAATAAGCAGACACGCTGAAGAAACATCTAATGGCAGTTTAGATATGGTTTATAAGGAAAATGCAGAGAATACCATGGACAGACAGAAAAACAAAGGATCAAGTCCCACAAGAAGCAAATGAGAACCGAAAACTGATTAGAGAAATTAGACGTAGACAGTCAACATTTTTTGGATACGTTATAAGCAGAAATAAATTACAGAACTTGATGACAACTGGCAAGATTGTGGGTATAAAACAAGAGGAGGGCAGAGAAGCAAATACCTAGATGGCTTGGCCACGTGGTATGGTCGAGTCAAGAACATAGAGCTGATCTACTACTCTGGTGAAAGAGCGAGATGGCAAAACATGACCGCCCACTCTTATCGGCATGGCACATGATGTTGATGATAATTGGATCTGAACATCACAATTCATGGTGCTGAATGGTGCGCTGTGTTTGTCCCCGAGCCACATTTATCAATGTTACTGGCATCGTCATCAGTTTGTGTGCTCACCACCCGATAGCACCGTGAAAGCCGACATGTATGTAAATTGTCTGGTTAAATGTTAACTCTCGCCTCTAATCAAGTAAGTCGTTGTTTGTAACAGCTGTCTATATAGTTTGTAGTAGAGGCAAATGTGGCGAAGAGGTTACCGTGTTCGCCCCATACGCTGAAGGTGCTGGGTTCGATAACAGTTCATAACAACATAGGACTGGGAGTTTTTCATAATAATAATTAATATGACCAAGGGAGGTGGGCATGATCAGACGACAGCTGATGATTATGTTATTATTGGTTAATAAAAGCCATGTGACAGCACACAGGACACGACCATAAGAGCTCCGTCTTCCTTTACAGATAACCACATTAATAGACGTTAAATAACACCGTAGATTTCTAGTTAGATACACATATAACACATCCACTCAGTCTACTTGTAACACAAGTAGTTATATGATAACGAATATTATGAGGAGTTACGTTCATACAAGACTCACTTTGCGTGTTATGATTAACAGGAAGGATGGCAAACTACAGCGACCTTTATGTTATTGGCGAGGAGTCTGAGAACGATCTCAGAGATGACATTAACCAGAATGAGTTGGTAAGTTGTTGCTCATTGTACTTCTTCTTCTTCTTCTTCTTCTTCTTCTTCTTCTTCTTCTTCTTCTTCTTCTTCTTCTTCTTCTTCTTCTTCTTCTTCTTCTCTCTTCTTCTTCTTCTTCTTCTTCTTCTTCTTCTTCTTGTCCTCCTCCTCCACCTCCTCCTCCTTCTTCTTCTTCTTCTTCTTCTTCTTCTTCTTCTTCTTCTTCTTCTTCTCTCTTCTTCTTCTTCTTCTTCTTCTTCTTCTTCTTCTTCTTCTTCTTCTTCTTCTTCCTCTGCTGCTGCAGTGCTGCTGATGCTGCTGATCTCCTCCCCCTTCTCCTCCTCCTCCTCCTCCTTCTCCTTCTTCTTCTTCTTCTTCTTCTTCTTCTTCTTCTTCTTCTTCTTCTTCTTCTTCTTCTTCTTCTTCTCCTCCTTCTTCTTCTTCTTCTTCTCTTCTTCTTCTTCTTCTTCTTCTTCTTCTTCTTCTTCTTCTTCTTCTTCTTCTTCTTCTTCTTCTTCTTCTTCTTCTTCAAATTATCCCCAATTACCATCTTATTTATTCCCCAGCTTACACCCTTCTTTGTTTTTCTGTATTTAGTATTTTCTCGTGTAAGATTAATGCGTATATTCCACCTTCTTTTGATATTTCCCATGTATATCATCCTCTTCCTATACCTTGTGGCTTTAGAGATTGGTCTAGTAACGACTGCAGCTGTCAATGCGTGTGTTAGTTTTCTTCTCTGTCTACGATATTCTAAAAATTCTTCTTAAAAACCACATCTCCACTGTCTCAAGTTTCTTCATCTGTTCCAAAACCATTGTCTTAAATTTACTCTAGCCATGCTTATTGGCAACACACTTGTGTGTGGCGTATACGAACGAATGAACAAACTTTATTTTCAAAGGGTTACAAATTGGGCACATTTTACATTCGACTCTTCCAATCACTTCAACTTTTCCTACGCCATTGCCTTACATTTATTATAGACATGCGTGTAGGCCACACACACAACTGTGTCTTCACCTTTTCATAAACCATTGTCTTACGTGTATTCTAGACATTATTACAGGCCACATATAATAGTTTCTTCACATTTTCATAAATCACTGTATTACAGTCACTCTAGACCAGTAGTTCCCAAGCTTTTCAAGCAGAGGGCCATATCTACACGTGTCGGTAGTTAAGCGGGCCACAACGTTATAAAATTATAAAAGTCGTGCAATATTATTCTTACCTTTCTTAACTTTCGTCAACGAAATTCTAAAACTTTAAAGGCAGTCAGTGTCAGTACTACACTGCGGTCATTATTTGGTTTAACATCAAAAGTTCATTTAACAATAAATTTTACACCAGTTTCGAAAATCGCTATTAATGTAATTAATTTAGAATTGTGACTGCTCTTCATAACCAGTTACTTAAGGCCAGATGCCAATTTATCAATGTCTGGGCACAAATCTGTCGTGCCCAAAGTCACAAGCGCAGTTAGGTTACTGCCGGTGAGTCTGGAACGTTGCTTGTTTTTTATAACGGTCATTGCGGAAAATGACTGCTCGCATCTGTAAGTCGAACCAAAACGACAAATGTATCTCTGGGCGAATGAACGCCAGTGTTCAAATTGTTCAACAGGCAATAGTCACCAGAATGAAATCATATGATCAGCTGAAGGTGAAGCAGGCAGCTCCAGAAATTTACATCTCAGTGCAGAATTGCATTTCAAATCAATTACTTCGTGCTGAAGGTTTTGCTGTAATTGACAGAGCTTGGCATCAGGAAATACGAACGGATTTATGAAGAGGTCAAAATTATCCTCCTCTATTGTGAACTCTTGACATCTCGACTGAAATGTCATAGACGGGTGTTAAGAATATCTTGGATACAGAAAATAACAAATGCACCCATACCTCAATAGCTAAATATTGAAGAAGGTTGGCTATTAAAGACGACAAAACAAAGAAAATTGAAATATTTTGGTCACTTGAAACGTCACGAAAGTTTGGAGAGAACAATAATGGAGGGGTATATGCCAGGGAAGAGAGGAAGAGGAAGGCCAAAGAGAAGATGGGTGCAGGATGTGGCAGATGATATTCAAATGTGTGTATCGGACGCGGGACATCTTGCTTATGACCGAGAAGTTTTCCGGAAGGTTGTCTGTCAGGTCTTAGTTAGATGTGACAGAGCTACCGTATAACAGTAGACGGTACTACCTGGTTTCTGTTAGCGCTGAACGTTGGGCGGCGCTTACCAAACCCGACACCCCACATTGTGCCAACGGCTTCGGGCGGAAGAGCGCAATTGGGAGGGTACAAGCCTTACCCTGGTGCGAGGAAATGCAAGCTAAAGACAAAATGTCATGGCAGGGCAGACCAGGCCCTAAGCCTTGGTTGGCGGCTGGTCTAGGATCGAAGCTCCGACAGGCGGACAGTTAGAGCATTGCATTGCTGATCCGGCAGCTTCTGCAGCTTGTCTTGTTCCAGATGTAGGGGTGTTACCTTTCCTCTGGAGTGAACTAGGCAGGCCGAGAGAGGGATCATGCTGCATGGGCAACACATGATCTCTATATTTTAGCCCAGGCTTTGTGCTATGGAGAGGCAATAACTCCATCCCTGGTCTTAACTGGTCTCGGAATCAAAGCGAGAGGCAACTGTTACGGGTTATAAGTCCCTGTCATTGGCGTAGACATGGGGCGCCACGCGTTGCCTCTGACGGTGGGAGAACACCTACAGGTGTCACTGATCAGCTACCGCCCGCCTCAAGCTGGGCAGCCCCCGGTCCAATTGGGTGCTGATCCGCCACAGCCTGCCTGCTTCAATGGGTGCTTGGGGCTAGGACAAAATCTGAATCGCAGGCTGTAAAACCAATGCACCAGGTACAAACAAAAATAAAAATAGAAACCTCAAGCTACGGCTTGCAACCTGGAACGTGAGAACCATGTGTCCAGGATTTTCCACTGACTTGACCAATATTGACGATGTGAGAAAAACGGCTGTGATTGATGCCGAACTCAATCGTCTTAACATTGATATTGCTGGCCTGCAGGAGACTCGCCTCGCTGAGGAAGGGTCACTCAGGGAAAACAATTACACCTTTTTTTGGAAGGGTAGAGGGCAAGGCAGAAAAAAGGCAACACGGTGTGGGCTTTGCAGTGAAGAATTCGCTACTGGGAATGATTGAAATTCCAGCAGGAGGAAATGAAAGACTATTATCCCTGCGCTTGGCAACCTCTTGTGGGTTTGCCACCATTATTACTGCATATGCACCGACACTCGATTCCTCTGATGATGTGAAGGATTCGTTCTATGAGGAGTTAGACTCCGTGATCAAGGCAGTTCCAAAATCTGACTACATTTATATGCCCGGTGATTTCAATGCTCGTGTGGGCAAGCGAGTTCATGGCCTATGTGCCTTGGAAAATACAACATCGGTCGCATGATTGAAAATGGGCAAAGGCTCTGGAGCATTGCACCAGTAATGACCTATGTATTATAAACTCCTTTTTTAAAACAAAAGAGATGCATAAGCAAACAGCGAGACTCTGCAGCCCTTGATTGATAAGAAGAAGAAAGCTCTCTTAAGAAACAAGGAAAGACCAACGCGTAACACTCTGAGTGAGCTAAGGCAAGCTAGAAAGGATGTGCAAAAGGCTGCCAGGCAGTGTGCAAATGATTATTGGATCAAGTTATGTGAGTCCATTCAAATCGCAAGTGATAAGGGAAACATCAGAAGCATGTATGAAGGAATAAAGAAAGCCTGTGGTCCAATGATCAAAAGAAGTGCACCATTGAAAACCTTGACTGGAGAAATCATCACTGATAAGAAACAGCAGATGGACAGATGGGTAGAGCACTATTTGGAGCTTTACTCAAGTGAGACCAAACTAGCGGATGATGCCCTCAACGCCATAGAGGCTCTACCAACTCTTGACCACCTGGACACACTTCCCACCATAACAGAAGTTAAGTGTGCTATAAATGAACTTGCATCTGGCAAGGCTCCAGGTAAGGATGGGATTCCAATAGAGGTTATCAGGAGTGGGCAAGACACACTCACTCTACAGATCCACCAGCTAATAGAGCTATGCTGGCGAGAAGGACAAGTCCCACAGGATTTCAAAGATTCAAGCATCATAACACTGTACAAGAACAAGGGCGATCGGAGCGACTGCAACAACTATAGGGGTATCTCACTTCTGTGTATTGTTGGAAAAGTATTTGCCAGAATTGTTCTGCGCAGACTTCAAGTCCTAGGAGATCAAGTCTACCCCGAATCACAGTGTGGCTTTCGACAGAACCGGTCTACCATTGATATGATATTCTCATTGCGACAAATGCAAGAAAAATGCCGTGAACAGAATCAACCACTGTTTATTGCCTTCATCGACCTCACAAAGGCATTTGATTTGGTCAGTCGTGAGGGTCTGTTCAAGGCACTAAAGAAGATTGGCTGCCCACCAACTCTTCTGTCCATTGTGGAATCGTTCCACACAGGCATGAAGGGTATAATCAAGTTTGATGGCTGCAACTTCTGAAGAATTTGAAATCAAGAGTGGAGTTAAGCAAGGTTGTGTACTAGCTCCCACCCTCTTTGGAATATACTTTTCACTTCTACTGAAATATGCCTTTCGTGATCAGGATGGTGGTATATACATTCACTCACGCTCAGATGGCGGCCTCTACAATGCTCAGAGATTGAAGGCCAAGACCAAAATTAGGAGGGTACTGATCAGAGAGTTGCTTTTTGCAGATGATGCTGCAGTTACGACCCACTCTGAGGAAGAATTGCAATGTCTACTATCTGCATTCTCCAATGCTTGTTCTGAATTTGGTTTAACAATTAGCAAAAAGAAGACACAGATTATGTCACAAGGTGCACATGGGGTACCATCAATCTTTATTAACGACGCCGAACTAGAGATGGTAGACCATTTTACATATCTAGGATTAGTGGTAAATAGCAAATTATCCCTAGATCAGGAAATCAACATCCGGATTGGTAAGGCAGCAACAACAATGAACAGGTTAAGAAAAAGAGTCTGGGAGAACAGGAAGCTTACTGCCAAAACAAAAGTCCTTGTCTATCAAGCCTGTGTCCTTAGTACTCTTCTTTATGGCAGTGAAACCTGGACAACTTACTCACACCAAGAGAAACATTTACACAGCTTTCATATGCGGTGTCTGCGAAGAATTCTTGGTATTAAGTGGCAAGACAAAATCACAAATACTGAAGTACTGGAAAGATCAGGTTCTGTGACAGTTTATTCCATGCTCAGTCTTCGTAGACTTAGATGGATAGGACATCTTAGGAGGATGGATGATGGTAGAATACCAAAGGACATCTTTTTTGGTGAATTACAGATGGGTAAGAGATCTCAGGGTCGGCCTCTACTACGATACAAAGATGTGTGTAAGCGGGACATGATTGATACAGGCATTGATAATGCACATTGGGAGCAAGTCGCCGCTGAACGTGTTGCATGGAGGGCAAACATCAGAAATGGAATAAAGACAAAGGAGAAAATTATTGCAGATAAGTCACACACCGAGCGTTTGAAACGTAAGATGGTGCATGATGGTGGAAATGACCACGTGTTCATATGCACCCACTGTGAACGGACATTTACAGCGCAAATTGGCCTTATCAGTCACATTCGCTACCGCCATAGGTAAAAGTTATTATGCCTTTTTAAAGCACAAACTATCGTCTGTCAAGACGGCAAGGTGCCAATGAATGAAAATGAATATGTTAATGGGGAAAAATTGGAGGTGGTGGAAAATTTCGAATATCTGGGGTCATTAATTACCAACAATGGTGACAAGCTGAAAAAAAAAAATAAATAAAAGACGAATATCTATTGGTCTTCAAAAATTAAAACAACTTAATAAAGTGTGGAGTGGGACAAAAAGAACTACCAAATTTTGATTTTTAAGAGCATGCATCTTGCCCATTGCAACATACGTGCTAAATGCCTTTGACTTTAAATGTCATAGACGGATTTTAAGAATATCTTGGATACAGAAAATAACAAATGCACCCATACCTCAAGAGCTAAATATTGAAGAGTGTTGGCTATTAAAGACGACAAAAGAAAGAAAATTGAAATATTTTATTCACTTGAAACGTCACGAAAGTTTGGAGAGAACAATAATGGAGGGGTATATGTCAGGGAAGAGAGGAAGAGGAAGGCCAAAGAGAAGATGGGTGCAGGATGTGAAAGATGACATCCAAATGTGTGTATCGGACGCGGGACATCTTGCTATTGACCGAGAAGTTTTCCGGAAGGTTGTTATGGGAGCGAGGTTCTGCAAAGGACATGCTACTGAATGAATGAATCAATGAATGAATGAATGTCAATATATTCTTGCTTGTACAGTATAAATGATGAAACATGTCACTGTATTTATGTGTATAATTGTAGTATATACGTTTCAACAACTCATCACTATATTCATGTGTATAAATGTAGTATATACGTTTCAACAACGCCAACATCACTATATTCATGTGTATAATTGTAGTATATACGTTTCAACAACGCCAACATCACTATATTCATGTGTATAATTGTAGTATATACGTTTCAACAACGCCAACATCACTATATTCATGTGTATAATTGTAGTATATACGTTTCAACAACGCCAACATCACTATATTCATGTGTATAATTGTAGTATATACGTTTCAACAGCGCCACCATCACTCTTTTCTTGTATATGATTGCAATACTCGTATATATGATCCAGTAGTGCTAACGTCAATGCATTGATGTAATTCCAGTACATACGGTTTAACAGCGCCAATATCAATGAGTCGGCATTGATAAACCAACAAATTAACTTTGGCGACAAAGAACAAGACATCGAATCGGACTCCACCAGCAAGAAGGTTGCGTCAAGTGTGAAGGTGCGCAACCGCGACTCCAACTTCCAGAACGATACAGATCGCAGGCGGTCATCCGGAAAAACTAGTATAACTCGAACCAAGACCAATATCTTTGAGCCAACCTACAGGATGGATCCCAAACCAGACCAGTATTTTGTCTGGTACAAGGTAGTACATTTGCTTCAGTGTGTGAGAGACAAACAAGTAGAGAGAAGAGATACAAGGTAGTATGGTTGCTTCAGTGTGTGTGAGACAGACAAGTAGACAGAAGAGATACAAGGTAGTATGGTTGCTTCAGTGTGTGAGAGACAGACAAGTAGAGAGAAGATGTACACGGTAGTATGGTTGCTTCAGTGTGTGTGAGACAGACAAGTAGAGAGAAGATGTACACGGTAGTATGGTTACTTCTGTGTGTGAGAGACAGACAAGTAGAGAGAAGATGTACAAGGTAGTATGGTTGCTTCAGTGTGTGAGAGACAGACAAGTAGACAGAAGAGATACAAGGTAGTATGGTTGCTTCTGTGTGTGAGAGACAGACAAGTAGACAGAAGAGATACAAGGTAGTATGGTTGCTTCAGTGTGTGAGAGACAGACACATAGACAGAAGAGATACAAGGTAGTATGGTTGCTTCAGTGTGTGTGAGACAGACAAGTAGACAGAAGAGATACAAGGTAGTATGGTTGCTTCTGTGTGTGAGAGACAGACAAGTAGACAGAAGAGATACAAGGTAGTATGGTTACTTCTGTGTGTGTGAGACAGACAAGTAGACAGAAGAGATACAAGATAGTATGGTTGCTTCTGTGTGTGAGAGACAGACAAGTAGACAGAAGAGATACAAGGTAGTATGGTTGCTTCAGTGTGTGAGAGACAGACACATAGACAGAAGAGATACAAGGTAGTATGGTTGCTTCTGTGTGTGAGAGACCGACAAGTAGACAGAAGAGATACAAGGTAGTATGGTTGCTTCTGTGTGTGAGAGACAGACAAGTAGACAGAAGAGATACAAGGTAGTATGGTTGCTTCTGTGTGTGAGAGACAGACAAGTAGACAGAAGAGATACAAGGTAGTATGGTTGCTTCTGTGTGTGAGAGACAGACAAGTAGACAGAAGAGATACAAGGTAGTATGGTTGCTTCAGTGTGTGAGAGACAGACACATAGACAGAAGAGATACAAGGTAGTATGGTTGATTCAGTGTGTGAGAGACAGACACATAGACAGAAGAGATACAAGGTAGTATGGTTGCTTCTGTGTGTGAGAGACAGACAAGTAGACAGAAGAGATACAAGGTAGTATGGTTGCTTCTGTGTGTGAGAGACAGACAAGTAGACAGAAGAGATACAAGGTAGTATGGTTGCTTCAGTGTGTGAGAGACAGACACATAGACAGAAGAGATACAAGGTAGTATGGTTGATTCAGTGTGTGAGAGACAGACACATAGACAGAAGAGATACAAGGTAGTATGGTTGCTTCTGTGTGTGAGAGACAGACACATAGACAGAAGAGATACAAGGTAGTATGGTTACTTCTGTGTGTGAGAGACAGACAAGTAGACAGAAGAGATACAAGGTAGTATGGTTGCTTCAGTGTGTGAGAGACAGACAAGTAGACAGAAGAGATACAAGGTAGTATGGTTGCTTCTGTGTGTGAGAGACAGACAAGTAGACAGAAGATGTACACGGTAGTATGGTTGCTTCAGTGTGTGAGAGACAGACACATAGACAGAAGAGATACAAGGTAGTATGGTTACTTCTGTGTGTGAGAGACAGACACATAGACAGAAGAGATACAAGGTAGTATGGTTGCTTCAGTGTGTGAGAGACAGACACATAGACAGAAGAGATACAAGGTAGTATGGTTGATTCAGTGTGTGAGAGACAGACACATAGACAGAAGAGATACAAGGTAGTATGGTTACTTCTGTGTGTGAGAGACAGACACATAGACAGAAGAGATACAAGGTAGTATGGTTGCTTCAGTGTGTGAGAGACAGACACATAGACAGAAGAGATACAAGGTAGTATGGTTGCTTCAGTGTGTGAGAGACAGACAAGTAGACAGAAGAGATACAAGGTAGTATGGTTGCTTCAGTGTGTGAGAGACAGACAAGAAGAGAGAAGATGTACAAGGTAGTATGGTTGCTTCAGTGTGTGAGAGACAGACACATAGACAGAAGAGATACAAGGTAGTATGGTTACTTCTGTGTGTGAGAGACAGACAAGTAGACAGAAGAGATACAAGGTAGTATGGTTGCTTCAGTGTGTGAGAGATAGACAAGTAGACAGAAGAGATACAAGGTAGTATGGTTACTTCTGTGTGTGAGAGACAGACAAGTAGACAGAAGAGATACAAGGTAGTATGGTTGCTTCAGTGTGTGTGAGACAGACAAGTAGAGAGAAGAGATACAAGGTAGTATGGTTGCTTCAGTGTGTGTGAGACAGACAAGTAGAGAGAAGATGTACAAGGTAGTATGGTTGCTTCAGTGTGTGAGAGACAGACAAGTAGAGAGAAGATGTACAAGGTAGTATGGTTGCTTCAGTGTGTGAGAGACAGACAAGTAGACAGAAGAGATACAAGGTAGTATGGTTGCTTCTGTGTGTGAGAGACAGACAAGTAGACAGAAGAGATACAAGGTAGTATGGTTGCTTCAGTGTGTGAGAGACAGACAAGTAGAGAGAAGATGTACAAGGTAGTATGGTTGCTTCAGTGTGTGAGAGACAGACAAGTAGACAGAAGAGATACAAGGTAGTATGGTTGCTTCTGTGTGTGAGAGACAGACACATAGACAGAAGAGATACAAGGTAGTATGGTTGCTTCTGTGTGTGAGAGACAGACACATAGACAGAAGAGATACAAGGTAGTATGGTTGATTCAGTGTGTGAGAGACAGACACATAGACAGAAGAGATACAAGGTAGTATGGTTGATTCAGTGTGTGAGAGACAGACACATAGACAGAAGAGATACAAGGTAGTATGGTTGCTTCAGTGTGTGAGAGACAGACACATAGACAGAAGAGATACAAGGTAGTATGGTTGATTCAGTGTGTGTGAGACAGACAAGTAGACAGAAGATGTACAAGGTAATACGATTGTTTCTAAGTGGGAGAGACAGACAAATAGACAGAAGATGTACAAGGCAATACGATTGTTTCTAAGTGGGAGAGACAGACAACTAGTCAGTCAGAAAAAGTACAGGATAATACGATTGGTTCTAAGTGGGAGAGACAGACAACTAGTCACTCAGAAAAAGTACAGGATAATACGATTGGTTCTAAGTTGGAGAGATATACCACCAGATATTGATTCGAACAGATTCGTGGACGGATGGACAAGCAAGCAAAGATTTAGGCGAAAGGATAGACAGAGGTGTAGACATTCAGAAGGACACATTAATAGGCAGGTGAGTAGACACGCCCATGGAGAGGCGAACGGGCGAGCAGACATCGCTGTCTAGAAAGAGATACTTGGGAGTAAGAATTGGCACGGCCAGAAAAGAGAGGCACACATGGAGAATTAGGGGCCTCGTTAACTAACACAGAACTGGCACTATTAGCCCAAGAACTGGTGGGGGGGGGGGGGGGGGTGGGTTAAGGATCTGAGCACCTATGGACATGTCCGGAGAGCAAGCATCATACCCAAATAGATAACTAACTAACTAACAAATTAACTAACTAACTAACTGACTGACTGACTGACTACCTATCTAACTAATTAACTAGCTAACTACCTAACTAACTAACTAACTAAGTAACTAACTAACTAACTAACTAACTAACTAACTGACTGACTGACTACCTATCTAACTAATTAACTAGCTAACTACCTAACTAACTAACTAACTAACTAACTAACTAACTAACTAACTGACTGCCTAATTAACTAACTAACTAACTAACTAAACTAAACTTAATTAACTAACTAACTAACTAACTAACTAACTACCTAACTACCTTACTAACTAAATACCTACCTACCTACATAACTAACTAACTAACTAACTAACTGACTGACTGACTGACTGCCTGACTGACTGACTAACTAACTAACTGACTGACTGACTGACTGCCTGACTGACTGACTAACTAACTAACTGTCTAACTAACTAACTAACTAATTAACTAACTAACTAACTAACTGACTGACTGACTGACTAACTAACTAACTAATTGATTAACTAACTAACTGACTGACTGACTGACTGACTGACTGATTGACTGACTGACTAACTAACTGACTAACTAACTAACTAACTGACTGACTGATTGACTGACTAACTAACTGACTAACTAACTAACTAACTGACTGACTGATTGACTGACTGACTGACTAACTAACTAACTAATTAACTAACTGACTGACTGACTGAATGACTAACTGACTGACTGACTGACTGACTAACTAACTGACTAACTAACTAACTAATTAACTAACTGACTAACTAATTAACTAACTGACTGACTGACATACTTACTGACTAACTAACTGACTAACTGACTACCTAACTAACTAACTGACTGACTGATTCACTGACTGACTGACTAATTGACTGACAGACTGACTGACTGACTGACTAACTAACTAACTGACTGACTGACTGACTGACTAACTAACTAACTAACTAACTGATTAACTAACAAACTGACTGACTAACTAACTAACTAACTAATTGACTGAGTGACTAACTAACTAACTAACTGACTGACTGAATAACTAACTAACTAACTTACTTACTGACTAAGTAACTAACTAAGTAACTGACTGACTGACTGACTAACTAACTAAATAACTAACTAACTATCAGACTGACTAACTATCAGACTGACTAACTAACTAAGTAACTAACTAACTAAATAACTGACTTACTAAATAACTAACTGACTGACTGACTGACTAACTAACTGACAGACTGACTGACTGACTGACTGACTGACTGATTAATGTATATATGTATGTAAGTAAAGCCTTGTTCGAGGTGGGCAGATGTTTAAACCTGACAATTGCCCCCGGGTCTACCCAGCTGAAGATGTGTACCAGGAAATGTTGTGGGAGATTTTTTTAAAAGCTGGCGTGATATTGACCACATCAGCCATCGAGTGGCGACTGGTCACTAAAAATGTGGGGCTAGTACCACATACCCCACACACCTCGTGATGTGGGGCTAGTACCACATATCCCACACGCCTCGTGATGTGGGGCTAGTACCACATACCCCACACACCTCAAGGTGAGGGCTAGTACCACATACCCCACACGCCTCAAGGTGAGGGCTAGTACCACATACCCCACACGCCTCAAGGTGAGGGCTAGTACCACATACCCCACACGCCTCAAGGTGAGGGCTAGTACCACATACCCCACACGCCTCAAGGTGAGGGCTAGTACCACATACCCCACACACCTCGTGATATGGGGCTAGTACCACATACCCCACACACCTCGTGATGTGGGGCTAGTACCACATACCCCACACACCTCAAGGTGAGGGCTAGTACCACATACCCCACACACCTCGTGATGTGGGGCTAGTACCACATACCCCACACACCTCAAGGTGAGGGCTAGTACCACATACCCCACACGCCTCAAGGTGAGGGCTAGTACCACATACCCCACACACCTCAAGGTGAGAGCTAGTACCGACATACCCCACACGCCTCAAGGTGAGGGCTAGTACCACATACCCCACACACCTCGTGATGTGAGGGCTAGTACCACATAACCCACACGCCTCGTGATGTGGGGCTAGTACCACATACCCCACACACCTCACGGTGAGGGCTAATACCACATACCCCACACGCCTCAAGGTGAGGGCTAGTACCACATACCCCACACGCCTCAAGGTGAGGGCTAGTACCACATACCCCACACGCCTCAAGGTGAGGGCTAGTACCACATACCCCACACGCCTCGTGATGTGGGGCTAGTACCACATACCCCACACGCCTCAAGGTGAGGGCTAGTACCACATACCCCACACGCCTCAAGGTGAGGGCTAGTACCACATACCCCACACGCCTCAAGGTGAGGGCTAGTACCACATACCCCACACGCCTCAAGGTGAGGGCTAGTACCACATACCCCACACGCCTCGTGATGTGGGGCTAGTACCACATACTCCACACGCCTCAAGGTGAGGGCTAGTACCACATACCCCACACGCCTCAAGGTGAGGGCTAGTACCACATACCCCACACGCCTCAAGGTGAGGGCTAGTACCACATACCCCACACGCCTCAAGGTGAGGGCTAGTACCACATACCCCACACGCCTCAAGGTGAGGGCTAGTACCACATACTCCACACGCCTCAAGGTGAGGGCTAGTACCACATACCCCACACACCTCGTGATGTGGGGCTAGTACCACATACCCCACACACCTCGTGATGTGGGGCTAGTACCACATACCCCACACACCTCGTGATGTGGGGCTAGTACCACATACCCGATACGCCTCGTGATGTGGGCCTAGTACCACATACCCCACACACCTCGTGATGTGGGCCTAGTACCACATACCCCACATGATGTGGGGCTAGTACCACATACCCCACACACCTCGTGATGTGGGCCTAGTACCACATACCCCACACACCTCGTGATGTGGGCCTAGTACCACATACCCCACACGCCTCGTGATGTGAGGGCTAGTACCACATACCCCACACGCCTCGTGATGTGAGGGCTAGTACCACATACCCCACACGCCTCGAGATGTGGGGCTAGTACCACATACCCCACACGCCTCGTGATGTGGAACAGAGTCCTTTACTTGGCAGGTGTTGTGCCAGGGCATACGGACAACTAAGGAGCAGATAGTGTTGCGGCTTGGTTGCTGTGGGGATCGGAAGAGCAATGGATCAGGCTGACATCCTAAACGCCCTCAGGGATACCTCCGCGTAAATAACTCAGAAGATGAATATTTTGACCAGTCTTCAGGAGCATCATGTCAAAAGGCGTGAAACTTGACGAGAGCGCATTGTGGGGAGCCAAAGATGGAACAGCCAGCTATCACAGAACTGGTATTTCAGTCGTTACACGCTGAGGGATATACTGAGGAGGTAATCTGGGCAGTGATGGACTAATAGTTCGACGTGCAGCGGAGATGATTTGTAAATTAACTAACTAAACTAACTATCTAATTAACTAACTAACTAGTTAACTAACTGAATGACTAACTGACTATGTAGCTAACTAACTAAACAACTAGCTAGCTAGCTAACTTTTTTTTTTTTAATTTGCATATCAGTTTTATAGAACATTGCAGTCAACACCAGCATTTTTCAGCTGCTCTTGATGTCTTGGCAAGTTTCACGTTCAATAGTTTGCCATTGCTTTCCGAACAACCGGCTCACATACCTTTCCGTAAGACACCCGCGCGACGCGATCTCCTGTCAAATCTCGCGCAACTGTGTTTCAGACGTGGTATTCGGGATTACGAACAGCGTCTTTAACTCCTTCGCCAGGGAGACCGGCAGCTAACTAACTAGCTAACTAATTAACTAACTAGCTAGCTAACAAATTAGCTAACTAACTAGATAGCTATCTAGCTAGCTAATTAACTAACTAGCTAACTAACTTAACATAAATACAGACCCTTGTGAAATAAGTGAAGACATAAACATGGCACTCAAAATTACTTGAAAAACAACAATAACAATATGAATAATATTAATAATATACGAATTATCTGAAATAACAATACACATTACACAACCCAATTATAAGCTAGAGGTCTGAACAGGATATTACCTACCATTAAGCCAAACTGTCTCCCCAGGTCAGGAATCTGATCAACAAAATGATTATACCGCTGTTCGAAAATTTCACCTACAACAGTCGAGCGGGCCGGAAACTTTTGTAAGATGATCTGCCAACAAATCTGTTTCATCGGTACGGTGTATGTCAGTCTGTCTCTGTCTGTCTGTCTGTCTGTCTGTCTGTCTGTGAGGACTGGTTGAGTCTGAATATGGGTATCAGTGTTTGTATGTAGTGTTTGTGTATCATATCTTTAGTCCTTACTGCCTCAGCGGTGCGCTGCCTATCTGTGGGTGAGGGTTGGGTGGATGTGAGTGTGTATGTAGTATTTGTATAGCATAAGTTCTTTCATTTACAGACATAAAAATAGCTTACCGCTGAGACAGAATGGGTTGGCGTGCAGGCCACTGAGCTATCTCGTCTCCTGTTTATGCTCAGGCGTCCATAATATGATGTTTACTGCTACACGCATTTAACATACTTAATCCATAACAGCCGGTCTCCCTGGCCGAAAGGTTAGCAGCTTTCTCCGTAACCCCGAATACTCTCGTGGTTGACGTGAGCGGACGAGAATTGGAAGCGGTTCGAGTCGCGCCAGTGACTTATGAGAGTCTGGAGCCGGTCGCTCAGAAAGCAATGGCAAACTACTGAGCCAAGAAATCAACAATCAGCTGAAAGATGCTGATGTTGACAGCGATGTCCTGTAAAGGATATGCAAAACATTTTTAATCCATAACATATAATTGCTGAGTGAGAGATGGGTGGCTGGAAGGCGTGAATAAAAGACAGGCATACATGCCCTATTTGTGACCCTTTAGAAATGAAGTTCATTCTTATTTTTTCTATGTGTATATCTGTACGTCCTGTCTACACGTGGCCGGCTGACTGGCTGATGGCTGGGTTTGTTGGTGGGTGGTTGGGTTCAAATCCTCTGCACGACTGGGGTTTTACCTCTAAGTCCAGAGCGTTGATGTTCAGATCATGTGCTTTTTAAAAGACCTTGACCTATTGGAGTGACATTGATGCGACTCCCCCCCCCCCTCCCCTCCCTACACTGTACGGGAGTGCTGTCTCCCCTGGAGCTGTGTTGCAGAATTCCCATTTCCCTCTCCAAGCTCAGTAACCAACACGGTGTGCAAGGCTGGTACTGGAACTTCACGTCTGAGGAGGCGAGACGATCCCTGGAGACTGGATAATCCTGTCTGTGGATAGGTTGGATCACGAAGAGGTGCTCAAGATCTTGATCTGTATGACACTTGCACTAAGTCGAGCTCCGACATCTTGGTCAGTGTGACACCTGAACTCAGTCGTGCTCCAACATCATGATCTGTGTGAAACCTGAACTTGGTCGTGCTCCAAGATCTTGAATTATGTTAAACCTGAACTTAGTCGTGCTCCAACATCTTGATCATGTTAAACCTGAACTTAATCGTGCTCCAAGATCTTGATCATGTTAAACATGAACTTAGTCGTGCTCCAACATCTTGATCATGTTAAACCTGAACTTAGTCATGCTCGTTGGATCACGAAGAGGTGCTCAAGATCTTGATCTGTATGACACTTGCACTAAGTCGAGCTCCGACATCTTGGTCAGTGTGACACCTGAACTCAGTCGTGCTCCAACATCATGATCTGTGTGAAACCTGAACTTGGTCGTGCTCCAAGATCTTGAATTATGTTAAACCTGAACTTAGTCGTGCTCCAACATCTTGATCATGTTAAACCTGAACTTAATCGTGCTCCAAGATCTTGATCATGTTAAACATGAACTTAGTCGTGCTCCAACATCTTGATCATGTTAAACCTGAAACTTAGTCATGCTCGTTGGATCACGAAGAGGTGCTCAAGATCTTGATCTGTATGACACTTGCACTAAGTCGAGCTCCGACATCTTGGTCAGTGTGACACCTGAACTCAGTCGTGCTCCAACATCATGATCTGTGTGAAACCTGAACTTGGTCGTGCTCCAAGATCTTGAATTATGTTAAACCTGAACTTAGTCGTGCTCCAACATCTTGATCATGTTAAACCTGAACTTAATCGTGCTCCAAGATCTTGATCACGTTAAACATGAACTTAGTCGTGCTCCAACATCTTGATCATGTTAAACCTGAACTTAGTCATGCTCCAACATCTTGATCATGTTAAACCTGAACTTAGTCGTGCTCCAAGATCTTGATCATGTTAAACCTGAACTTAGTCGTGCTCCAACATCTTGATCATGTTAAACCTGAACTTAGTCGTGCTCCAACATCTTGATCATGTTAAACCTGAACTTAGTCGTGCTCCAACATCTTGATCATGCTAAACCTGAACTTAGTCATGGTCCAACATCTTGATCATGTTAAACCTGAACTTAGTCGTGCTCCAACATCTTGATCATGTTAAACCTGAACTTAGTCGTGCTCCAACATCTTGATCATGTTAAACCTGAACTTAGTCGTGCTCCAATATCTTGATCATGTTAAACCTGAACTTAGTCGTGCTCCAACATCTTGATCATGTTAAACCTGAACTTAATCGTGCTCCAAGATCTTGATCATGTTAAACATGAACTTAGTCGTGCTCCAACATCTTGATCATGTTAAACCTGAACTTAGTCATGCTCCAACATCTTGATCATGTTAAACCTGAACTTAGTCGTGCTCCAAGATCTTGATCATGTTAAACCTGAACTTAGTCGTGCTCCAACATCTTGATCATGTTAAACCTGAACTTAGTCGTGTTCCAACATCTTGATCATGTTAAACCTGAACTTAGTCGTGCTCCAACATCTTGATCATGTTAAACCTGAACTTAGTCGTGCTCCAACATCTTGATCATGCTAAACCTGAACTTAGTCATGCTCCAACATCTTGATCATGTTAAACCTGAACTTAGTCGTGCTCCAACATCTTGATCATGTTAAACCTGAACTTAGTCGTGCTCCAACATCTTGATCATGTTAAACCTGAACTTAGTCGTGCTCCAACATCTTGATCATGTTAAACCTGAACTTAGTCGTGCTCCAACATCTTGATCATGCTAAACCTGAACTTAGTCGTGCTCCAACATCTTGATCATGTTAAACCTGAACTTAGTCGTGCTCCAACATCTTGATCATGTTAAACCTGAACTTAGTCGTGCTCCAAGATCTTGATATTGTTAAATCTGAACTTAATCGTGCTCCAAGATTTTGATCACGTTAAACATGAATTTAATCGTGCGCCAACACCTTGATCATGTTAAACCTGAACTTAATCGTGCTCCAAAATCTTGGCCAGTGTGAAACCTGAATTTAGTATTTCGACCTCAGTACCAACCACCTGACCTACATATAGATAGAAATTGTATGTTTAGTGCATAGAAAGTGTATGGTTAGTGCTTACAAAATGTATGTTGAGTGCATAGAAATTGTATATATAGTGCATACAAATGTATGTTTAGTGTATAGAAACTGTAGGATTGGTGCATAGAAACTTATGTTTATTGCATAGAAAATGTTTGTTCAGTGCATAGAAAATGTATGTTTAGTGCAAAGAAATTGTATTTTGGTGCATAGAAAATGTATGCTCAATGTGTGGATCCACCAGTTGGAAATTTCTAGAGTGGATCTACCAGTTGAAAGTTTCTAGCGTGGATCCACAAGTTGAAAGTCTCTAGAGTAGATCCAGCAGTTGGAAGTCTCTAGAGTGGATCCACCAGTTGGAAGTTTCTAGTGTGGATCCACTAGGTGAAAGTTTCTAGTGTGGATCAACCAGTTGAAAGTCTCTAGAGTGAGTCCACCAGTTGAAAGTTTCTAGAGTTGATCCACCAGTTGAAAGTTTCTAGAGTTGATCCACCAGTTGGAAGTTTCTAGTGTGGATCCACTAGGTGAAAGTTTCTAGAGTGGATTCACTAGTTAGAAGTTTCTAGAGTGGACCCACCAGTTGGAAGTTTCTAGTGGTCTCCCATTCCCTTTCACAGGTGAAGAAGAAGTTCGACTGGCCACGCTACCGCTACATCTGTCACGTGACTCTCTTCCAGCTCAACCAGCAGGGCGTGGTTGTGGCAGACCGCAGTCTCAAGTACGCGGACACGGACAACTGCGCCGTCAGTCTGTTCAGAAAGAAGGATTGTGTAATGGTCGTCACATTCTACGGTATCTACCTAGAGTAGGGGCCCACCGTCCGTGACTAGTGAGAGACAGAACAATACGTATGATCTTACATCCGAGTGCTTCATGTTAGATTGATAAATACTAGTCTGTCATCAGTACACTAGAGGTGGAATAAAATGTACATCATCTCTCTCTCTTTAGTGTTCTTTGTGTGTCTTTGCTGTTGGCTATAGCGACCGTGTTCCTCAAGAGATAATTTCTGTTTATGATGTTTTAAATATTCATATCCTAAAATTGGGAGGTATGCTGGTAATAATGTGCTTGTGTAGGTCAGTATGGCCGAATGGATAAGAACGCACGTTCTTAAACATCCGGTGTGCTGATGCCGAAGTAAGGGGTTCACCTACACCGGACAGCTGGACTAAAATATTCACCTATCATCCTGGACTTGGGGACGTTAATTACAAGTACTTCTGAAGTCGGAGTGGGTTCTCCTGATGGCGAGGAACACTGGTAAATAGGAAAGTATGCAACAAATCAGTCCAGTGAACAAGAAGTAGTAGCACGTGTATAAACTATGCTTAAGTTTAAAATGAGCGAGCGCTAAAAGAAAAAAAAATTTGGAACAACAAAAACAAAGCAATAGACATGTTTTGTTCCGTTGATAAAGACCTCGGTGGGTCATGGATGGCACAGGCAGACATATTTATACATCAGGTGTGTGATCTAGAGACCATCAATCGTGATAAAGAGTGGCTTAAAGTACCGGAAGACATGTTGGACTGGCACAATGTAATAGTACCACTGGGTCCCGAGTGCAGAGAATGTATTGGGGCCGCACACAGTTTGAGATGCAACAACTGATCCAGAGTAACAAACATCAAGAAATAAATAAGCCTTAAAAGTCAAGAGGACTTAATTGCTCCAGGTTTCATCCCATATGGCTCAGTCTCTTTCCAAAGGGCGGCCTGCAGAAAGCATTGCACAAAGCACAAACTCCGTAGCTCCAGCAACGACCCCCAGGAGTCTCCGAGACAAATGCACTCGTGAACCGAAAGACGTAGCCCGGAATCGAACCCACAAACTTCGGAGCGCGAGTCAGAAGGCCTGACCACTTCGCCCCGAAGACTCCCATACACACATCATTAAGGTGACATAGTGATCCACACCGATGGGTCAGAGTTGAGAAACATATAGTGGTTGGGATTTCATTGCGAAGGCTAATGGGCGAGTCTTGAAAAAGGATAGTCTGGCATTGAGACTTCGACTTCCAGCATGAGGATGAAGGTGGAAGCTGTAACAGCGGCATTCCGTTGGTTAGAGGAAATCACCGCAACACACATTGTATTCATTACGGACTCAAAGAGTATGCTTAGTAAGGTGGAGAAAGGAATATTTCGTGTGGAATGGCTCACCTCGCTTCAGAGGTCACAGATTGTGAGAACTCTATGTAATTTTTGCCCTGGCCATACGGGAGTGCGGAGGGAATGAACAGGCTGATAGGCTGGCAAGGAATGCACCGCTTGGTGGTAGATTACCTATGGACAAGTGGGAGGTGGTCGTTCGTCTGTGGGACCAGGTGAAGAAGGTTGGGGAACAGATTGAGAACCCATATGTGGAAAGAATAAGATTGCGGGGAATCGGCAGGGGTTCTGAAAGAATCTCAAAACTGAGAGGGAAGATCAGGAGAACTTTCAATCAGATAGCGGTGGGAACGATTGGTAGTGTGACTCTTTGCTGGCTGTTGAACGAGGGGACGGAGCGCGTATGGGAATGTCCCGATTGCAGTGATGTCGGTTCTTAGCTCAACTCAGCTCAATTAAGGACTTAGGTCGAAACATTGGCCAGTATCTGTGTGATTCTCCATGCGTGGAGTTTCTCCGTTAGATTTTGAGCTTTTATTCGGGCTTACGTGACAACTCGTCAGCAGTCAAACCCTCTTACATGTGAAATGGGCCAATATCACGCTGAGCGTCTTTGCTTCCCAGCAAATGTTTCGTGACGTGGTCTAGGAGTGCTGCTGCTGCTTCTTACAATTACAATGCCCTGTGTCCTGTGTAACCGTTGAGAGCAACCCCAACCTCAGATTGATTTGCCAGGCAATTTTACGTTCAGTAGTTTGCCATTGATTTCTGAACCAGACGTCAACGTTGACGTCCAACTGACCGGTTAAGGGAACTACCCTACCGTCAGTGCATCGGGATTTTAATAGTAAGCGTTCTTATTAGTTTGGTCACATCGGCCTCTTTGCTGCTTCTATAGGCAGTGAATAAAAGGATAGCCATGCATAAATAGGGCAACGGAAAACTGGCAACGGAGCTGAAGAAATATAAACTGCTACTTTATTAAAGAACTCCGACTTTCAAAGTAATACTAGAATTACGTATGCCATTGGCTTGAAGAACTCCGACTTTCAACGTAATACGCAGTTCGTAATCCTGCATACCGCGTTCGAAACACAGCTGCGTTGGTTTTTTTATGACATGGTGCGGGTACCGGTTGTACAGAAATCAATGGCAAACTACTGAACGTAAACTTGCCCAGGAATTACGAACAGCCAAAAATACTGGTGTCCTTTGACTGCTACGTCCGAAAAGATATGCAACCAACTAACCACGAAACAAAACAAAATATCACGACCACTCTAGTATGGTGATATATAATCCTTCTGTCCAAATGGGAGGTCACATTTCGCGATATGCTAACCTTCGGCACTGAACCAGTGAAGAAAATGTGCTCTCCACACGGAAGGTCGGCTGTCATGAGTCTCCAACACCCTCTGTCCAGTGTCTTCATGTTATGTTATGTTATGACGATTGACATCTCCTCATTGTGGATATTCCTGGCCTATTCATGATGCACGCATACATACGGGTCAGGGCGCTGCGTGGTCTCGAGGTATGGTGTCCGCCTCGAGTGCTGGAGGTCCCGGGTTCAAGCCCCGGTGAGGACCGGGATTTATTTCAAGTGGACTTCTAGTAATAAAATGTCCCCTGGTCTCTGGGTAGTGAGATCGGACGCCCGTGTGTATTGTTGCGCACGTAAAAATCCCTTGGCAGTTGGAAATAGAAAAAGAGTAGCCTAACGGCGCTGCCCGGGCAAAATTTCGAGGTAAAAATCTATTCAAAGTATTTCAGGATCCTCGCCGGTGCTGCGGAGTTCGTGCACTGAGCTGAGATTCTCCAAACTCAGGTTTGAGTTAGGAGGAGAACGGAGCACTTTTGGGTTACACCTGTGTGCCGTGATGTTGATCCGTCGACTAAACAAAACTAAACTAGCATACATACGGGTCTTCCAGTCCACGCCTTGATGTTTCCCAGTCACCCGTAACGCGATCTTCCTTCCTCTTGCATGCTTTCCCACACCGTTCCTGACGTGTACAAGGCTGATCGACCGTGCACTTACTATACCCCAAACGCCAGCCGGTCATAGGTTCGCATTCGCATCGGGGAGGATTTTTAAATTGACCTTGCCTTCCTGGTCGTTGCAGACTAACATGTGTACCAGGAAATGTTTTGGGAAGTGAAAGTGGCAGGCATGGTATTGACCACAACACTCCTGGAGTTCCAAGTTTTTATGAATATGAGACTAGCATCAAATGCTCAGTTTGCTTCCAGACGTGTAAAAATAGCCACTTTAGTAATTTTTCTAAATTATTTTTAATTATGAAACCTGAATATTTGGATACCTCTTGAAAAAAAAAATGTAACGGTACCTTATTCAAGACTGTAGGTCAATTCTAAGTCGAGATATTAAGGTTTGTGTGTCAGTTTATCATTTAATAACAGTAAACAGATCTCCCCCTCCCTCCTCTTTACTTACAGCCTGCAATGTCTCGACGTTTGTTATCTTCTCTGTTCACGATAATCTCAATATTCTGCTCTTTCCACAACCACGGTTCTATCACAGATCATGTAGCATATTCAACCCGTGCACATTACACAGTATCTTTTGTTTATCAAACAAACAGAAACATCAGAGAGGCGGGGTGGGGGGGGGGGGGGGGGGGGGGGGAATTGCTGGAAAAGAAACCATGGGGCGCTGAGGCAAGTCTAGACCATTTTGAGAAACACTGAATGGATCACAATGTGCGAACTTATCTGCCCAACTGAGCTCGCAGTTCAAAGCGCTCTGTGTTCACAGATGAGAGATGGCAATCTGTGTTATGAACCAACATGTAACTACAAAAGTATGGCCCCTTTGACACCAATAAAGCTGGATTATAGAACAGTTCGGTTATAGTTACAACTTCCTTTACAGCGGTGTGTGATGTCGTTGTTGTGAGATCATATCAGCTGCCCATGAATTTGAGATGCAATATCTCAATCTCTCTCTGAACTTGGATGTTGTAGTGATGTAGTGTGTTTTGTTTTTCTGCTGTATTTGAGAATATCTCTATTTGAACTTTGGATATAATTTCTATTTGAAATTAATGATATATATTTAGCCCCTATATGCGGGATGTGTTAGATAATATCTTACCCTGAACTTGGGATATATACTATGATTGAACTTGGAATATATAATATCTATGATTGAACTTGGAATATATAATATCTATGATCGAACTTGGGATATATACTATGATTGAACTTGGAATATATAATATCTATGATTGAACTTGGGATATATAATATCTATGATTGAACTTGGGATATATACTATGATTGAACTTGGAATATATAATATCTATGATCGAACTTGGGATATATACTATGATTGAACTTGGAATATATAATATCTATGATTGAACTTGGAATATATAATATCTATGATCGAACTTGGGATATATACTATGATTGAACTTGGAATATATAATATCTATGATCGAACTTGGGATATATAATATCTATGATCGAACTTGGGATATATACTATGATTGAACTTGGAATATATAACATCTATGATTGAACTTGGGATATATAATATCTATGATCGAACTTGGGATATATACTATGATTGAACTTGGAATATATAATATCTATGATTGAACTTGGAATATATAATATCTATGATCGAACTTGGGATATATACTATGATTGAACTTGGAATATATAATATCTATGATTGAACTTGGAATATATAATATCTATGATCGAACTTGGGATATATACTATGATTGAACTTGGAATATATAATATCTATGATTGAACTTGGAATATATAATATCTATGATCGAACTTGGGATATATACTATGATTGAACTTGGAATATATAATATCTATGATTGAACTTGGAATATATAATATCTATGATCGAACTTGGGATATATACTATGATTGAACTTGGAATATATAATATCTATGATTGAACTTGGGATATATAATATCTATGATTGAACTTGGGATATATACTATGATTGAACTTGGAATATATAATATCTATGATTGAACTTGGAATATATAATATCTATGATCGAACTTGGGATATATACTATGATTGAACTTGGAATATATAATATCTATGATTGAACTTGGAATATATAATATCTATGATCGAACTTGGGATATATACTATGATTGAACTTGGAATATATAATATCTATGATTGAACTTGGGATATATAATATCTATGATCGAACTTGGGATATATAATATCTATGATCGAACTTGGGATATATACTATGATTGAACTTGGAATATATAATATCTATGATTGAACTTGGAATATATAATATCTATGATCGAACTTGGGATATATAATATCTATGATCGAACTTGGGATATATACTATGATTGAACTTGGAATATATAATATCTATGATTGAACTTGGGATATATAATATCTATGATTGAACTTGGAATATATAATATCTATGATCGAACTTGGGATATATACTATGATTGAACTTGGAATATATAATATCTATGATTGAACTTGGAATATATAATATCTATGATCGAACTTGGGATATATACTATGATTGAACTTGGAATATATAATATCTATGATTGAACTTGGAATATATAATATCTATGATCGAACTTGGGATATATACTATGATTGAACTTGGAATATATAATATCTATGATTGAACTTGGAATATATAATATCTATGATCGAACTTGGGATATATACTATGATTGAACTTGGAATATATAATATCTATGATTGAACTTGGGATATATAATATCTATGATTGAACTTGGGATATATACTATGATTGAACTTGGAATATATAATATCTATGATTGAACTTGGAATATATAATATCTATGATCGAACTTGGGATATATACTATGATTGAACTTGGAATATATAATATCTATGATTGAACTTGGAATATATAATATCTATGATCGAACCTTGGGATATATACTATGATTGAACTTGGAATATATAATATCTATGATTGAACTTGGGATATATAATATCTATGATCGAACTTGGGATATATACTATGATTGAACTTGGAATATATAATATCTATGATTGAACTTGGGATATATAATATCTATGATCGAACTTGGGATATATACTATGATTGAACTTGGAATATATAATATCTATGATTGAACTTGGAATATATAATAACTATGATCGAACTTGGGATATATACTATGATTGAACTTGGAATATATAATATCTTTGATTGAACTTGGAATATATAATATCTATGATCGAACTTGGGATATATACTATGATTGAACTTGGAATATATAATATCTATGATTGAACTTGGGATATATAATATCTATGATCGAACTTGGGATATATAATATCTATGATCGAACTTGGGATATATACTATGATTGAACTTGGAATATATAATATCTATGATTGAACTTGGGATATATAATATCTATGATTGAACTTGGGATATATACTATGATTGAACTTGGAATATATAATATCTATGATTGAACTTGGGATATATAATATCTATGATCGAACTTGGGATATATACTATGATTGAACTTGGAATATATAATATCTATGATTGAACTTGGAATATATAATATCTATGATCGAACTTGGGATATATACTATGATTGAACTTGGAATATATAATATCTATGATTGAACTTGGAATATATAATATCTATGATCGAACTTGGGATATATACTATGATTGAACTTGGAATATATAATATCTATGATCGAACTTGGGATATATATTATCTATGATCGAACTTGGGATATATACTCTCTTGTGAACGCCACACATTTCCTAGTGTTATAAATGCTTATATTGCCATTTGTATTCTTATTTTGATATCTGTATCTGTTCTCCCCACCTGTGTCTACATTGCTACCTATATAGGTGTATGATTTCGTCTCCTGAAGTGAGGTTTCACCAAGGGAGATCGGGTTATCGTTTGCTTGGTTTATTCTCATTATCTTTCTCTTTTTCCCTATAAATTTGTAAACCTAATTGTTATAATCTCCCATCCAATGTGTTTAGTATATCCTGCATCTGATTTCACATGTGGGGCAGAAGTGCAATGTTATCCCCCAGGTGATCAGGCTGCTTTGTCTAAAGTCCCCTAATTCCATTTCTGGCAGTGCCTATTGTCTTCACAACTCAGTCTATAGCCCCTAATAACAAAGGTGACAAATTGCATTGTTCTGGCTGGGTACACAAGTGACTGTTTCATCCCGGTTCAACATGGAGGATAGGTGGTTGAGCTGTTAAGGCCTCTGGAGTGTTTATGCTTGTGGCTACAGTTTTCTTGCGCATTTTCCTCATGTTGGACTGGTAGTGCATGGTTCCATTGCCCAGCTAATCAGTTGAGTGCATGGAGCGACACAGTGAGCTGTGGATTTCGCGTGAAGCACTTTTACAACTGTCCATGGTTGTTTGCATCGTGAACTGCATGTTTAGAAAAATAGCAGCCGACAAGTTGCTGAACTAACTGGGTTTACCTTATGCAGTAATGTGAGGCTGCTAGGTTTCTAGTGACTGCAGCTTCCATTGACGATGAACTGTATTTTTCCATGAAGTACTGTTGTGTTAGCATTATGGCAGCGGCCTTATGCATAGTATGCCTGTGCGAGTTTGTTGAGATTCCTGTCTGTTCCACTTTTCACACGAGACAGTGAGAAGCATTTTGTGTGATATTCACTGGCACAGGAACAGAGCATTATGCTGCGAAGTTGGAACCACGACTAACTAACACGAGTGTAAGAGGGAACAAACGTGCAGACAGGCTTGCGAGATTGGCTGCTGTGGGAAGCAGATGAGCAAGATGACCAGACTGACATACTGAACTCCCTCTTTTTTTTTTCCATTCTCTTTTTAAGCGACTGAAATCCCTCTGGGAGGCAGAATGAGTAAATGACTCAAGTGAAAGAGGTGATTCTGCAACTTTGATCAGACTGCAAGAAGATCAAGTCAAATGAGATCAAGCTAGATTAGAACACCATGTGGGAAACCAAAGAAGCACAGTCAACCAACACAGAACTGTTATTGTCAGTCGCTACATGGGGAGAGGATCTTAGCACTCATGGACTAATTGGATGTGCAGTGAGAATGATCTGTTGACTAACTAACTAAGCAAATAAACTAAGAAAATGCTAAAAATTGGATAAATGTGGTTTCTGAGGATAATGCAACAAGATAGTTCTTCAAGAAACAAATGAAAACTAAATTGATTTCAGAAATTAAACATACACAGCCAAGGTTTTGTGGGCATGTTATGAGAAATAAAGTTGAAAATTCAGTGACAACTGGTGAAACTGACAGCAAAAGGGCAAAGGGAAAGCAAAGAGTACCTTGATGACACATGGCATACTCGGGACAAGAACACAGAGCTGATTCATGACAGATGATGGTGAACTATGACTGGCCACACTCATCAGCATGGCACATGATGGTGATGTCAGCATGTCCTCGGACATCGGCTTATGTTCACGTGTCTTCTACCAATGCCTTCTTCAGACAACTTTGATGACCTCAGAGGTTTTGCCAACAGACTAAATGTCCTTGTGTGGCAGAATATAAAACCCATCAACCAACATCTGTGTCAGTCAATACGTCACAACAAATTGATACAACATACAGTTAAACCAACATACAACCAGTTATAATACTATTACCAAGTAACAACAAATGGTAATGGACCCGGCAATGTGATGTACAGACCAGACAGAAGCAGAGGAAGAGGCTGGCCACGTAAACGATGGATAGAGGGAATTACAGAGACCACGGGAACCTCGATATATGAAGCCCATACATGGGCACTCTCCCACTGTTTCACCTCGACACCGCAAGGTACAAGAGGAACCTGATGAGATGAGATCATGTCTTGTAAAATCAATGCACACATACACAACAATAAACTTCAGTGTTTTTTTTTTTTGGGGGGGGGGGGGGGGGGGGGGGGGGTACTTGCTTGCTCAAGCATAGTCCATACACACTACTTCTGAATATTGCATGTGGATTAGCTTTCACTATTACCAGTGTCCCTTGCCATCAGGCAAACCCACTCCAACTTCAGAGGTACTTGTAATTTACCTCCCCAAGTCAAGAATGAGAAGTCAACATCTTAGTCCAACTGTCCGATGTAGGGGTATAATCAGCACACCAGATGTTTAAGAACACATGTTCTTATCCATTCAGCCATGCTGACCTCAAATAAACTCCAGTTATGTTTACAAACAAAAACCAAGCTGATTCCATACGACATACTGCCATAGTGGTGTCAGGTGATAAGGTTTCACATTTGCTAGGTGATATTTGTTATGAGATGCGGTGACCTACTCCCATATTAGCAGCATATTTCCCTCTCAGAGACTAGGTAACCATGAGGTACAGCTCTAGAGCTATGTTCAGCCACTAGATAAGAATCACCCCACCTACAAACTGAAAACTAAACCTGAGTTAACCCAAGTCAGTGCTCTATCTACTACGTTGACACAGCTCCTCAAGTTACCTAGTGTAAAATCATTTGTGGGTAGGTTTAGTAAATCTAGAATTGCGTCTGCACAGTGACCAATTTGGTCTACACTTTTCAATGTCTAACTGTCGAGTAAACTTGACTACGTCCTCTGTGTATCATGCCCTTAGCTTCTCCTTCTTCTAGCATTTGTTCTGTCATGTTTACATCAACAGAAGAGTTCTTGTGATGCAGTCAACCCCAAGAATGGGGTTAGGGCCAGGGATGTATGTTTACCATCGTTAGGTTCCTGTGTGTAAAATGATCTACATAGAACCAAACCACACCAATGTCCTTTTATGGCACAAGCAAATTTTGAAAACTAGTTAACCCAAGAAAGGTAGTATTTTCTGTTTGTTAAAAAGAAAACTTTATTTCTTCAAAACTGCCCCGGCATAAGGTGATGAGCTGTAAACAATTTGCACATTCTATATCTTAGCAGTAATATAATTACCAGTCAATTTGATCACATTAAAAACAAAAACACAATTTTTGAGACATTGACTTTTATATTTTAGCATTTTAAATCAGTGAACAGAAAATACAAACAGGCACATACTCAAAACACATTTCAGCTGTTATTATTAATACATCTCTGCCAGGAACCAACAACAGCAGCACATGTGATCAAACATTTAACCTGACACTATCTTGCAGATCTGACAGCAGCAAAGGATAGCAATATGAATTTGTATTTGCTGTCTCTCCACAAGATGTCAACATAATCACTATTTCAATAATGAAGGCACAGACACATTTATTGCCTGGCATATTTCTCTGCATCTCCCCAGGTGCATCCTGCAGAAACCATACAGCATACATACACTAAAGCAGAAAGATGAATCCTGCCAGCTGAAGTATACAACACACACACATTCTCACACATCTCTGTTTTTGTGGTCTCTCTCTGATAGCGACTCAGTCATCAAAACATCTCAAAGCAGGCAATCAGGACACTGAATTAGTACTTGAAGTAAGCACAAGTAACAACAAAGCATATAACAAATAAAAGTCTATGCATCTAACTAAGCACTGTTGGTTATCATAAGTTGCTACTAAATATAGCTTGCTATATGGTGGTACTGGACAGATCAAGGGGAAGACAGGCAGAGGTAGACCAAGAGAAATAATGGTGGATGGATTGAGACGGTGGCATGGTGGAATATCAGTGGAATTAATCCAGAAAACCAAAGACTGAGATCTGTGGAGAGCCATGAATGCTTATGCCAGCTGGCAATGCACTTGATGATGATGATATGGTGGTAGAAAACGAATTGCTTCAAAACAAATCTTGCCATTATGAGAGAATAACATGGCAGGTAAACATCTTGATTTCTTCTGGGCACAGGGTGGCAATAAACTACCTCATCTGGGTGCAGGGTGGCAATAAACTACCTCATCTGGGCGCAGGGTGGCATTAAACTACCTCATCTGGGCGCAGGGTGGCAATAAACTACCTCATCTGGGCGCAGGGCGGCAATAAACTACCTCATCAGGGCGCAGGGTGGCAATAAACTACCTCATCTGGGCGCAGGGTGGCAATAAACTACCTCATCTGGGCGCAGGGTGGCAATAAACTACCTCATCTGGGCACAGGGTGGCAATAAACTACCTCATCTGGGCGCAGGGTGGCAATAAACTACCTCATCTGGGCCGCAGGGTGGCAATAAACTACCTCATCTGGCACAGGGTGGCAATAAACTACCTCATCTGGGCACAGGGTGGCAATAAACTACCTCATCTGGGCGCAGGGCGGCAATAAACTACCTCATCTGGGCGCAGGGCGGCAATAAACTACCTCATCTGGGCACAGGGCAGCAATAAACTACCTCATCTGGGCGCAGCAGGGTGGCAATAAACTACCTCATCCTGGCACAGGGTGGCAATAAACTACCTCATCTGGGCGCAGGGTGGCAATAAACTACCTCATCTGGGCGCAGGGTGGCAATAAACTACCTCATCTGGGCAGAGGGTGGCAATAAACTACCTCATCTGGGCGCAGGATGGCAATAAACAACCTCATCTGGGCAGAGGGTGGCAATAAACTACCTCATCTGGGCGCAGGGTGGCAATAAACTACCTCATCTGGGCACAGGGTGGCAATAAACTACCTCATCTGGGCACAGGGTGGCAATAAACTACCTCATCTGGGCACAGGGTGGCAATAAACTACCTCATCTGGGTGCAGGGCGGCAATAAACTACCTCATCTGGGCGCAGGGTGGCAATAAACTACCTCATCTGGGCACAGGGTGGCAATAAACTACCTCATCTGGGCACAGGGTGGCAATAAACTACCTCATCTGGGCGCAGGGCGGCAATAAACTACCTCATCTGGGCGCAGGGCGGCAATAAACTACCTCATCTGGGCGCAGGGCGGCAATAAACTACCTCATCTGGGCGCAGGGTGGCAATAAACTACCTCATCTGGGCGCAGGGTGGCAATAAACTACCTCATCTGGGCGCAGGGCGGCAATAAACTACCTCATCTGGGCGCAGGGTGGCAATAAACTACCTCATCTGGGCGCAGGGCGGCAATAAACTACCTCATCTGGGCACAGGGTGGCAATAAACTACCTCATCTGGGCGCAGGGTGGCAATAAACTACCTCATCTGGGCGCAGGGTGGCAATAAACTACCTCATCTGGGCGCAGGGTGGCAATAAACTACCTCATCTGGGCGCAGGGTGGCAATAAACTACCTCATCTGGGCAGAGGGTGGCAATAAACTACCTCATCTGGGCGCAGGGTGGCAATAAACTACCTCATCTGGGCGCAGGGTGGCAATAAACTACCTCATCTGGGCGCAGGGTTACAATAAACTACCTCATCTGGGCACAGGGTGGCAATAAACTACCTCATCTGGGCACAGGGTGGCAATAAACTACCTCATCTGGGCGCAGGGTAGCAATAAACTACCTTAAACTGTGGGGAGAAATCATGCCAGTCTAGACCTAATGGCAGCCATTCTGTGTGTGCTGTGCTGAACCATAACCTGGCTACAGTCTAACATGTCAGTCCACAAATGTCAAGTTCCAGTACCAGTCTTGCACACCCCGCTGGCTTCCAGACTTGGGAGGGTGATAGATAAAGCCCGTTTTAGGGCTTCCCAGACCTGAACATCAAGGCATAGGACTTCAGACTGACAGACTTCCAGAGTACTCCCACCCAACCATATGTTAATCATACACACATCATCACCATTATGTCGTAGGTCCTTTGAAGAAGATCACTGTCACCCTCATCACAGCTCACCAGAATGACTCAGGATCTTATGAGAGTTTAACTGCCTCATGCACTTTCAGGATGTTGTCAATATGAGTGTTTTCCCTGCCTCATGCACTTTCAGGATGTTGTCAATATGAGTTTTCCCTGCCCCACGCACTTTCAGGATGTTGTCAATATCCTATGTCCATCTTCATTGTAGGTAACCCCAGCCTCGTCTCCCCCGCTTTCCATTCATGTTATTTGTAAGCCACTAGGACATTTAAATGATACAATACAATCTCAGTTTAATGCAGAAATATTTTTATGTCCTAATGAATTCCTGAATTTCTTTCCCCATCAAGATAAAAAAGTATCAAAACTAAAAACACTAACGTTTCCTTCATACTCAGCTGTTTTAAAAATTAGATGCTGTGTATGAAACATACAAATCACCAGCAATTAACAAATAAACATTGAAATACATGTACAACTGATAATCACAATATTATGTCAGATGGTCCTCATGAATTAAACAGTAATCATTAGAAGTACCCACAATGCAAGCACACTCGCCCACAGTTTATTGAATCTGAATTCTGTTGTTTAACAACCAAATCTAATTTACAGCAAACAAACAAATTTACATGATGTTTAAATTAAAATAAAAACCAGATCAGGTTTTCAAGTGTCTTTCATAAACCGGACCTTGCAAACCTTGTCGATGAAGCATTAATTTAGCTGTCTACAAAAATCATATAAACATATATTCTGTGGCAGATGAGATATTCTTGACTAAACAGCACTGCATGCGTGATGGAGAAACGTATGGAGGCATCTGAGGTATGGTGTTACAGGAGAATGACAAGCACTAGCTGGATTTACAAATTGACAAAGAAAAGAGTTATGAAAGTTGACTTCTGAAAGTAATGCAACAGTGAAGGCTGGAAATGCTTAGCCATTCTAAGACAGGATGACACACTAAAGAGAATGCTCAATGGAAAACCACTAGGTACAAGAGGAAGGGATAGACCAAGGACATTTTGAAAGCAGGCACCAGAGATGAAGAAAAACATCCCTTCAGGGCCTCAGAGACATGATTTTACAGAAGAGTACTAAAATTTCCTGGCACAGCCAACATGAGTCATTTAAATGTTTTTATAGATGCTGAAACACAAAAAACGATTTATCAGAAACGGCAGTAGTCCTTTTAGACCACATTGTGAGAAGAGAAAAACTGGAACATATTGTGACAACTGGAGAATTTGTGGAAAGACAGACAGATGAAGACAGCGAGGGAACATTCTTGACAGCCTGTTGTCAAGGCAAGGAAAAGTACGAGACACAAATTGATCCATTCTGTTGGAGATTGCAAGATATGGAGAAGCAAAAGCTTGATGATGATGATGATGAACATATATATATATCAATGTAGACACATGGAACTAATGACAGCTGCACAAGACAGAAACCTAAGGGTTGGAATGATCGACCAGATTCACAACCAGCTCACAAACTGAAACACTTGATGATTTCTAATAGATGTATATTGACATATACTACTTCTCCATTGTTTTATATGAATGCACATCAATACCCATCACTGTATTAATTATTTAACGATGGAAATGCAGGGAATACCTAAGGAAAGCAAATTGCTAACAATAAAACGGCTCCTCCTTCCAGCTATGATGTCAAACAATGACTATTCATTCATGAACAAAAGCCTCTTACAAACATAATCACAACTGCTGTAGGACTAACTGTACTCTCAGAAATATTCCTACTGACTGGGGGAAGATTCCCAACTTGTTTTGAGAGAAGATCAACAAGCAAGTGTGATACTGTCACAGCCATGAATGCATGCTTGTCATATGGTACAGTGTGTCTATAGTCAAGATTACTGTACACATGTCATATGGTACAGTGTGTCTATAGTCAAGATTACTGTACACATGTCATATGGTACAGTGTGTCTATAGTCATGACTGTACACATGTCATATGGTACAGTGTGTCTATAGTCATGATGACTGTACACATGTCATATGGTACAGTGTGTCTATAGTCAAGATGACTGTACACATGTCATATGGTACAGTGTGTCTATAGTCAAGATGACTGTACACATGTCATATGGTACAGTGTGTCTATAGTCATGATGACTGTACACATGTCATATGGTACAGTGTGTCTATAGTCATGATGACTGTACACATGTCATATGGTACAGTGTGTCTATAGTCAAGATGACTGTACACATGTCATATGGTATTAGTGTGTCTATAGTCATGACTGTACACATGTCATATGGTACAGTGTGTCTATAGTCAAGATGACTGTACATATGTCATATGGTACAGTGTGTCTATAGTCATGATGACTGTACACATGTCATATGGTACAGTGTGTCTATAGTCATGATGAATGTACACATGTCATATGGTACAGTGTGTCTATAGTCATGATGACTGTACACATGTCATATGGTACAGTGTGTCTATAGTCAAGATGACTGTACACATGTCATATGGTACAGTGTGTCTATAGTCATGACTGTACATGTCATATGGTACAGTGTGTCTATAGTCATGATGACTGTACACATGTCATATGGTACAGTGTATCTATAGTCATGATGAATGTACACATGTCATATGGTACAGTGTGTCTATAGTCATGATGAATGTACACATGTCATATGGTACAGTGTGTCTATAGTCAAGATGACTGTACACATGTCATATGGTACAGTGTGTCTATAGTCATGATGACTGTACACATGTCATATGGTACAGTGTGTCTATAGTCATGATGACTGTACACATGTCATATGGTACAGTGTGTCTATAGTCATGATGACTGTACACATGCCATATGGTACAGTGTGTCTATAGTCATGATGAATGTACACATGTCATATGGTACAGTGTGTCTATAGTCATGATGAATGTACACATGTCATATGGTACAGTGTGTCTATAGTCATGACTGTACACTTGTCATATGGTATAGTGTGTCTATAGTCATGACTGTACACTTGTCATATGGTACAGTGTGTCTATAGTCAAGATGACTGTACACATGTCATATGGTACAGTGTGTCTATGGTCAATATGACTGTAGACGTAATATGGTACAGTGTGTCTATAGTCATGACTGTACATGTCATATGGTACAGTGTGTCTATAGTCAAGATGACGGTACACATGTCATGGTACAATGTGTCTATAGTCATGACTGTACACTTGTCATATGGTACAGTGTGTCTATAGTCAAGATGACTGTACACATGTCATATGGTACAGTGTGTCTATAGTCAAGATGACTACACATAATATGGTACAGTGTGTCTATAGTCATATGGTACACTGTGTCTATAGTCAAGATGATTGTACACTTGTCATATGGTACAGTGTGTCTATAGTCAAGATGACTGTACACGTAATATGGTACAGTGTGTCTATAGTCAAGATGACAGTACACATGTCATATGGTACAGTGTGTCTATAATCATGACTGTACACATCATATGGTACAGTGTGTCTATAGTCATAACTGTACACATGTCATATGGTACAGTGTGTCTACAGTCAAGATGACTGTACACGTAATATGGTACAGTGTGTCTATATTCAAGATGACAATACACATGTCATATGGTACAGTGTGCCTATAGTCATGACTGTACACATCATATGGTACAGTGTGTCTATATTCAAGATGACGGTACACACGTCATATGGTACAGTGTGTCTATAGTCCTGACAGTACACATGTCATATCGTACAGTGTGTCTATAGTCAAGATGACGGTACACACGTCATATGGTAGAGTGTGTCTACAGTCATGACTGTGCACTTATAATACATAGTATAGTGTCTTTGGTAAAGATGGATGTACACTTGTCCTATATCCTATGGCAGTGTCTACAATCATGACAACTGTGCACATGTCTTATGTTATTGTGTGCCTACAATTATGCTCCAGGTACAAGCATATTTATATAATATGTTTAAGTACTCAGTGTTCTGGTCCTGAGTGTGGCCATTTGGTCAAAGTATAGACTGAATAATTTGTTAATAAACAGCTTATAGAATATTTCACTTTTAGCACTTCCTTTCCCAGCAAAACTCCTACTTTAACTCTTTATATCCCAGAGTCGTACATTAAAGTAATACATGTTCAGGCATGAAGGACTTCAAATAATTAAGTACAGTATAGAAGCAGTGAAAGTAATAATCCCAGGTAGAGTGGTTTGAAGTAACAATTGTATGGGAAGAAAGAATTTAAAAAGGCGACTATCTTGTTTAAAGTGACCAGTAAATGCATCGTAGAGAATGAGTTAATGAACATAATGAGTTAATGAACAGAACAGACCTAAGTAATTATCACATAGTCACACTGCTGACAGAAAGAATTTAAAAAAGCGACTATCGTGTTTAAAGTGATCAATAAATGTCTCATAGAGAATGAGTTAATGAACATAATGAGTTAATGAACAGAACAGACCACACAGCTGACAGAAAGCTATCAAAACTGTAAGCACCAAGGGACCAGACTAATGTATGATATGATTGATTACACTGACGCTGCTAATTTAAAAATAGTATCTGACAGGAGGTCCTGGCACATCGTCACCATCGTCGTTATCAAACGACACAATTAGATCCACATACTTCTGGCCTGGAGTTGGTTTCAGTAGGTCATTCATCCTGCAAATGGAGATGTAAAAACATAACACATACTTCTGGCCTGGAGTTGGTTTCAGTAGGTCATTCATCCTGCAAATGGAGATGTAAAAACATAACACATACTTCTGTATTGTAGATGTACTGCTGCTTATGGGTCACATAATTTCATTATCTTCTTGTTCGAAAAGAGGTATCTTGTTTCACAGAAAACACTAATCTGCATTGTTATACTTTCATTCATTCTGGCTCCAACTGTTATGTTTTCATTCATTTAGTCATTCATTGCTATTCTTTCATTCATGTAGACTTTCACTGTTAGCCTTTCATTTGCCAATCTTTCTTCTGTTACTCTGAGGAATAGACATATTTTCATACTAGCTATTGTGTCATAACTGCAAGCTCTTTATGTCTGGAATTGCCGAATGGAGACCAGTGAAACATGCCTATCTGCGTTTATGTGCTCTTTCTAATGCTTTTCGTAAGTTGGTATTCAATTACTTCAGTTGTTCTTGATGCCATCACTCAATCTGTTACATGATCTTCCCCTTGCTCTGTATCCATTATATTTCTTCAAGGTGGCTCTTTGTGGCAGATGATACTAGGGCATCCTTGTGAGGTGGCCAAACCATTTTATTGAAGATCAGGAAGGAGAAATCCAGCTTATGCTGGAAGTAACCGCATTAGATGTTGAAGAACAGTTCACTTACACAAGATGAGAATTGTATGTTTTTGATTCCCTTGTAAGTTATAAATCTAAATCCTTGGTTTATTTTGTCCTGTCTGTGAAAAATCAAAGGCAAACCAATAGACATAAATATTATACAAGTATATGCACCAACAGCAAGCAGTAGTGATGAAGAAATACAACACTTTTACGACGAAATAGAAATGGCGATGGCTCAAATTGGATCACAAGAAATAAAAATAATACTTGGTGATTTTAATGCAAAAGTAGGAAAGGGAAAAATGGAGGATGTAGTGGGGAATTATGGTTTAGGTACAAGAAATGAAAGAGGGGAAAAGCTAATAGAATGGGCAAATATCAGTGATATGATAATTGGAAACACATGGTTTAAACACCATAAAAGACGACTGTACACATGGATAAGCCCTGATAAGAAAATACGCAACCAAATTGACTACATACTAATTAATAAAAGATTTAGAAATGCTTTAATTAATGTAAAGACAATGCCTGGTGCTGACTGTAATAGTGATCATGTACCACTATGTGGACAAATAAAAGTAAGATTAAAGAGATGGAAAAAAATGGTTAAGAACATGAGACTTAATAAAGAGGTTCTGAAAATAGATAAAGAAAGGCAAGAATAATACAGAGTGACTGTGAAAAATAGGTACAATGCAATAACTAAAATACAGAGTATAGATGAACAATGGGAAATGTTAAGGGACTCCATTCATCAAACTAGCAAAGAAGTATTACTGGAGAGAGGCAAAATAGCTAAGAAAAAATGGATGAATGAAGATATCTTAAAACTGATGGACAAAAGAAAACAGAGTAAAAATGACAAACAAGAATACGCTAAGATAATCCATTGGCACCTTGCCGTCTTGACAGACGATAGTTTGTGCTCTAAAAAGGCATAATAACTTTTAACTATGGCGGTAGCGAGTGTGACTGATAAGGCCAATTTGCGCTGTAAATGTCCGTTCACAGTGGGTGCATGTGAACACGTGGTCATTTCCACCATCATGCACCATCTTACGTCTCAAACGCTTGGTGTGTGACTTTTCTGCAATAATTTTCTCCTTTGACTTTATTCCATTTCTGATATTTGCCCTCCATGCAACACGTTCAGCGGCGACTTGCTCCCAATGTGCATTATCAATGCCTGTATCAATCATGTCCCGCTTACACACATCTTTGTATCGTAGTAGAGGCCGACCCTGAGATCTCTTACCCATCTGTAATTCACCAAAAAAGATATCCTTTGGTATTCTACCATCATCCATCCTCCTAAGATGTCCTATCCATCTAAGTCTACGAAGACTGAGCATGGAATAAACTGTCACACAACCTGATCTTTCCAATACTTCAGTATTTGTGATTTTGTCTTGCCACTTAATACCAAGAATTCTTCGCAGACACCGCATATGAAAGCTGTTTAAATTGTTCTCTTGGTGTGAGTAAGTTGTCCAGGTTTCACTGCCATAGAGAAGAGTACTAAGGACACAGGCTTGATAGACAAGGACTTTTGTTTTGGCAGTAAGCTTCCTGTTCTCCCAGACTCTTTTTCTTATCCTGTTCATTGTTGTTGCTGCCTTACCAATCCGGATGTTGATTTCCTGATCTAGGGATAATTTGCTATTTACCACTGATCCTAGATATGTAAAATGGTCTACTATCTCTAGTTCGGCGTCGTCAATAAAGATTGATGGTACCCCATGTGCACCTTGTGACATAATCTGTGTCTTCTTTTTGCTAATTGTTAAACCAAATTCAGAACAAGCATTGGAGAATGCAGATAGTAGACATTGCAATTCTTCCTCAGAGTGGGTCGTAACTGCAGCATCATCTGCAAAAAGCAACTCTCTGATCAGTACCCTCCTAATTTTGGTCTTAGCCTTCAATCTCTGAGCATTGTAGAGGCCGCCATCTGAGCGTGAGTGAATGTATATACCACCATCCTGATCACGAAATGCATATTTCAGTAGAAGTGAAAAGTATATTCCAAAGAGGGTGGGAGCTAGTACACAACCTTGCTTAACTCCACTCTTGATTTCAAATTCTTCAGAAGTTGCACCATCAAACTTGATTATACCCTTCATGCCTGTGTGGAACGATTCCACAATGGACAGAAGAGTTGGTGGGCAGCCAATCTTCTTTAGTGCCTTGAACAGACCCTCACGACTGACCAAATCAAATGCCTTTGTGAGGTCGATGAAGGCAATAAACAGTGGTTGATTCTGTTCACGGCATTTTTCTTGCATTTGTCGCAATGAGAATATCATATCAGTGGTAGACCGGTTCTGTCGAAAGCCACACTGTGATTCGGGGTAGACTTGATCTCCTAGGACTTGAAGTCTGCGCAGAACAATTCTGGCAAATACTTTTCCAACAATACACAGAAGTGAGATACCCCTATAGTTGTTACAGTCGCTCCGATCACCCTTGTTCTTGTACAGCGTTATGATGTTTGAATCTTTGAAATCCTGTGGGACTTGTCCTTCACGCCAGCATAGCTCTATTAGCTGGTGGATCTGTAGAGTGAGTGTGTCTTGCCCACTCCTGATAACCTCTATTGGAATCCCATCCTTACCTGGAGCCTTGCCAGATGCAAGTTCATTTATAGCACACTTAACTTCTGTTATGGTGGGAAGTGTGTCCAGGTGGTCAAGAGTTGGCAGAGCCTCTATGGCGTTAAGGGCATCATCCGCTAGTTTGGTCTCACTTGAGTAAAGCTCCAAATAGTGCTCTACCCATCTGTCCATCTGCTGTTTCTTATCAGTGATGATTTCTCCAGTCAAGGTTTTCAGCGGTGCACTTCTTTTGATCACTGGACCACAGGCTTTCTTTATTCCTTCATACATGCTTCTTATGTCACCCTTATCACTTGCGATTTGAATGGACTCACATAACTTGATCCAATAATCATTTGCACACTGCCTGGCAGCCTTTTGCACATCCTTCCTAGCTTGCCTAAGCTCACTCAGAGTGTTACGCGTTGGTCTTTCCTTGTTTCTTAAGAGAGCTTTCTTCTTCTTATCAATCAAGGGCTGCAGAGTCTCGCTGTTGGCCGCAAACCAGTCCTGCCTCTTATGATCCACAGTGCCGTAAACCCCTACGGCAGTTTTATAAAGAGTTTCCTTAATTTGACCCCACTTTTCATTTACTGTACAATTTTCTGGTGTATCAGTGAAAGCGTCTTCAAGTTGCTGTTGAAACTGAAAGCACTTTTCAGGATCATGAGTGTTAATAATATTAATCCTGGGGCTAGATTTGTGTTTAGCGGTGTAGATTCTCTTTGGTCTCAGTCTAACTCTTGCAACAACCAAAGAATGATCTGTATCACAGTCAGCACTGTGGTAACTACGAGTCAATGATATATGGTTCAGATGTTGTCTCCGTGTGATGATGAAGTCCAGCTGGTGCCAATGGCCGGATCTTGGATGTTTCCATGTGACCTTATGCATCTCTTTTGTTTTAAAAAAAGAGTTTGTAATACATAGGTCATTACTGGTGCAATGCTCCAGCAGCCTTTGCCCATTTTCATTCATGCGACCGATGTTGTATTTTCCAAGGGACACTGGCCATGAACTCGAGTCCTTGCCCACACGAGCATTGAAAT
Organism: Cepaea nemoralis; assembly: GCA_014155875.1. NCBI lineage: Eukaryota > Metazoa > Mollusca > Gastropoda > Stylommatophora > Helicidae > Cepaea > Cepaea nemoralis. Next base: position 79,340 of record JACEFZ010014092.1, on the reverse strand, counting down.
CACCGAGCATATAAATGTAGTCAGATTTTGGAACTACCTTGATCACGGAGTCTAACTCCTCATAGAACAAATCCTTCACATCATCAGAGGAATCGAGTGTCGGTGCATATGCAGTAATAATGGTGGCAAACCCACAAGAGGTTGCCAAGCGCAGGGATAATAGTCTTTCATTTCCTACTGCTGGAATTTCAATCATTCCCAGTAGCGAATTCTTCACTGCAAAGCCCACACCGTGTTGCCTTTTTTCTGCCTGCCCTCTACCCTTCCAGAAAAAGGTGTAGTTGTTTTCCCTGAGTGACCCTTCCTCAGCGAGGCGAGTCTCCTGCAGGCCAGCAATATCAATGTTAAGACGATTGAGTTCGGCATCAATCACAGCCGTTTTTCTCACATCGTCAATATTGGTCAAGTCAGTGGAAAATCCTGGACACATGGTTCTCACGTTCCAGGTTGCAAGCCGTAGCTTGAGGTTTCTATTTTTATTTTTGTTTGTACCTGGTGCATTGGTTTTACAGCCTGCGATTCAGATTTTGTCCTAGCCCCAAGCACCCATTGAAGCAGGCAGGCTGTGGCGGATCAGCACCCAATTGGCTGGGGGCTGCCCAGCTTGAGGCGGGCGGTAGCTGATCAGTGACACCTATAGGTGTCTCCCACCGTCAGAGGCAACGCGTGGCGCCCCATGTCTACGCCAACTGACAAGGACTTATAACCCGTAACAGTTGCCTCTCGCTTTGATTCCGAGACCAGTAAAGACCAGGGATGGAGTTATTGCCTCTCCATAGCACAAAGCCTGGGCTGAAATATAGAGATCATGTGTTGCCCATGCAGCATGATCCCTCTCTCGGCCTGCCTAGTTCACTCCAGAGGAAAGGTAACACCCCTACATCTGGAACAAGACAAGCTGCAGAAGCTGCCGGATCAGCAAAGCAATGCTCTAACTGTCCGCCTGTCGGAGCTTCGATCCTAGACCAGTCGCCAACCAAGGCTTAGGGCCTGGTCTGCCCTGCCATGACAATTTTGTCTTTAGGTTGCATTTCCTCGCACTAGGGTAAGGCTTGTACCCTCCCAATTGCGCTCTTCCGCCCGAAGCCGTTGGCACAATGTGGGGTGTCGGGTTTGGTAAGCGCCGCCCAACGTTCGGCGCTAACAGAAACCAGGTAGTACCGTCTACTGTTATACGGTAGCTCAGTCATATCTGACTAAGACCTGACTGACGCTAAGATAAATAAAGAAATAAAAGATAAATGTGGGAAGGCTAAAGAAAGTTGGTTAAACGAGCAATGCAAAAAAAATTGAATTAAATTCCATTAAAGATACAAAAAATATGCACAGACAAATCAGTGAGCTTACAGGAAGAAAAATAAGAATAAATATAGGGTGTTTGAAATCAAAAACAGGAAAGATAATATTAGAGGAAGATGCTATAATGAAGAGGTGGAATGAGTATATAAGAGAATTATATGAAGGAGAAAGGGGAGAATTAACAGAAGATAGTAACTTAGAAGGTCCACCTATTCTGAAAGAAGAAGTCGCTGACGCTATGAAACGTATGAAGAAAGGAAAAACAGCTGGGCCAGATGAAATCACAATAGAAGAATTAGAAGTATTGGGAGAATTTGGAGTAGATATATTAACCAAAATGTTGAATGATATTTACAGCAGTGGATATTTACCCAGTGATATGCTGAGAATCTGTATTTATAGCTATACCAAAAAGATCAGGAGCAATTGATTGTGAAGATTTTCGTACAATTAACCTTATAAACCATATCACTAAGCTTCTACTCAGAATCATAATAAGAAGAACCAAAAAGAAAATAAAAATGGAAATTAGTGAAGAACAGTATGGATTTGTGGAAGGAAAGGGCACAAACAATGCAATTTATACATTACGGACACTAATAGAAAGATCAATAGAGAAACAGAGAGACATATATTTGTGCTTCATAGATTATACTAAGGCATTTGATAAAGTAAAACATGATGAACTGATTAAAATGTTGGAAGATATCAACACTGATGGAAAAGATTTAAGAATAATAAAGAATGTTTACTGGAACCAAGTAGCAGCAATTAAAATGGGAAATAAAGAGGGTAGTTACGAACAGATAAAGCTAGGAGTACGACAAGGGTGTGTCTTGTCACCAGATCTTTTCTCCCTGTATAGCGAAGTAATAATGAGAGAGATCAAAGAGATGCCAGGAATACTAGTTGGAGGTTATAATATAAATAATATACGCTATGCAGATGACACAGTATTGGTGGCGGATAATTCAACAGACCTACAACAATTATTAGACGTTGTAGTAACAGAGAGTGCAAGGAAAGGACTCTCCTTGAATATCAAGAAAACAGTAACAATGGTAATATCAAAGAAAATGGTGACACCAAAATGTGACATAGAAATAGAAGGGAAAATCCTTAACCAAGTTGATAATTTTAGATACCTAGGAGCACTTATAACATCAGATGGAAGATGTACAACAGAGATTAGGAGCAGAATAGGGCAGGCAAAAGCCGCATTTCAGAAAATGAAGAGTATCTTGTGCAATAAGTCACTATCCCTGAATGTAAGAAAGAGAGTGCTGAAATGCTATGTAGAACCAGTTTTGCTGTATGGCAGTGAATCTTGGAATGTAAATGAACAAATTGGGAAGAACTTAGAAGCAACAGAGATGTGGTTCCTGAGACGAATGTTGCGAATTCCTTGGACTGCCAGAGTAACTAACGACGACTGTCTGAAACAGGCTAATGAAACTAGAACATTATATACAACAATAAGACAGAGACAAACATCTTTCTTCGGTCATGTGATGAGAAGAGAGGCATTGGAGAACATCGTAACAACTGGAAAGATCGAGGGGAAGAGAGGCAGAGGTAGACCAAGAGAAGTGATGCTGGATGGATTGAGACGGTGGCACGGAGGAATATCAGCAGCAGAGTTGATCCAGAAAACCAAAGACCGAGATCTGTGGAGAGCCATGAACGCCTACGCCAGCCGGCACGGCACTTGATGATGGTCTGTGAAAACTGCCAACAGAAGACTAGGTTTATTGAAATTGGAACTCTTCAATGTGAAGGTTTTCAGCGTCCACTATTATGGATGTCTTTGGTTCTACAGTTTTAAATATTATACTGGAAAACACATATTTTAATTGCAATAATAAGTTGTTGTAACATCGATCACCGACGATCAAAATTACCGCTAAACAAAAAATAAAAATAATAAAAGACGATGCTTCGTGTACTCACATAAATGGTAATTTCTTTATATGTCCAGGCATGAAAGGCATATAAACAATCTTGACCCCTTGAACCACCGAGCTAGCCTCAAACCCAAATTTCTCCTGCAGATAAACAAATAAGCACATATTGAAATGTACTGATTACTGTTGACAAATTCAATGTGTAAACACAAAAGCCACAAACAATAAGTTGCACAGTTTATTGCCTGGCATACTGAGCTACTTGTCATGTGTATACTACAGAGTCATAGATCATATGAAGTTAGTATACGAATCACTATATGTTTCAAGATTAATATATTAATTCATTCAGTAGCATGTCCTTTGCAGAACCTCGCTCCCATAACAACCTTCCAGAAAACCTTTCGATCATAAGCAATGATGTCCCGCAGTCCAATACACCCATCTGGAGATCATCCCACACATCCTGCACCCATCTTCTCTTTGGCCTTCCTCTTCCTCTATTCCCTGGCATATATCCCTCCATTATTGTTCTCTCCAAACTTTCGTGACATTTCAAGTGACCAAAATATTTCAATTTACTTTGTTTTATCGTTTTTAATAGCCAACCTTCTTCAATATTCAGCTCTTCATATACCCCTCCATTATTGTTATCTCCAAACTTTTGTGACGTTTCAGGTGACCAAAATATTTCAATTTACTTTGTTTTATCGTCTTTAATAGCCAACCTTCTTCAATATTCAACTCTTGAAGTATGGATGCATTTGTTCTTTCGTTTACCCAAGATATTCTTAGAACTAATCTATAATATTTATATTCAAAGGCATGTATGCGCTGTTCAGCTTGTGTAGTGAGTGCCCGGGTCTCACAGGCATATGTTGCAATGGAAAGATGCATGTTCTTAAAATTCTAATTTTTGTAGTTGTCTGTCCCATTCCACAATTTATTCAGTCTTTGAAGAGCAATTATTAGTCGTCATTTAATTTCTTTAATTGTGTCACCGTTGTTGGTAATCAATGACCCAAGGTATTCAAAATTTTCCACCACCTCCAATTTCTCCTCATTAACATACATTTCCTTCTCCATATTAGTCTTATCTGTATGCATTATCTTTGTTTTTACTATGTTAAATATCGCTTCATATGATATATAATTCTGCAATATGCACCTGACAAGCAGCAGCTAAATATGCCAAGCATAAATTGTGCAACCTCTTGTGTGTGGTGTCTGTGTGTGGCGTCTGTGTGTGGCGTCTGTGTGTGGCGTCTGTGTGTGGCGTCTGTGTGTGGCGTCTGTGTGTGGCTTCTGTGTGTGGCGTCTGTGTGTGGCGTCTGTGAGTGGTGTCTGTCTGTGTGTGGCGTCTGTGTGTGGCGTCTGTGTGTGGCGTCTGTGTGTGGCATCTGTGTGTGGCGTCTGTGTGTGGCGTCTGTGTGTGGTGTCTGTGTGTGGCTTCTGTGTGTAAATTCACTAAGGGAATGCACTTTTTGAAAATCCAATATGACTGCACTTTGGGTCATGTCATGGTGCTCAATTCCCCCCCCCCCCCCCCCCCCCCCAATGAGACCTCAAATAGTACACAAACATTTCTCAAGGTACGCATTTATTTCATTCCTGAATGTTCTTGCGTAGAATTTTTTTTGTTTTAAATCACATAAAGGAAATAAAATAATCAAATCATAAAGCAAATAAAATAATCAATGATTGTATGTCAGGGAAAGTGATTAGGTTTGTATAGGATCACTCTCACTGCACACCATTATCTCCATTAGTGTTCCCGTCTCCCTCCATAGATCACACAAAGAAAATCTCACCACAGTGCACAAACTCCACCGCACCATCAAGGATCCACATGTGTGGGTAGCAGAATCACACACGCCATACATTTTGTGTGAGTCCCATTTCTAATTTTGAAAATGTACTTTTGCAGCGGCCTTTTCAGCCTGCTCTTTTCAATTTCCAATTGCCGTCGAATTTTCAATCGGATAATGTGCACACTGACATCTGTGACTTTGGGGATAGTGAGATGTGCAGTTTTATAATTCCCCACCAAGCCGAGGGTTCATTAACAGCCGTGAGCAGTTTAGAAGCAGACTGCTTTGCGTGGATTTCCACGGTATGAGGCATGGTCATTTAGACATCTATGGCAAACAACTGAACCAACAATTGCCCATTAAATCACAAACAGCCAATAAATGTTGGAGTTGACTGCAATGTCATGTAAAGGACATGCAACTAACTTGAACTTGAACATAGGTACTCTCAATTTTTTGCCCGTGCCCGAGAAGATTGGATATTAGGTCCACTACCCAAGGATCAGGGGGAGAACACTATCTTTGTTCTTAGTTTTGTAAAGATGCAAACAGTTAACACAGTGAGATGGATATATTCTGCCTCAGCCAGAGGCCGTAACTTCTGATCTACTATGCTCCTTGAGGGAGTTTGACAACAGAAAATTAAGAGTTCACACACTTGAGTAGTAATCTCTTGTGTTCTCATGGTCTCTTGTGTTCTCACTGTCTCATGTGTTCACACTGTCCCTTATGTTCTCATGGTTTCTTGTGTTCTCATGGTCTCTTGTGTTCTCATGGTCTCTTGTGTTCTCATGGTCTCTTGTGTTCTCATGGTTTCTTGTGTTCTCATGGTCTCTTCTGTTCTCATGGTCTCTTCTGTTCTCATGGTTTCTTGTGTTCTCATGGTCTCTTGTGTTCTCATGGTTTCTTGTGTTCTCATGGACTCTTGTGTTATCATGGTCTCTTCTGTTCTCATGGTCTCTTGTGTTCTCATGGTTTCTTGTGTTATCATGGTCTCTTGTGTTCTCACGGTCTCTTCTGTTTTCATGGTTTCTTGTGTTCTCATTGTCTCTTCTGTTCTCATTCTCTTCTGTTCTCACTGTCTCTTGTGTTCTCATGGTCTCTTGTGGTCTCATTGTCCCTCGTTTTTACTATCTCAAGTGTTCTCTTTGTCCCTTATGTTCTCATGGTCTCTTGTGTTCTCACTGCATTGTGTTATAACATGCATTGTTTATGTTTACAACATTCAATTGACAATGTTTTTTTTCCCTATGTGAATGCACTATGCACTGATGAACAAAAGATGAGCGATTGGAAGGGCCGAATGCAAGACAGGCCTGTGTGCCCAATTTGTTACCCTATAAAAATAAAGTTCACTCGTTCGTTTCATTCATTCGTTCGGTTCTCACCGTCTCTTATATTCTCATCGTCTCTTGTTTTCATTATCCTTTATGTTCTCATCATCTCTTGTTTTCATTATCCTTTATGTTCTCATTCATCTCTTGTTTTCATTATCCTTTATGTTCTCATCAGTCTCTTGTTTTCATTATCCTTTATGTTCTCATCGTCTCTTGTTTTCATTATCCTTTATGTTCTCATTGTCTCTTGTTTTCATTATCCTTTATGTTCTCATTGTCTCTTGTTTTCATTATCCTTTATGTTCTCATCATCTCTTGTTTTCATTATCCTTTATGTTCTCATCATCTCTTGTTTTCATTATCCTTTATGTTCTCATCATCTCTTGTTTTCATTATCCTTTATGTTCTCATCGTCTCTTCTGTTTTCATTATCCTTTATTTTCTCATTGTCTCTTGTTTTCATTATCCTTTATGTTCTCATCGTCTCTTGTTTTCATTATCCTTTATGTTCTCATTGTCTCTTGTTTTCATTATCCTTTATGTTCTCATCGTCTCTTGTTTTCATTATCCTTTATGTTCTCATCGTCTCTTGTTTTCATTATCCTTTATGTTCTCACCATCTCTTGTTTTCATTATCCTTTATGTTCTCATTGTCTCTTGTTTTCATTATCCTTTATGTTCTCATCGTCTCTTGTTTTCATTATCCTTTATGTTCTCATTGTCTCTTGTTTTCATTATCCTTTATGTTCTCATTGTCTCGTTTTCATTATCCTTTATGTTCTCATCGTCTCTTGTTTTCATTATCCTTTATGTTCTCATCATCTCTTGTTTTCATTATCCTTTATGTTCTCATTGTCTCTTGTTTTCATTATCCTTTATGTTCTCATTGTCTCTTGTTTTCATTATCCTTTATGTTCTCATTGTCTCTTGTTTTCATTATCCTTTATGTTCTCATTGTCTCTTGTTTTCATTATCCTTTATGTTCTCATTGTCTCTTGTTTTCATTATCCTTTATGTTCTCATTCGTCTCTTGTTTTCATTATCCTTTATGTTCTCATTGTCTCTTGTTTTCATTATCCTTTATGTTCTCATCGTCTCTTCTGTTTTCATTATCCTTTATGTTCTCATCGTCTCTTGTTTTCATTATCCTTTATGTTCTCATTGTCTCTTGTTTTCATTATCCTTTATGTTCTCATTGTCTCTTGTTTTCATTATCCTTTGTTCTAATTGTCTCTTGTTTTCATTATCCTTTATGTTCTCATTGTCTCTTGTTTTCATTATCCATGTTCTCATCGTCTCTTCTGTTTTCATTATCCTTTATGTTCTCATCGTCTCTTGTTTTCATTATCCTTTATGTTCTCATTGTCTTTTGGGTTCTCATTGTCTCTTATGTTTTCATTATCCCTTATATTCTTACTGTCTTTTATGTTTTCTTTGTCTCTCGTGTTTTCATTGTCTTTTATGTTCTCACTGTTTCGTCTATTCTCATTGTCTCTTCTATTCTCACTGTCTAGTACACGACACAGGACTCCTACTTCCCGCAATCTAAGGTTCATGATTATAGCTATGGCACTGAGCTCGTGGAGTTACCTTGCACTGGTCAATGAAATTCTGCAGAGTGAATGTCGGAGAGCCTCTAATCTCCCACTTGTCCCAGATGGTCACACTCAGCCCTTCCCTGTAACACACAAACAAGAAAGTTAAATACAATAATAGACTAATGCACACCAGTTACACATTACCAACGGAAAAATCACACAAAAGCACTAAAAAAGTCACCCGTTCAACCATATAATGATTATTATCTACTGCAGAGGACTAGACAAGCTACCTTTTTTAGACTAAGAACGGCACACAAGAGACTCATTAGGCATATGTACACAAGGCTACAAATAGTTCTACAGCAATGTAGCATGGCTTTCACTCCATGAGGCGTATCAGGTACTAGCCCCATAGCTTTAGACCAGTGGGCACTCAATGGCTGATGTCAATATCACTTGAGTTGCCTTTACTTCCTAGAACATTCTCAGGTACCCATATCAAAGCTAGGTTAATCTGACAGTCCAGGTCAAAGCAAATAAAGCCCTGCCTGCCTTGAAGGATGTCTAACATATGCCCAACAGGCCAGAGTGCAAGACAGTACGCCATTTCTCTCTCTGTGGCAGCACAGTTGAATATTCTGTGGCTGTCATAGGTTCAATCCCTCATAACATATCATATTGGTCCTAGTATATCAAGGCAACACACAGAAAAGATAAGTGTGCGTTAAAACAAGAAAAATAATAAACAGGACAATATATTAGGAATGCAACACAGAAGCATAGTCAAAAACATGCACATATACTGTTAAAAAAAAAGAAACGCACCATTTTTGGTGTTACTTTTATAAAAGATATTCGCTGATTGGACATCGGTCAACCTATCGACTGTGTCAACCTGGTTATTAACTTCTCGTGGTTATCTGAATTGTACTCACCTCCTGATTCGTGAGGTCATGAAAGAGGTCAAGGCCAAAACAACCACTTCATACGGCTGCGTCATCTTAGGAATCGATTTGCATTTGTGTACTCCACAGTCCAGTCAATGCCAGGAGCTCATTGAATTTCAGATCAAACGGTCAGGAACCGACTGCACGGCGCTGGTCTTTGGGCTACAAGACCCTACAGAGGTCTTGTCCTTACGGACCGGCATCGCCAGAACCGATTGCCGTGGGCAAATCAGCATCATCAATAAAATGTTGGTACAAGTTTGCAATTGAAACTGCAATAATGTTGCGTTTCGTTTTTTGAACAGTATAGATACAACCTACAATAGAATAGGAAAGTGAGAGGATGAACTCCTCCTGTCTCAAGCAAAACAGCAGGCGTACCAATCGAAGTAAAACCTGTGACTGTACCTCTTAGATTTAGTCACCGTAGACTAAAGAAATCTGACAAAGTTCACAAGGGTTCTATGTCTGGTCCCTGTGAACGTAATATACTTGTGACGTTAACATTGTCTTCTTCACTGGCCAGTTGCTAAGACCTAAAGATGAAAGAGAACCTAGTGAAGAACCAAAGAAGGGGAAGCACAATGGAAGATAGTATTATACAGATTTAGGTGAAGATCAATGGTCAGAATGACAGAGTATGCTGTCCATATGATACAGATTCAAGTGAAAACTAAAGGTAGGAGTAACATAGACACATGCTGCCTGAATGATACAGATTTAGATGAAAACTAAAGGTGGGAGTAACATAGACACGTGCTGCCTGAATGATACAGATTCAGGTGAAAACTAAGGTAGGAGTAACATAGACACGTGCTACCTGAATGATACAGATTTAGATGATAAGAGGCAACACTGATACTGTCATGAGCATGGTCAGGTGAGGGTTCAAAGTCTGTGCTCGTGGCCCACTAATAGAAGAAGAGACTGACCACCTATGCCTCGCTGCACTCAGGCCTACAACATGTGATGGCCCTATCACATCGCAGACCGTGGCAGGTCCCTGCTCCAGGACCTGATTTTGTGTGTTAAAGGCAAGAGTGACTTAGACGCATGTTGTCTGTATGGTGCAGACAGATCACTGTGGCTTGGATGTCTGTCATCTGTATGATACAGATATAAGTGTAGACTGAAAGAATGACTTGAATGTCTGTCATCTGTATAATACAGATATAAGTGAAGACTGAAAAAATGATTCTGACAGATGTCATTTGTATGAAACAGACTGAAGTGAAGACTAAAGATAAGACAGACTTAGACACATGTCAATCTGTATGATGCAGACTTAGGTGAAGACTTAAGAATGACTTATGATGTATGTCATCTGTATGATACAGATTTAGGTTAAGAGATAAGAATTACTTAGATGAAAGAATGACTTAGATATGTGTTGCCCAGGAATACAGTTTTCAGTGAATATAAAGGTAAGAGTGACTTAGACTCATGTCGTCTGTATGATACAGATTTAAGTGAAGACTAAAGATAAGAATGCTTTAGACGTATACCGTCCATGGAATACAGATTTAAGTGAAGACTAAAGATAAGAATGCCTTACTCTCCCGATGTGTCTCCACCTTGCAGTGGTGGGGGAGCTTGCGTGTCCCATTGACCCCATGTGCTTGTCGATGGATGAAAACTACATGTCGGACAGCCTATGGGATAGGGGCCAGACTAAGCGAGACACAACCTGCTGCTCTGCAGGTGGACTGAGGATAGCAGTCAAAAGTTTAAATCAGGCGCACAAAGGCAGAAGACACATAACTCTAAGGCTCTTTGTCGAGGGTTGAAGCTGAACGCCTCTAAGCCATAAACCCTCGGATATGAGAGCCGAGGTGAGATACTGAGCATGCTACTTGCTCAGTTCTGATACTTGTCCGAAGGCTCTCGGCTGGGAGATATGAGGGATCCCCGGATGAGAGAGCCTGGCCGTTTCTCACTCACTGCTGCACGAAGGTAAGGTGCTGAGCCAGCAGCACATGTAGCCTACCTCGTGAGCAAGTACTAAAAGGTAGAAGAAGTGCCCCAGTCGAATGAAATGGTTACAAAAACTGTCTGTATCTAACTCATAGAGAGTGTAGACAAAGGTGGAAAAACTTCTCAATAACGCAATGGATTCGCTAGCCGTGCGTTCCATTTTGTGTATATAACACAAAATGGAACGCACGGCTAGCGAATCCATTGCGTGGTCCGAAGTCAAAAGCAAAAGCTTACCGAGTGGATGTCGCCCGCAGACTGACCGTTCCTGGTGTGTGCTTGAGCGACCAGTAGCAAGCGAGATGCCCAACACATGGAAGTGAGGAACTAAAGCAGCCATGAGCAGGACGTGGCAACTTCTCGGGTGAGCCCAGTCTCAGTGCAATATGTGCCCGCTCTGCAATTATGGAAGCCTCCTTGGATAGCGAGGGAATGCCCATGGTCTGCCCCTGCCTTCCCTTGAGGGTTGACCGTGATGTCTTTGACTGTTCTATCTTGACCAGCTGAGATGTGGGCAACATCACAACAATAAGTGCCTCGAAACCCGAGGAAGGCTAACCTCATTAAAAATGCCCGCCGAAGTCGGAAGTGCCATCCTACGGGCGGCAAAATAACAATTGGCACTACGCATTTACGTCCGAGTGAAATGTCTCGTTCGAATGTCTCTCATGTTAGAAACAGCTCTGACTAGGTAGTTTTCCGAATGTACGTCGTGCCTGGAACAGCTCTGACGGGCACAACGACAAGCACATGTCCGAATCGAAAACTCGCTGAGTGGATACCATCTGCAGACCTGTCTGGTTTGTGTGGGAACGGCTCGGGGCAAACGAAATGCCCAATATATTGAAGTGAGGAATTAAAGCAGCCATGAGCAGGACATGACGATTCCCTCGGTGAGCCCAGTACCAGGGCGCTATGTGTCGGCTCTGCAATTATGGAAGCCACCCTGGATGGCGGAAAATGCTATGGACTGTCCCTGCCTTCCTTTGAGGGACGAACGTGAAGTCTTCGACTGTTCCAACTTGACTAGCTGGGATGTGGACGGTACCACAAAAGTGAGAGTCTCCCAGGAATGCTAACCTGGTCAAAACTGCATGCTAAAAGTCGGATGTGTTGGCCTAAGGGTTTCAACCCAAGGGTGCCTAACGAGACACACCGCAATCACATCTGAAAAAACACTCCGGATGAACGCAAAGAAGAAGAAGAATGCCTTAGTCGTATAGCCGTCCATGGAATACAGATTTCAGTGAAGACTAAAGATAAGAATGCCTTAGACGTATACCGTCTATGGAATACAGATTTCAGTGAAGACTAAAGATAAGAGTGACCTAGACGTATACCGTTCATGAAATACAGATTTCAGTGAAGACTAAAGGTAAGAGTACAGTATCAGTGAATATAAAGGAAAGAGTGATGTAGACACATGTCGCCCATCTCTAATTCAAAAAGTGCCAAGTTGGAATCTAACTGATGACAATATTTTTCAGTGATACCTAACAATGTCAAATAGTTGCTGGAATGCTTACCGAAGTACAGTTTTAGTAACTGGCCCTGGTTCTGACAGAAGAATCACGGGCAAGGCGAGGTTGAGGAAACAGTTCTTCAGCTGCTCCAGCGGAGCCTTGTGCAGGACCTTGATCAACTCAAGGGTCACAAGACCTGACACCGCAGCAGTCGTGGTAGCAATTGCCGGCACAATCCGGCCAGCAATCTTCTTGATCTTCAGACGGTCTCCAGCTTCAATGTTGTACATCTGGGCCCTCAGATTCTGTGACAAACACAACATACATTTTGCTGGTTACTCAACATTACAGTCAATCCATGTCACACTCTGGGGTGCCAGATTTGAGCACATTCACCTGAAACTACTGATCTTCACCCCAATGAATGATCAGAAGAGCTGCTAATTGATAAATGCAGTTGCATTTGGTGTAATCAAACTGCATTTATCAATTCCAGTGTGAGTGCCAAGCAACTTACATAGGTAGAATGAACGACAATTAGCACATCGAGTAGCCAAACAGATATCAGGGTGGGGGGAAAAGAGAATTAATCTTCAGGAATCTCTGTGCAGTTCAAAGGCTATAAAACACCGCCCTCATCGATTTCTCAACATCTCATAAAAATTGGACATTGCATGAATAAAGAAAAAGCGTTTCATATATTATATTCAACGAACAATAAAACATTGCTCAAATATTGTGAGGCATTAGCAATTAGACGGTCTTGTTAAATTTGAAATTACAGTGGAGTGAATATGCGTTTTAATTGTTTCAGCTTAAGTATAATTCATTTATTCACTTCATATGATATAAATCTGCAGTATGCACCTGATGAGATTCAGCATAATATGCCTGGCAATAAATCAAGCAAATTTTTGTGTCTTGTGTTTAAACTCATTATCTTTGTCTTTCCCCTGTAAATTTTTAGAACTAATTGTTATAACCTCCTATTAAGAATGATGAATTTATCTTGCATCTGATTTTGTATATGGGAATAGAAAGTAATGTGGGCAACAAATTTGTGTCAATTTACCTCCTGTCTCACTAATCTATTATCTTGCCACCTGCATTGTATGAAGCAACCACATCTCTGTAAGAAAACAGATGGAAGAAGCAAGATAACTGTACATCTGAACTGCCTATGCCTGAAGTAATAATGTCCACCCTTCAACTGTTTATGTACAGTGAGAACATAATGATCAGATTCACATTAACTTACCGTAACTGACGTAATAAAGTCTATGTGACCATTTGAATCATCATCCTTCTCAAATTCCAAGGCATGCATGCGATTGAAAGCTGAGGAGAATTATTAATAATTGTATGTTAGTTTGGCAAATGTGCTAAATGACAAGCTTACAGATAAAGAAAACACCTAAAAGTAAATATTTTACAGAGATGATAAATCAAATTAATCAGTTAAGTGCCATCTCAGCAATGAAGTTAGCTTGCATTAGATCTCCAATAGTTTATATCTCTAGTCTGGTTGCACACTCTAAGAGACTGCTGTACATCCATCTCTTAATGCTATCTTCCAATACCTCTTTGCTTATATGCCTTTAGACTTTCCTCTCCAATACAGTATTTTAAGCATGTAGTCTTTTACTTTTAAGGTGTTCAAATAATTGACTTGTTTCTTTTTAAAACATAATTTTTATCAGCTATCGTTTCATTTCCAGCATGGCTAATGCATGGCTGAATGAATCAGAGCACTTGTTCTTAAACATCCAGTGTGCTGATGCGGAGGTAGCGGACGGGTTCAACCCCTACGCCGGACAGCTGGTAATAAAATGTTGACTTCTCATCCTTGACTTGGGACGTAAATTACAAGTACCTCAGAAGTCGGAGTGGATGTGCCTGATGGTGAGGGACACTGGTGATAGGGAAAGCTAATCCACGAGCACAAAGTCAGTCCAGTGCAATAGAACTAGTAGCACAGTGGTTCTCAACCTTTTTTGGCCCGTGCCCCCCATCACCATATTTTCAGAACGTCACTCCCCCCCCTTCTTCGTATTTCCTACCTAAAAATTTGGCCCGTGCCCCCCTTCACCATATTTTCAGAATGTCATTCCCCCCTTTTGTATTTCCTACCTAAAAATCCCGCCCCCGCCCCTACACAGTATGCGTAATAATGTTCAAAGTGAGTGATTAATAAAAAATGTTCAGCATTTGGCACACTTGAATATTTGTTTGTTGTTGAAGGGTGGCGGGGTAGAGATATCCACTCTCACAGTAGAAGAGAGGCATCTCCTTCCATCCACAAGCCTAAAGATACCCTTAGGCAAGGTGAAGACCCCTTTTAAACCCCCACTCCCAAAATGTGAAACCATGTGAGCAGGTAGTGGATTGAGCTTGACAGCTGCTGACATATATCAGCTACAATCCCAAGTTCATTACAGTAGGCTGAGGGTCTCTACAAAGAGACCAAGGCTACAGTCACCAACAAGTGTGCTCACTACTGAAAAAGAACAGAAATATCACAACTACTTTCTGTACAGACTGCCTATAAAACTTTAGTAGTCAAATACAAAATAACATATTTTAGGCAAGTAAAAAGACAAGAAAGTCTGGAAAAGATCATTATGGGGGAGGTGTACTGGGGAAGCAGAGAAGAGGAAGACAACAATATAGATTAATTCAAGATGCGGTAGATAACTTACACATGTCAGCAACAGGGGCAGGACATCTGGCTTGGGATAGAGACATTGTGAAAGACTGTTATGGGGAAATGTTTGGTCGTGACATTTTCATTTTTATAAACTACCATGCCACTGTTTTTTGCCACTAAAATGTTCTGAATATCACCGGTGGTCTATAGGACACTTATATTGTGTGTTGATGTTTCTGTTGCTATAAGCTACTACTCCATTGTTATGTACTAATACACTACTGTTATATACTACTACTCCATTGTTATGTACTAATACACTACTGTTATACTACTACTACTCCATTGTTATGTACTAATACACTACTGTTATATACTACTACTCCATTGTTATGTACTAATACACTACTGTTATACTACTACTCCATTGTTATGTACTAATACACTACTGTTATATACTACTACTCCATTGTTATGTACTAATACACTACTGATATATACTACTACTCCATTGTTATGTACTAATACACTACTGTTATATACTACTACTACTCCATTGTTATGTACTAATACACTACTGTTATACTACTACTCCATTGTTATGTACTAATACACTACTGTTATATACTACTACTACTCCATTGTTATGTACTAATACACTACTGTTATATACTACTACTACTCCATTGTTATGTACTAATACACTACTGATATATACTACTACTCCATTGTTATGTACTAATACACTACTGTTGTATACTACTACTCCATTGTTATGTACTAATACACTACTGATATATACTACTACTCCATTGTTATGTACTAATACACTACTGTTATATACTACTACTACTCCATTGTTATGTACTAATACACTACTGATATATACTACTACTCCATTGTTATGTACTAATACACTACTGTTATACTACTACTACTCCATTGTTATGTACTAATACACTACTGTTGTATACTACTACTCCATTGTTATGTACTAATACACTACTGTTATATACTACTACTCCATTGTTATGTACTAATACACTACTGTTGTATACTACTACTCCATTGTTATGTACTAATACACTACTGTTGTATACTACTACTCCATTGTTATGTACTAATACACTACTGTTATATACTACTACTCCATTGTTATGTACTAATACACTACTGTTATATACTACTACTCCATTGTTATGTACTAATACACTACTGATATATACTACTACTCCATTGTTATGTACTAATACACTACTGTTGTATACTACTACTCCATTGTTATGTACTAATACACTACTGATATATACTACTACTCCATTGTTATGTACTAATACACTACTGTTATATACTACTACTCCATTGTTATGTACTAATACACTACTGTTGTATACTACTACTCCATTGTTATGTACTAATACACTACTGTTGTATACTACTACTCCATTGTTATGTACTAATACACTACTGTTGTATACTACTACTCCATTGTTATGTACTATAACACTACTGTTGTATACTACTACTCCATTGTTATGTACTAATACACTACTGTTGTATACTACTACTCCATTGTTATGTACTAATACACTACTGTTGTATACTACTACTCCATTGTTATGTACTAATACACTACTGTTATATACTACTACTCCATTGTTATGTACTAATACACTACTGTTGTATACTACTACTCCATTGTTATGTACTAATACACTACTGTTATACTACTACTCTATTGTTATGTACTAATACACTACTGTTATACTACTACTCTATTGTTATGTACTAATACACTACTGTTATATACTACTACTCCATTGTTATGTACTAATACACTACTGTTGTATACTACTACTCCATTGTTATGTACTAATACACTACTGTTGTATACTACTACTCCATTGTTATGTACTAATACACTACTGTTATATACTACTACTCCATTGTTATGTACTAATACACTACTGTTATATACTACTACTCCATTGTTATGTACTAATACACTACTGTTATATACTACTACTCCATTGTTATGTACTAATACACTACTGATATATACTACTACTCCATTGTTATGTACTAATACACTACTGTTGTATACTACTACTCCATTGTTATGTACTAATACACTACTGTTATATACTACTACTCCATTCAAAACAATGTTTTCCCGTAGTGAATTTGAATAACGAAGACACAAACAATAGATTGCACGATTTATTGCCTGGCATATTTCGCTGCATCTCGTCAGGTACATACTGCAGAACTCACACAACTTACGTGAAATTAACTAGATAAATCCTTCAAGTTGAAATATACACAATTTCGCACAGTAATGTCGATTGTCTACCACGGTAATTTTAAGCTGACTAACATGTCTTTCTGTTTACACAATTCTGGCTTGCGTTGATAGATCATAATTGCTTCTGCAAATTTTAACAAGCGAGTATTCTGTGTTCTAAACAACACGCGAAATGCAGTCTCTCTGGACACAACATGGCGACTGGCAACAATGTGCTTGCCGATTGAAGACGCCGGGAGCTTCCGGTGTGTCGGCTCCTCGTGGCTATCATCTCCTGTGTGTTGTATCTTGTTGACCCATTGAGGTATGTGTTCTAACACCCGTTTGTTGAAGCTGTCTCTCCGTTCGGCCAATGTAAACGGCCTGGCATCTACATGTGAATTGGTAAATACAATTGTTTGTGGCGTACAGAGGAACAGGCTCTTTGACTGTTGGTGTAGGAATGGGTACGGTTTTACATCTAATGACTGGAGTTGCCGCACAGAATGTTTGACCTACTGCTGTAGTAAGCCGGTCTTGTAGACGTTGCATTACGTCATCCCCTCGAAAGGTTAGCTGGATGAATACCTTGAGTTTAGGGACTGTAGTAAACTCAAGGTATTCATCCAGCTAACCTTTCGAGGGGATGACGTAATGCAACGTCTACAAGACCGGCTTACTACAGCAGTAGGTCAAACATTCTGTGCGGCAACTCCAGTCATTAGATGTAAAACCGTACCCATTCCTACACCAACAGTCAAAGAGCCTGTTCCTCTGTACGCCACAAACAATTGTATTTACCAATTCACATGTAGATGCCAGGCCGTTTACATTGGCCGAACGGAGAGACAGCTCAACAAACGGGTGTTAGAACACATACCTCAATGGGTCAACAAGATACAACACACAGGAGATGATAGCCACGAGGAGCCGACACACCGGAAGCTCCCGGCGTCTTCAATCGGCAAGCACATTGTTGCCAGTCGCCATGTTGTGTCCAGAGAGACTGCATTTCGCGTGTTGTTTAGAACACAGAATACTCGCTTGTTAAAATTTGCAGAAGCAATTATGATCTATCAACGCAAGCCAGAATTGTGTAAACAGAAAGACATGTTAGTCAGCTTAAAATTACCGTGGTAGACAATCGACATTACTGTGCGAAATTGTGTATATTTCAACTTGAAGGATTTATCTAGTTAATTTCACGTAAGTTGTGTGAGTTCTGCAGTATGTACCTGACGAGATACTACTCCATTGTTATGTACTAATACACTACTGTTGTATACTACTACTCCATTGTTATGTACTAATACACTACTGTTATACTACTACTACTCCATTGTTATGTACTAATACACTACTGTTATATACTACTACTCCATTGTTATGTACTAATACACTACTGATATATACTACTAAAATGTTTTGATTGCGTCTGCTGGTGTCACACAGAAGAAGGGTTTTATTGTGAGTCAAGGGATCAAGGCTGCTTGCTCAAATGAGACGACAGTACTGTTGAGAAAATATTTCATCACTGAGAATCACTTGGTTATCTTGTTAGTTGAAAGGTGTATAGATAAGACAGAGAGATACATAAATGATTTTAGTCTATCTGGCCAACATGGCGACTAGGCAGGTAGGTCATTGACACCTGGAGAGTTGATTGTCTGCGGACACAGTTGGCTAGTGCGCTTTCCCCACATTTGGACTTGCCCTGGCATAATTACAAGAACAAATATGCTCAGAAATGTTACATTTGTTGAATTCAAACATGTCATAGACAAGAATCCTAGCCACCTATGAAGATGACCACAAACACACAATGAAACAAGCAGTACCTGATGGGTCACCTGACTGGCACACCCTCTGGATTCTCAGGCCGGCTTCCTCCACGACATCGTCAGACGCAGGCTCTGGAGACACTTCCTCCTTGCTCACTGCATCGTCAGTGACAATGTTCTGGAAGAATTTAGATGTAAAAATGTTACAATGAGGATGAGATACACAACAAATTTGTATAAATCAATGACTGCTAATCCAATGATGAGGCTATGATACAAGACAAAGAAGTATAAATCAAATCTTGATGAGATACAAGACACATTTGTATCAATCAAATCTTGATGAGATAAAAGACAAATTTGTATACATCAAATCTTGATGAGATACAAGATAAATTTGTATCAATCAAATCTTGATGAGATACAAGATAAATTTGTATACATCAAATCTTCATGAGATGCAAGACAAATTTGTATAAATCAAATCTTGATGAAATACAAGACAAATTTGTATACATCAACCGCTGCACAATCCTGTGAAAGAGTTGACTAATTAGGTTTGGCAGGCTCCTGATTCAGGACTTTTTGTTTTTTCACGACTTCAAGGTTAACTCCCACCTCATGAAACAAGTATCACAAAATGCTCCAGCAGGTACAGCGGCCAGCAAGATACTGACCATATCACCTGTAGCATTCCTTCGGTGAAGAAAATATGGAATGAGCATCATGTCCTTTATATGCCAGAATGGCATGGAACTAGGATCTGTTAACCCTTTACCGGGCAAAGCGTCTGGGAACGTTTCTACCCCTGAACGGGCAATCCGTCCGAAACCGCCCTTGACTATTATGCATTGTAAAAACGTGATCTCTCGGCTTTCCGAGACTTCCGATTGTTTACTTTCGGTTTCGCCTATAGCTTGACAACGTGGCCGCCATTCACAAGCGTGTACTTTGAATTTGAACGGATTTTAAAAATAGTTTGTGGGGGTTTTACGCTTTGTATTTGAAAATGAATTTCGACGATTCTTCAAGCGATAGCGGAGATTTTGCTGGGTTCAATTTAAGTGACATTGAAAGGCACAAAGTTGACTATTAATCGGAGCTAGATATCAGTGATCAGCGTTACTTTGCGTTAGCAGTCGTGAGTCGGACTTTAAAGAAAGTGATTATGATTCGGAAAATGTGTTTGTAAATTGCCGTATAGATGACTGACAATCACAAACAATATGTTGTTTTTTGTAAATATTTGTGTTCATGTGTGGATTAGCGGCATCATTCACGTGAGTAAAATATTCTGCATGCTTTTCCCTTCATTTTGCTGTTTATTTGACTAAAATCTGTTGACTAACAACTTATATGTGATATTTTTACTAACGTAACCCAAAATTTTACCTGAACCTCAAAATTCTTCTTGCCCGTTCAGGGCTACAAAACAGACAAATGTCTGCCCGGTAAAGGGTTAACTGTTCTCACATACATAACATTCCCAAAAACATAACACCACTCACACGACATGGCATGTAACATTCCCAAAACATAACACTCACACAACATGGCATGTAACATTCCCAAAACATAACACACACACAACATGGCATGTAACATTCCCAAAACATAACACTCACACAGCATGGCATGTAACAATCCCAAAACATAACACCCACACAACATGGCATGTAACATTCCCAAAACATAACACCCACACAACATGGCATATAACATTCCCAAAACATACCACTCACACAACACGGCATGTAACATTCCCAAAAACATAACACTCACACAACACGGCATGTAACATTCCCAAAACATAACACTCACATAACACGGCATGCAACATTCCCAAAACATAACACTCACACAACATGGCATGCTACATTCCCAAAACATAACACTCACACAACATGCATGTAACATTCCCAAAACATAACACTCACACAACATGGCATGTAACAATCCCAAAAACATAACACTCACATAACACGGCATGTACATTCCCAAAACATAACACTCACACAACATGGCATGTAACATTCCCAAAACATAACACTCACACAACATGGCATGTAACATTCCCAAAAACATAACCACTCACACAACATGGCATGTAACATTCCCAAAACATAACACTCACACAACATGGCATGTAACATTCCAAAACATAACACTCACACAACATGGCATGTAAAATTCCCAAAACATAACACTCACACAACATGGCATGTAACATTCCCAAACATAACACTCACACAACATGGCATGTTACATTCCCAAAACATAACACACACACAACATGGCATGTAACATTCCCAAAACATAACACTCACACAGCATGGCATGTAACATTCCCAAAACATAACACCCACACAACATGGCATGTAACATTCCCAAAACATAACACACACACAACATGGCATATAACATTCCCAAAACATAACACTCACAACACGGCATGTAACATTCCCAAAACATAACACTCACACAACACGGCATGTAACATTCCCAAAACATAACACTCACACACCACGGCATGCAACATTCCCAAAACATAACACTCACACAACATGGCATGCTACATTCCCAAAACATAACACTCACACAACATGGCATGTAACATTCCCAAACATAACACTCACACACACATGGCATGTAACAATCCCAAAACATAACACTCACATAACACGGCATGTAACATTCCCAAAACATAACACTCACACAACATGGCATGTAACATTCCCAAAACATAACACTCACACAACATGGCATGTAACATTCCCAAAACATAACACTCACACAACATGGCATGTAACATTCCCAAAACATAACACTCACACAACATGGCATGCTACATTCCCAAACATAACACTCACACAACATGGCATGTAAAATTCCCAAAACATAACACTCACACAACATGGCATGTAACATTCCCAAAACATAACACTCACACAACATGGCATGTTACATTCCCAAAACATAACACTCACACAACATGGCATGAAACATTCCCAAACATAACACTCACACAACATGGCATGTAACATTCCAAAACATAACACTCACACAACATGGCATGTAACATTCCCAAAACATAACACTCACACAACATGGCATGTAACATTCCCAAAACATAACACTCACACAACATGGCATGTAAAATTCCCAAAACATAACACTCACACAACATGGCATGTAACATTCCCAAAACATAACACTCACACAACATGGCATGTTACATTCCCAAAACATAACACTCACACAACATGGCATGAAACATTCCCAAAACATAACACTCACACAACATGGCATGTAACATTCCCAAAACATAACACTCACACAACATGGCATGTAACATTCCCAAAACATAACACTCACACAACACGGCATGTAACATTCCCAAAACATAACACTCACACAACACGGCATGTAACATTCCCAAAACATAACACTCACACAACACGGCATGCAACATTCCCAAAACATAACACTCACACAACATGCATGCTACATTCCCAAAACATAACACTCACACAACATGGCATGTAACATTCCCAAAACATAACACTCACACAACATGGCATGTAACAATCCCAAAACATAACACTCACATAACACGGCATGTAACATTCCCAAAACATAACACTCACACAACATGGCATGTAACATTCCCAAAACATAACACTCACACAACATGGCATGTAACATTCCCAAAACATAACACTCACACAACATGGCATGTAACATTCCCAAAACATAACACTCACACAACATGGCATGTAACATTCCCAAAACATAACACTCACACAACATGGCATGTAAAATTCCCAAAACATAACACTCACACAACATGGCATGTAACATTCCCAAAACATAACACTCACACAACATGGCATGTTACATTCCCAAAACATAACACACACACAACATGGCATGTAACATTCCCAAAACATAACACTCACACAGCATGGCATGTAACATTCCCAAAACATAAAACCCACACAACATGGCATGTAACATTCCCAAAACATAACACCCACACAACATGGCATATAACATTCCCAAAACATAACACTCACACAACACGGCATGTAACATTCCCAAAACATAACACTCACACAACACGGCATGTAACATTCCCAAAACATAACACTCACACAACACGGCATGCAACATTCCCAAAACATAACACTCACACAACATGGCATGCTACATTCCCAAAACATAACACTCACACAACATGGCATGTAACATTCCCAAAACATAACACTCACACAACATGGCATGTAACAATCCCAAAACATAACACTCACATAACACGGCATGTAACATTCCCAAAACATAACACTCACACAACATGGCATGTAACATTCCCAAAACATAACACTCACACAACATGGCATGTAACATTCCCAAAACATAACACTCACACAACATGGCATGTAACATTCCCAAAACATAACACTCACACAACATGGCATGTAACATTACCAAAACATAACACTCACACAACATGGCATGTAAAATTCCCAAAACATAACACTCACACAACATGGCATGTAACATTCCCAAAACATAACACTCACACAACATGGCATGTTACATTCCCAAAACATAACACTCACACAACATGGCATGAAACATTCCCAAAACATAACACTCACACAACATGGCATGTAACATTCCCAAAACATAACACTCACACAACATGGCATGTAACATTCCCAAAACATAACACTCACACAACATGGCATGTAACATCACCTTGTTAGATGGCCGAAATTCTGGCACATGCACTTGGGACAGGATGGATTCTATCTTCTTCCAGTTTAGATCCTGGTATGCAAAGGAAACAATATGAATGTCATACGTTATAACAATACAATCAACAATGTTCACAGACAAAATACAATCAACAGTGTTCACATGACAGTACAATCAGTAATGTTCACAAAAACAATACAATCAACAATGTTGACACATAAAAATACAATCAACAATGTTCACACATAACAATACAATCAACAATGTTCACAGAAACAATACAATCAACAATGTTCACACATAACAATACAATCAACAATGTTCACACATAACAATACAAACAACAATGTTCACACATAACAATACAATCAACAATGTTCACACAGAAACAATACAATCAACAATGTTCACACATAACAATACAAACAACAATGTTCACACATAACAATACAATCAACAATGTTCACACATAACAATACAATCAACAATGTTCACACAGAAACAATACAATCAACAATGTTGACACATAACAATACAATCAACAATGTTGACACATAACAATACAATCAACAATGTTCACAGAAACAATACAATCAACAATGTTCACACATAACAATACAAACAACAATGTTCACACATAACAATACAATCAACAATGTTCACACAGAAACAATACAATCAACAATGTTCACAGAAACAATACAATCAACAATGTTCACACATAACAATACAATCAACAATGTTCACACATAACAATACAATCAACAATGTTCACACATAACAATACAATCAACAATGTTCACACATAACAATACAATCAACAATGTTCACACATAACAATACAATCAACAATGTTCACACAGAAACAATACAATCAACAATGTTCACACATAACAATACAATCAATAATGTTCACACATAACAATACAATCAACAATGTTCACACAGAAACAATACAATCAACAATGTTCACACAGAAACAATACAATCAACAATGTTCACACAGAAACAATACAATCAACAATGTTCACACATAATACAATCAACAATGTTCACACATAACAATACAATCAACAATGTTCACACATAACAATACAATCAACAATGTTCACACAGAAACAATACAATCAACAATGTTCACACAGAAACAATACAATCAACAATGTTCACACATAACAATACAATCAACAATGTTCACACAGAAACAATACAATCAACAATGTTCACACAGAAACAATACAATCAACAATGTTCACACAGAAACAATACAATCAACAATGTTCACACAGAAACAATACAATCAACAATGTTCACACAGAAACAATACAATCAACAATGTTCACACATAACAATACAATCAACAATGTTCACACATAACAATACAATCAACAATGTTCACACAGAAACAATACAATCAACAATGTTCACACATAACAATACAATCAACAATGTTCACACATAACAATACAATCAACAATGTTCACACAGAAACAATACAATCAACAATGTTCACACATAACAATACAATCAATAATGTTCACACATAACAATACAATCAACAATGTTCACACAGAAACAATACAATCAACAATGTTCACACAGAAACAATACAATCAACAATGTTCACACAGAAACAATACAATCAACAATGTTCACACAGAAACAATACAATCAACAATGTTCACACATAACAATACAATCAACAATGTTCAAACATAACAATACAATCAACAATGTTCACACATAACAATACAATCAACAATGTTCACACAGAAACAATACAATCAACAATGTTCACATACAATAATCCACTGTGTGCTGCATTAACCTATTATGCACTGGATTAATCAGTACTGCATTGGGAAAATCATACAGATCCACAATTAACCAATCATCACCATGCATCATGCCATTACTTTAACTTACACCTCATTGAATTAATGACAGACCATGGCATTTCATTACCCAATTACTTAATTAATCTTTATAGCAATGAGTTACTGAATGCTTAAAATAATTCTTAAGAGCTATATTGGGCAAATTCTGATGTACGGTAGTGAATCAAGGTCTGTTAGCAAAGAAATTATGTGGAAGCTGCAAAGATGTGGGAAGAATGATGATAACACCGCAGACAGTTAGAAAGAGCAATGAAGATATCTTGAAAGAAGTAAACTCACAAAGAGAACTGGTTACTCACATCTGAATAAGACAGTTCACATTCTTTGGGTATGTCATCAGAAGGGGAAAATGGAGTTTGCTGTCACAACGGGAAGGCTGGAGGGGAAGAAAGGCAGAGAGAGACCAATAGAGAAGATGCTGGACAGTTTGACAACATGGCATGGAGAAATGTCGGGAGCAGAAGTTGACTGGCAGCACAAGAGACAGAAGTCTCTGGTCAGACATGATCCCCAACATCACATGACATGGACTATAAGAAGAAGAGGCACTGAATTAATCTTCACAGCACTGAATGAACCCTTTAAATGTGGCTGATCAATATTGGGCCCAATACTTCCAAGCATTCATAATGGGAGACCAGTACTCCTAGTAGGTACCTTTTAGCACACTGTTTTGTCCTGATTATCAATTTAAGCATTCCCATTTCTATCACAGCGTTGGGTGGAAGTCTGTTGGTAATGAAATAGCCAAAACCTGTGGAAGAAACAGGACCAACCCAGGACTAATCCCAGCCAGTCTGTATGTAGTGTGTTGATCATGACCTGTTTACATCCCAAGATGTGAAGTTTCAGTGCCTGTCTTGCAGTGTTTGAGATGGAGAGAGGAAGGAGAACTCTGCAACAGCCCTCGTAGATGTGGGACTTTGGTAATGGGTGAGGAGAAAAGTCTCTACACCAGCCTGACTCTGATAGATTAAGTCCTTTTCATAGTTTGGACAACCCGCGGGCCAGTGCATCAGATTTAAGAGACAGAACTCAGTTGCCACAACATCAAGTATGAGAATGGAGGTGGAGGCAGTCTCGGTGGTATTCTACTGGCTGGAGGACAAACAGTGCAAACATGTCGTGATTGTAACGAACTCACAAAGTCATGCTTTGGGCAGAGTGGCAGGCTTCCATTCAACAATCAAAGATAGAGAGCATATGTTAGATTTTTACTCCAGGACATGCTGGTGTGGGAAACTAGCTGACGGACGGATCAGTGGATCTGCACTGCTGTGTGGGGTATTGGTGCATGATAAGGTAGATGTAGTCCATTTGGAATCGTATGTAGTGCAGAACAAGAATATAATAAATTTAATAAAAATAAAAAATTAAAATTAAATAAACAAATTAAATAAAAAATGTGATTCATTCATTGACGTATAGTGCAGAAGAACAGATAGATTATTACGGCTTGGAGAGAATGGTGCTGCATGCAGGCAGTGAGCAGCTGATCTGGCTGACACTTAAAATGCTGAGGAACACCCATTTTCTGTGTTTTCAAGCCAAGAACGTCTAAGCTGGAGTGGTGTCCCACATGCTACTGATAGACATGGTGACTGCTATCATGTTAAGATTGAAAACAAAAGAATTTAAATGTGACTAAGACGCTTGAGAAAAAAAACACACACACAAATGACCATTTTGACCAAAATCTTCATCAGTGGGAAAAAAAAAAAAAATCATAAGACGAGTGAGGCCGATGTTGAAGTCATGTGATCAAGGCAGTCCACTGTTCCCTTCAGCCTAGTATCATTCAGAACCTCTATGCCCTTTGCACATCCGTGTGATGTAGTTTTTGTGCGTGGATGTTCTTATTTTATTTTCTCCTGAATTTTTCCTCTGGTATTTTAATTGGTAGCCAGCCCTCTATGTTTCATATAGTGACCAAGCTCGTAGTCTTACAGTCCCAACTTCATAGCAATGAGTGGCTGCATAATCGCTCCGTTCCAGTGTCAGCGAAACCCACAGGAGATGCACATCATTCTCCCATGTGAACTCTAGAAGCAAAATCAAGCTGTCCTTAACATAAAATGCAGTTAACTGTCAGATCCGAGCAAAACTCCATCAACCTGTACACGCATTATTGCTTATGGCCAGTTGCTGAAGTGCTAGCAGATAACCATCTGACATTTTCTTAAATTTACACTTCACAGCAGATCATAAAACAAAATGCGCTCCAAATGAAATCACAGCTCAAAGTGTCGCACAATGTACTCAGTAACTTGGTGATGAAACCAGATCCTAAAGTTCACATGTGGGAAAAATGCACTAATAAAATTGTGCTCGGAGACAACTCTCCAGGTGTGACTAATCCTGCTTACCCAGTCACCATATTGGCCAGTGACTAAACCAAGACAGCTTTGTAATTTTGGGGGCAATTTCTCAATAGCTGTTTATCTAATCGAAACATTGTCCACCCAACTGCCATTTTAGCTTTAAACAAACTAAGTGAAGAATCCTGAACTGGAATTACCTCTTCCGTCCAACTGACTTTGTAGACATCAGCATACAGCCTTGCAGTGGTTGTCAAAAAAAGCACATGTCTGAAAATATGGAAGATACAAATGCAATAAATCTCTCTCTCTCTTTTTTTTAGAACTGGTCTATTCAGAAGTACCTTGGAGTTTTCAACCCATCTGTTCATTTGATTTTTAATGTTGGTGAGAACTTTGTTATAATATTTCAACAGTGACAAAGAGAATGTGGGAAACAACAAGTGTACCTGTGTAATGTTAAACCACTGTTAGACAAGATATATTCCCGATGCTGTGGTCAAAAGTACCAAGAGCTACCCAAGACGGTCTGGCACAATATAAAGAGCTGACCCATCTCTTACGATATATCCTAACTGACTCGAACAGGAGATTGCATCAGAACAGGTAGTTATCATAGGTAAATGCTGTATAAAGTGGGTCTGTACAGGTAGAACCCCAATGGTGGACAGGAGCCTGGCTCGGCTGTGCTGGGAGGGACGTCACCATCTATGCTATCTGAAGCTTTAGAGGTGTGGTCAGGCAGAGAGCATCACAAGAGAGTGTTACAAGCGTGTTATAGTGGGTCTCTACTGTAATAAAGAACATTAAGTCACAGCCAGATGATGTCCAGCATGTTGTTATTATGACATAC
This sequence comes from Cepaea nemoralis, assembly GCA_014155875.1. Taxonomy (NCBI): domain Eukaryota; kingdom Metazoa; phylum Mollusca; class Gastropoda; order Stylommatophora; family Helicidae; genus Cepaea; species Cepaea nemoralis. Next base: position 50,522 of record JACEFZ010014092.1, on the reverse strand, counting down.
ATCTCTGTCTTGTATCTTATCAAATGAGCAGAAAACATTAGTACCCCTAGACCCTCACCAGAGGTTAAAGACACACGAACAAATATAAACTCATATATAATTATAACATCACTGATGAATATAATCTGACATAACACTATCCTTTCAATGTAATTTATAACATCTTTTATTAATATGATCTCGGGTGTGAAATTAACCCCATGCATGACCACTATTTCTTCTACACATGCAACCCTTAGTAGTATTTCTGCAGTGTGGCAGGACATCTACCACCAAAGCTGTCCTGGTCTCAGTCTCTCCATCTTGCTCACATTGACCATAATGGGCAAAATCAAGAAACTGTGTATGTCTGTGTAGTGAGGTGGGGAATGTAGATTTCGTTCAAGCACACATGTGTGTAATGCCAAGATAAAAATGAGACCAACACTTCTACACATTAGGGTTGAGGTAGAAAATGCCGACAAAGATAACAATTAACCTAATGCACTAACTGGGAGCCATGGCAACTCAGTGGCTAGCATGCTTGCCTGCCAGCCTGGAGGTCATGGGTTTAAATCTCCTCCAGGTAGGGATTTTTTTTAAATGTACCTGGGTTCCCAGGTTGACAGAACCCAAAAATGGTACCAGGAAATGTTCTAGAAAGTGAAGGCAGCCGAGGGTGATACTGATGACATCACCCAACGAGTGCCTGTTGGTCTGTACAAATATGGGGCTAGCATCCCACACTTAACATGCCTCAAGATCTGGGAAAGCATCCTTTACATTACCTACGTGTACAAACAAACTACTCACAATATGGAGTGAGCACACATCTAACAAACCTATGTAGAAGTTTATACAACAACAGTGAATGCATAGTGAGAGCAACTGGAGGACACTCAGAACCCTTCACCATAAGATCTGGAGTACGACAAGGTTGTGTCCTGTCCCCTCTCTTGTTCATAACATATATAGACAACATATGTAAAGAAACCAGCCAAGCAGAGATAGCAAGAATACCACATGACGAGAACACAGAAGAACCATCTGCAAATCTAACCATTAGAGAACTCCTGTTTGCGGACGACCAAGCACTAATAGCAAAATCAGAAGCTGAATTACAAGACCACATGAATAGTCTAAACAAAATGTGTAGGGAACATAACATGAAAATTAGCACAAGCAAAACAGAGGTAATGACTATAACTAAAGAAGAACAAACAACAACAATTCACCTAAACGAACATCCCTTGAAACAAGTGAAGAGTTTCAAGTACCTGGGAAGTATAATATCATCAAATGGCAGATCAGAAGACGAGATCGAAAATAGGTGCAATAAGGCAAATCAACTCATTGGACAAATGGCACCAATACTAAAGAACAAACATGTATCAGTAACTACTAAGAAAGCACTTTACAACACAATCTTCCTACCAACTCTATGCTACCAATGCCAAACCTGGACAATGACAGAAAAAGAGAAAAGAAAAATCACAACAACAGAAATGAGGTTCCTGAGAAGAATACTCAACGTATCAAGAAGAGATAAGATCAGAAATGAAGAAATCAGGACTAAAGTGGGGGTTAAAGCAGCACTAGATTTTATTAGAAAGCAGCAAGTCAAATGATTTGGCCATGCAAGTAGGTTACCAGTCAACAGCATACCACAACAAGCAATGATGTACAGACCAGATGGAAACAGAGGAAGAGGTCGAACACGTAAACGTTGGACGGAAGGAATAGCAGAGTCCACGGGAATATCGATATATGAAGCCCATAATTGGGCACTCTCACGAAGTTTATACTTCACCTCGACACCGCAAGGTACAAAAGGAACATGATGAGATGAGATGAGACAAACTAAATTCACTGGGACACCGATCTAATATATAAATGTAACATCTGTACATGCCAATCTAATGTATAAATATAACATGTGTGTGTATGAATCAAATACATAAATGTAAAATCTGTACATATGAATCTAATATATAAATGTAAAATCTGTACGTATGAATCGAATATATAAATGTAAAATCTATACGTACAAATCTGATACATAAATGTAAACTTTGAACCTACAAATTTAATAGTTAGATGTAAAATCTGTACAAACAAATCTAATATATAAATATAAAATCTGTACAGTACGAATCATCGGAGGAATTGAACTCAAGAGGCCTTGGAGGTCTTTTGGGAGATGCCCAAAACAAAGCTGCAGAAATACAATAAGCAGATATACAATAACCAGGTTTACGGATGCAGGTCATAATCCCACATACCTTGTTTGAAACACAGATGCATGCAATTTGGCAACAGGCTGCCTTGCGTTGGTTTTTTTATAAAATGGTATGAGTGCCGGTCATTCAGAAAGCAATGGCGAAATAATGAACATTAAACTTGCCAAGAAATCACAAACATAAAAAAAATGCTGTGGTTGACTGCGACATCCTGTAAAGGATATGCAACTAACTTTAACTGTCCATACACTGCATTGGTCATGTAACTTTTGTAAATAACATACAGCATATTGTAGCACCAAGTGGATAGTTTTAAATACCTAGGGGCATTTATAACATCAGATGGAAGATGCACAACAGATTAAGAGCAGAACAGGGCAAGCAAAGGCTGCATTTCATAAAATGAAGAATATCTTATGCCACTGAATGTAAGAAAGAGAGTGCTGAAGTGCTATATAGAACCTGTTTTGCTGTATGGATGTGAATCTTGGAATGTAAATGAACAAATTAGGAAGAGCTTGGAAGCAACAGAAATGTGGTTTTTGAGACAAATGTTTCGAATTCCTTGGACTGCCAAACTAACTAACAATGACTGTCTGAAAGAGGCTAATGAAACTAGAACATTATATACAACAATAAGAAAGAGGCAGACAGCTTTTTTGGTCATGTGATGAGAAGAGAGCCATTGGAGAACATCGTGACAACTGGAAAGATCGAGGGGAAGACTGGCAGAGACAGACCAAGAGAAATGATGCTGGATGGATTGAGATGTGGCATGGTGGAATATTAACAGTGGAGTTGATTCAGACAACCGAAGACCGAGATCTGAGGAGAGTCATGAATGCCTACGCCAGCCGGCACGGCACTTGATGATGATATTGTACCACAGGGAAGCACTACAGACTTAAGTTTTCCCCCACCATGATGGTAAGCAATCAGTACCCAAGTCTTGCACTCACTGCCAGAAGAGCTCCTGAGCATGCTTGGAATGAATGTGCTGCTTGACTGCCAGAAAGGAGCTAAAAATATTTGTCTGACCTCCCATGCTGTTGTTGTGTTGGTCATCATGTCTGTAGTCTTCTGTCTCATGTACCGCCAATATTTTCTGATATACATGCTCCTCTATGCCATGTCAAACTGTCCAGCACCTTTTTACTTGGCCTCTCTTCCCCTCCAACTTTCCCCACTGTCACAACATGCTCCATGTTCCTCCTTCTGATGCAAGCAACCAGTTCTATTTGTAAGTTAACCACTTTAAAGATGTCTTAATTCTGCAGCTTTTACATAATTTAAATAGAGACGCCACAAATAATATGTTACTGATTGTCCATGATCTGCTTCCATACATCAGGATTCACTCAATATCACTAAATCATCTTCAGTCTCCAATTAGTCATGTCGTACAATGTTGGCTGGTCTTCCTTGGCCAAGAGGTTAACAACGTCGTTCGTAAACCCGTATATCCATGTGGGGAAAACAGCTGCGTGAGATTCAGCAGCGGATCGCCCAGTGCTGGTAACTTATGGGGGTATGTGAGCTGGTCGTTCAGAAAGCAATGGCAAACTACTGAACGTAAAAACTTGCCTAGTACATCAACAGCAGCTGGAAAATGCTCGTATTCACTGCAACGTCCTCTAAGGGATATGCAACATTAAAAAAAAACAACAATGATGAACAAAGCGACAGGGTTCATTAACACCTACAAAAACCAGACTTGAATTACAGCTTTTACATGAGCTTTTTGCATCTGAGATCAAGTGTGTGAACATCAGAAATTCATCATGACACAGAACAATATATATGAGAAGACAGGTGGAAACCTACACAAAATCTAAAGATAAAACATAAGTCTCAAAGATCAAAACTACTACCAACTTATTGAAGAAACAAAAGGAACAGAGTCAAGGCAGACACAAAAATAATTTGAAACCGTACCTCCATCTTTTAGTCGCTTGTCTGCAGGAAATGCATAGAGTAGATTCTTTGCCTGAAAAGAAAATCATCCTTCGTAAAGTGTTGAACATAAGTAAAATATAACTTTTCTCTTGTCATACATTTCAATCAAGAAAAAATATATTTTCATGTATCTAACTTAGTACACATCTTCTAAAAGACCAAAAGACTTTCCTGCCTGTACTTAATGTCCTTTAAATGACTTGTAATGTGAACTTTAGTGCTAAATATTCTGCAGTACATGATCCATAATGATTGTAGAGACAGATGTCATCGGGCAAAAGTACTGAACCATACTGACCCACATTTTTGTTACTATAAATAATTCTTCTCTATTGTTTCTGTCTTCGTTATTCAAACATATTGTTGTCTAAATATCCAGACATAGAACACAGATGAACTGATGTCAGGGTTGGGCTTAATATTGACCAAGGACCCCCACCACCACCAACATCAAGGGGAACACCGGGCAGACATTAGTCTAGTTAACAAAGGGAGGCTTCACGGCAACACGTCGTCTTCACAATGCTCCGTTCCTGTGTCAGTGAATAACACACAAAATGCTCTTCATTGCTCCATGTGAAAAGTAGAACAGATAGGAGTCTCGACAAACCAACAGCCCGCACAGGCATACTATGCATAATGCCAGTCGCCAGAATGCTAACACAAAAGTCCGCAATGAAAAATACAGTTCATCGTCAGTGGAAGCAGCAGTCACTAGAAAACTAGAAGCCACACAATTCTGCATAAGGCAAACCCAGTTAGTTCAGCAACCTGCTGTCTGCCATTTTTCTGAACATGCAGTTCATGAAACAATGAAACAAACAACCTCGGACAGATGTAAAAAGCATGACATACGAAATCTACAGCTCACAGTGTAGCTCCATGCACTTAACTGATTCACTGCCAAATAAAAAGTGGGTTTGGACCAAACAGAAATTGGTGGCAGAAATGGGAAGTAGGAGTGTGTCACAGTAATGATCTAAAAATGGTTAAAATGGTAGCAGCTATAATGTATTATACATCAAGTTAAAGGAGATTACACAAGGATTACATCAGCATTGTTCCATCACTAGAGGTTAGAAATATCTTATAATAATGTTAGATTTCCTTAAAAAAAAATAACTGAAGACAGGGGTGACAATTATTGAAAATTTCCACTTACCAAGGCATTACTTCTTAATCGTTGATGATAACCCAATGGAATTTACTGAATAATGATAAATACCATTTTTCTTCACAGAAATCACAAGAACTGCTCCTTAACACCAATAAAACACAATTAAAACTTCATATTTTGAAGAACATCATTTTCATACAAAATCGAAAAAGTCAGAAACACGCTTGTCATATTTTTTACTGAGAAACAATATACACACACCATTTTCTATTTAGTTATAATTATTATTCTTTTAAATTTAATTATTTAAATACTCCTCAGTTTATTTGTGTTAGGCATAGCAAACTTAGGGGCACAAGTGTGGCCTATTAGAGCAAACATAATTCGACATGATGACAAACTTTCAGTTAGTTTTGTTTTCCATTATGACTGCCTGCTAAATAATATACTTTAACTGAATAACCACATTAACTACGTGCCATCAGTTTAGAATCTTTCACAAAGTTCTTTAAATCAGAATAACTATAATCTAAAATTGTTTAAAACTATTATCTAATATAAATATGGAAGGCCGAAAATCAGAGGGCATTGCCATATCTAAAATCTAATAAGTAACCACAATTTACCTAAGAATTTTGCTCAAATTTGAGATACTTGCTACCTCACATCCAGTGTTTTGGAATCACAGACTTTCTTCCGGTGTAAAATGTCATTTACCTGACATTAAAATTACAGAAGAAAGGTGAAATAAAACAAATAACGCTCCCCCGATGTGTCTCCACCTTGACGTGGTGGGGGAGCTTGCGTGTCCCATCGACCCCATGTTGCTTGCTGATGGATGAAAAACTACATATCGGACAGCTTATGGGATAGGGACCAGACTAAGAGAGACACAACCTGCTGCCCTGCAGGTGAGACTGAGGATAGCAGTCTAAAATTTAAATCAGGCGCACGAAGGCAGAAGTTCTTGGTCCGGACAAAACACTAAAGGCTCCCTGTCGAGGGCTGTGGCTGAACGCCTCTAAGCCACAAACCCTCGGACCTGAGAGCCGGGCCGATATCCACCTTTCGAAAAATAAAGGCGTGATACTGAGCAAGCTACATGCTCAGGTCTGATACAAGTTCGAAGGCTCTCAGCTGGGGGATATTAGAGATTCCCGGATGAGAGGGCCAGGCCGTTTCTCGTTCACGTTGCACGAAGGTAAGGTGCTGAGCCGGCAGCACAAGTAGCCTACCTCGTGAGCGAGTACAAAAAAGTCAAAAAAGTGCCCCAGTTGAAGAAAATAGCTGCGAAAACTGTATCTAACTCATAGAGAGTGTAGACAAAAGTGGAAGAACGTCTCAATGACGCAAAATGGAACGCACGGCGAGCGAACCTATTGCGTGGTCCGAAGTCAAAAGCAAAAGCTTACCGAGTGGGTGTCGCTTGCAGTCTGACCGTCCCTGGTGTGTGCTTGAGCGATCAGTGGCAAACGAGTTGCCCAACACATGGAAGTGAGGAACTAAAGCAGCCATGAGCAGGACGTGGCAACTCCTCGGGTGAGCCCAGTCACAGAGCAATATGTGCCGGCTCTGCAATTATGGAAGCCTCCTTGGATAGCGAGGGAATGCTCATGGTCTGCCCCTGCCTTCCCTTGAGGGCCGACCAAGATGTCGTTCATCGTTCTATCTTGACCAGCTGAGATGTTAGCGACATCACAACAGTCCAACATGCCTCGAAACCAGAGGAAGGCTAACCTCATTAAAAAATGCCCTCTGAAGTCGGAAGTGTCGTCCTACGGGTGGCAAACTAAAAATTGACACTACGCAATTACGTCCGAGTGAAATGTCTCGTCCGAATGTCTCTCGTGCTAGGAACAGCTCTGACTACCTAGTTTCCAAATGCCGCTCTTGTTCGGAACAGCTCTGACTGTGTAGTTTTCCGAATGTCTGTTGTGCCTGGAAAAGCTCTGATGGGCGCAACGACAAGCACATGTCCGAAAACTCGCTGAGTGGATGCCGTCTGCAAATCTGTCTGGTTTGTGCGGGAATGACCCGGGGAAACGAAGTGACCAATATATTGAAGTGAGGCCTTAAAGCAGCCATGAGCAGGACGTGACGATCTCCCTCGGTGAGCCCAGAACCAGGGCGTTATGTGTCGGCCCTGCAACTATGGAAGCAACCTTGGATGGCGGAAAATGCTATGGACTGTCCCTGCCTTCCTTTGAGGGATGACCGTTGTCTTCGACCGTTCAACCTTGGCCAGCATGGTTGCAGATGGCACCACAAAAGTGAGTGTCTCCCAGGAATGCTACCTGGTCAAAAAAGTACGTTAAAGTCGATGTGTTGGCCTACGGGTTTTGGCCCAAGGGCGCATAACAGACACACCGCAATCACATCTGAAAAAACACTGGATGAACGAAAAGAAGAAGAAACAAATAACGAACTGTCAACATTTTTGCCATTATAGTGTCGCATGGCAGTCAAGGGATGTTACTTTATGTCAAAGTGGCACACGGCAGTGAATCAGTTAACTTAGTAGCTAGGCAACAGAACCATGCACTACCAATCCAATATGAGGAAAATGCGCAAGCAAACCACAGCCACAAGCATAAACACTCCAGAGGCTTTAACAGCTCAACTGCCTATCCTCCATGTTGGACCAGAAGTCTATATACCATACAATGTTGAAAAAATAAAGAAGTTGTAAAAATTCTACTTCTTAAACACATTTAAGATCTGCCTTTAACCTTGCCTTGTGATTAAAGTACTTCTCAAACTTAAGCCGTGCCAGGGCCACACAATCTCTCCAGCTCTTGGGCTGGTTTGTCAACAGCTTGCTGACTTTGACAGCATCATTGATGGATGTACCTGACAGCAGTTTCTGAAGGGAAAAGAAAATTCCATTCAAATAAATGTTGTACATACTAAAATAAGTTTTGTTTTTGCTAAATTGTCACATTGTGAAATATGATTCTACCAGCTAAGATCAATGCTTGAAAATGATGGCAGAAGTTTCTTTGAAAATATTTATATCATGTGTGATTCTAGTATAAACATGTCTGGACTGCGTATCAAGGTTTTCCTTGTGTGACTTACGGGAAGAATTGGAGAACTTCTACAGGCATCATGTGCAATGAATGTGATCCCTTACAAATCAAACCAAAATTTATATGCAATATTTAACCATAATGACAGTATGACTAATTAAGTGAGAATTTAAAATATCATTATCACCAGCAGCATGTAATTATGAGTGGTGTAGGCAATACTGTGCCTCCGCAAACATCTGTCTGCTGTGTTTTTTGATAAGTTCGACCACTGATCATCTTCTGTGCTGATCATCTTCTGTGCCACTCTGCAAACTATCCAGAACTGTCTCCCCCTGTCTCTAGAATCCTCACGGATATCACAACCTTCTCCACACTTTCTTGTTTCATAACGTTACCAACAATGTATAATCACAAAAACAGTCTACAACTAAAGCGCAAGGACAGCTTGGCTTTGGTGCACAGCATCTGCCCCTTTCTAACATGACCAGTGTCCAGTCAGAATCCACTGGACCAGTCTTGATCTATTTCCTGTTTAAATGTCGTGCGATCACAACTTGATGATTACACTGTCACGTGAGTCCTCATGATGAAATCAATCATTTTGTTTTACAGTTCCTCGTTAGTTTCAGAAATATGATTGTTAGTGCCTGCCCAGACATTGAATTAGGTTCAATCCCCAGCAGAGACATGATGATGTTTCCAATGAGTACAGCTCTGGGGTTGTCACAGCCTTGTGAAAATGCATCCCAGGCAAGTTCCTGGGAAGGAAAGGTGATGAGTGAGGGCCATCCCATCTCATGTCACAGTCTAACATAGGTGATGAGTGAGGGACATCCCATCTCATGTCACAGTCTAACATAGGTGAAGAGTGAGGGACATCCCATCTCATGTCACAGTCTAACATAGGTGATGAGTGAGGGACATCCCATCTCATGTCACAGTCTAACATAGGTGATGAGTGAGGGACATCCCATCTCATGTCACAGTCTAACATAGGTGATGAGTGAGGGACATCCCATCTCATGTCACAGTCTAACATAGGTGATGAGTGAGGGACATCCCATCTCATGTCACAGTCTAACATAGGTGATGAGTGTGGGACATCCCATCTCATGTCACAGTCTAACATAGGTGATGAGTGAGGGACATCCCATCTCATGTCACAGTCTAACATAGGTGATGAGTGAGGGACATCCCATCTCATGTCACAGTCTAACATAGGTGATGAGTGTGGGACATCCCATCTCATGTCACAGTCTAACATAGGTGATGAGTGAGGGACATCCCATCTCATGTCACAGTCTAACATAGATGATGAGTGAGGGACATCCCATCTCATGTCACAGTCTAACATAGGTGATGAGTGAGGGACATCCCATCTCATGTCACAGTCTAACATAGGTGATGAGTGAGGGACATCCCATCTCATGTCACAGTCTAACATAGGTGATGAGTGAGGGACATCCCATCTCATATCACAGTCTAACATAGGTGATGAGTGAGGGACATCCCATCTCATGTCACAGTCTAACATAGGTGATGAGTGAGGGACATCCCATCTCATGTCACAGTCTAACATAGGTGATGAGTGTGGGACATCCCATCTCATATCACAGTCTAACATAGGTGATGAGTGAGGGACATCCCATCTCATGTCACAGAACATAGGTGATGACCTAATACTTCACACCCTAACACCAGTATCTGCTAGGGGACTATGTTCACCACTCTACCTTTAGTTATAAACAGCTTAGAGATTAGTGTTGATTCAGTGGGCCATTATATCTCTCTGAGTTAACTGTAGAAGACCATCCTGCAGAACTTGTTCAGCAGTTTGTTGGCTTATTCCTGTATCCAGTGACTGTTCCAGCAGTATAATGTATACCAGGTATGGGGGAGATTAACATAGGGATAACAGATGTTCCACATTCAAACAATACTTGTGGTTATTTACTTAGCATAGGGATAACAGATGTTCCACATCCGACCAATACCTGTGACCATATGATTCAATTTTGTCAGCTAAACTACTTTTCATTTATTCACTTCATGTGATACATAACTCTGCAGTTTGCACCTGACGAGATGCAGCGAAATATGTCAGGCAATAAATCATGCAACATATTGTTTGTGGCTCCTGTGTTTAAACTGACTAAGAGAATACATTGAAAATATTGAACAGCCGCTGTAAAAGGTGACCTACCTTTACCACAGCCTGCATGTCTGGATGAGTGTCTATGAATTTGTTGAACAGCTGAGCATTCTCCACAAAACACTCTTCAAACTGAAACACAAAGAAGATATATGACACAAAGTAAGACCAAAATCCTGCTTACAATAAATGAATATATGAGTGTCTTATTTCTCTTCTTTAATACATTATTTCATTCATAAATCCCCTAAGCCGGTGCTGTGGTTTATGGGATAGTGAGATGTGCAGTTTTATCAATCCCTTTATACCGAGTCGAGAGTTCAAAATAGGTCACAGGCAATTTGGAAGCAAAATACTTTGCAGTGATTTTGATGGTATGAGGCGTCAGCCGTTCAGATAATTATGGCAAACTACTAAAATAACATTGCCCTGTAAATTACATACAGCCAATACATGTTGGGGTTGACTGTAGAGGACATGCAACTAACTTTTTTTATCACGTAAACAACAAAAATATGTGTATTATAAACATATGAAAACTGAGCACAACTTGCTACCATATGACTCATTAATACTAATTATTGATATGGCAACTGTTGTATAATAATAGAGATATATTGCACAACAAGTAGGAGAATGATTAGTACACACATCATTTTTTAAATTCAGAGTGAGTCCAAATGACTGGTGTTGGAAATTATCCTGCTACCCTGCCATCCATCCATCCATCCATCATGTGCCATGCCGATAAGCGTGGGCGGTCAGTTCTGCATCTCACTCGATCACCAGAGTCGTGGATCAGCTCCGTGTTCCTGTCTCAACCATGCCACGTGGCCAAGCCATCCAGGTATTTACTTCTCTGTCTTCTCCTTGGTCTGTTCCCTTCGATCTTGCCAGTTGTCACCAAGTTCTCCAAGTCACTTCTTCTCCTAAAATGCCCAAAAAATTTTGACTGTCTACGTCTAATGACTCTAATCAATTTACGATCTTCATTTGTTTCTTGAAGACTTGTTCATTGGTTTTTCTGTCTGTCCATGGTATTCTTTGCATTTTCCTCAGAAACCACATTTCCACAGCCATCAGCTGTTTTTCAGCTTGACTGCTGAAAATACATTTCCTGTTGAAGGACTTGTTCATTGGTTTTTCTGTCTGTCCATGGTATTCTTTGCATTTTCTTCAGAAACCACATTTCTGCAGCCATCAGCTGTTTTTCAGCTTGACTGCTTATTGTCCACGCTTCACATCCATACAAAAGTATAGGTTCTATGTAGCACTTCAACATTCTTTTTCTTGTTTCAATTGATATTTTTTTTATTGGTCAGTATGTTTTTCATCTTGCAAAAGGCTACCTTCGCAATGGCAATTCTTGTTCCAATTTCTTCGAGGCATCTGCCATCAGATGTTACGACCGTACCGAGATAACTGTATTGATTCACTTGCTTAAGAATATGCCCATTTACTCGTAAATGATATTGTGGTATTTCCTTCTTCCCGGTGATGACCATAATCTGTGTCTTCTTAATATTCAGTTCTAATCCTAGTTGTTCACTGTGTGCAACAACCGCATCTACTAAATTTTGCAGGTCCTGTTCATTGTCTGCAATCAAGACTATCATCTGTATATCTAATGTTATTGATGTATCGTCCCCCAATGTTGATTCCTTCCATATCTTCTATATTTCTGAAAATATTTTCACTGTACAGGGAAAAAAGATCTGGAGACATTACACATCCCTGTCTCCATCCATTCATCATGTGCCATGCCTATAAGCGTGGGCGGTCATGTTCTGTCATCTCACTCGATCACCAGAGTCATGGATCGGCTCCGTGTACCTATAAAGCACCCATTTACGCCGTTTCTCTGATTGTCGATAAGACTGCAGTACATGATATTCTTGGCATCTGTAAAGAAGGTAGTTTGCCATTGCTTTCCTTCCTAGCAGTGACCATACTGGTCGATGACTGTGGCCATTGTCTCCCAAAAAAAGAGATCCTCTGCCTACCGTCGTGAACCTGTCTCACACCTCCTTTAATAGCTGATTTTGACCTACTTCATTATCAATTCTTATGGCAGCTTGTTGTTTCCAATATATGTTTTTCACAAGTCTAAGGTCTTTTCCATCAATTTGTAGATCTTCAAGCATCCTTATCATGTCGACATGTCTCATTTTATCGAAAGCCTTTGTGTAGTCAATAAAGTAAAAATATAGATCTTTGTTTACTTCTATAGAGTGTTCAATTACTGTTCTCAGTATATACACAGCATTTACTGTGCCCTTGCCTTCTACAAACCCACATTTTTCTTCTATTTTAGGTTGTATTTTCTTCCTAACTCTTTGCATAATAATTCTCAGCAGAATCTTCGTGATGTGGCTCATTATACTAAATGTTTGATGTTGATCGCATTCGAAGGCTACTGATTTCTTCGAGATTGCAATAAATCTAGAATTATATAATTTAGGAGGTATATCTCCAGTATCGTATGTTGCGTTCAGCAGTCTGGTGACTTGGTTTATTCCATAGTCTTCTAAGGCATTGATCATTTCTATTGTGATGTTATCTGTACCCGGGGTCTTGCCAGTTTTCATATGGTTAAGAGCATTCTGAACTTCCATCTTCAAAACTGATGGTCCTTCATTATTATTCCAATGATCATATTATTATTCTCTTGTATCAAGAAAACAGTAACAATGGTGATATCAAAGAAAATGCGGACACCAAAATGTGACATAGAAATAGAAGGGGAAATTCTCAACCATGTGGATAATTTTAAATACCTAGGGGCAGTTATAACATCAGATGGAAGATGTACAACAGAGATTAAGAGCAGAATAAGGCAGGCAAAAGCCGCATTTCAGAAAATGAAGAGTATCTTATGCAATAAGTCGCTATCAATGAATGTAAGAAAGAGAGTGCTAAAATGCTATGAAGAACTTAAGAGGCAACAGAGATGTGGTTTTTAAGACGAATGTTGCGAATTCCTTGGACTGCCAGAGTAACTAACAATGATTGCCTAAAAGAGGCTAATGAAACTAGAACACTATATCATTCATTGGCACCTTTCCGTCTTGACAGACGATAGTTTGGTACATTGTGCTTCAAAAAGGCTTAATAACTACGATCCATGGCGGTGGCGAGTGTGGCTGGTAAGGCCAATTCTTGCTGCAAATGTTTGCCCACAGTAGGTGCATGTGAAAACATGGTCATTTCCACCATTTTGCACCATCTTACGTCTCTCACGCTCTGTGTGTGCTTTATCTGCAATCATTTTCTCCTTTGTCTTTATTCCATTTCTGATAGTTGCCCTCCATGCAACACGTTCAGCGGCGACGTGCTCCCAATGTGCATTATCAATGCCTGTATCAATCATGTCCCGCTTACACACATCTTTGTATCGTAGTAGAGGCCGACCCTGAGATCTCCTACCCGTCTGTAATTCACCAAAAAAGATGTCCTTTGGTATTTTACCATCATCCATCCTCCTAACGTGTCCTATCCATCTAAGTCTACGAAGACTGAGCATGGAATACACCGTCACACAACCTGATCTTTCCAATACTTCAGTATTTGTGATTTTGTCTTGCCACTTAATACCAAGTATTCTTCGCAGACACCGCATATGAAATCTATTTAAACGTTTCTCTTGGCGTGAGTAAGTTGTCCAGGTTTCACTGCCATAAAGAAGAGTACTAAGGACACAGGCTTGGTAGACGAGGACTTTTGTTTTGGCAGTAAACTTCCTGTTCTCCCAGACTCTTTTTGCTAACATGTTCATTGTTGTTGCTGCCTTGCCAATCCTGATGATGATTTCCTGATCGAGGGATAATTTGCTATTTACCTCTGATCCTAGATATGTAAAATGGTCTACTATCTCCAGTTCGGCGTCGTCAATAAAGATTGATGGTACACCATGTGCACCTTGTGACATAATCTGTGTCTTCTTTTTGTTAATTGTTAAACCAAATTCAGAACAAGCATTGCAGAATGCAGATAGTAGATGTTGTAATTCTTCCTCAGAGTGGGTCATAATCGCAGCATCATCCGCAAAAAGCAACTCTCTGATTAGTACCCTGCTAATTTTGGTCTTGGCCTTCAATCTCTGAGCATTATAGAGGCCACCATCTGAGCGTGAGTGAATGTATACACCGTCATCCTGGTCACGAAAGGCATATTTCAGTAGAAGTGAAAAGTATATCCCAAAGAGGGTGGGGGCTAGTACACAACCTTGCTTAACTCCACTCTTGATTTCAAACTCTTCTGAAGTTGAGCCATCAAACTTGATTATACCCTATATACACTATACACTATATACTACAATAAGAAAGAGACAAACAGCTTTCTTTGGTCATGTGATGAGAAGAGAGGCATTGGAGAACATCGTGACAACTGGAAAGATCGAGGGGAAGAGAGGCAGAGGCAGACCAAGAGAAATGATGCTGGACAGATTGAGACGGTGGCATGTAGGAATATCATCAGCAAGAGTTGATCCAGAACACCAAAGACCGAGATCTGTGGAGACCCATGAACGCCTACGCCAGCCAGCAGGGCACTTGATGATGATGATGATGATGATGTATCATCATAAAGGTCTTTCACATAATCTGACCATGCATGTAAAATCTTATCTTTTTCTATTATGATTTTGCCATCTTTGGTTTTTAGGCAACCTGTTGATGTGTGTGTTCTTTCGTTAGTGATGTCATTAATTCTTGTGTGCATTAATTTGGTATTCCGGGTGTTGTGTTGGTTTTCAATTTCCTTGCAATTTTCCTCAAGCCATGTTTCTTTTGCCTCTTTGCATAGCTTCCTAATTTTCCTGTGAATCTCTTCATACTTTTCTGTGTTAGTTATTTTTATTTCTTCTTACTTCCATGAGTTTTAAGATGTCTTCCGTCATCCATTTCTTGCGTCCTATTATCTTTATTTTTGGGATGGTTGTTTCTACAGCTTGGTTGATTGATTTCTGTAATATTTCCCATTGGTCACCGACGTCTTGAAATAATGTTTCCATATCGAACAATGCATCAAATTTGTTCTTTACCTCTACGTTGAATTTATCTTTTATCTCCTCACTCTTCAGTGCCTGTAGCAGTACCCTGCCATCAGCAGAAGTTTAAAAACTAGGGCTCCAATGCTTTCAGCCACATGACTGCTATTCAACGTATAGTATGGTCTGGATGCGAGCTAAGCTTATTCTTTGCAGAGGTAGCACAATGGCAAACCATTGCGCTGATTGGCAGACCACAAGAGCCAGGTTGATGAAAGGCAAATCTAAACAACTTATCTTCAAACTTGTTTCCCTGATAACAATGCCTTACCTTTTCTCTTGCCCACTGAATACAATGTTCCAGGGTTGATGGGAATGACTTGATGGTACAGTAAGGGAAATCTTCATCTCGAGGATCTTGCTGCAAGAGAAACATTGGTGGCTTTGTGGAAACATACCTTTGATATGAACAAACTATTGTTATTTAAATATACACATATGCACTTGCTTTCTTGTGTACATATCTGCTTCTTTGTTCCTCTTTTGAGTAGATTGTGTCATGCCTATTTATTTATTACACACATCTCTGAAAGCAGGTCAGGAGGTCCAACTCTGAAATGCTTTCATGCAAGGTTTATTTCCTCTAGACACATTCCATCCAAGGTTAACAGGCTATGTTTAGTTTACCTGTAGGCAAACTTTTTCCTAACAATGTTACCATGAAAATAGTCCAATAAATGTACCTAACCTGGTCAAAGTGCAACAGAAGACGTCCGATGTGAGACAGACATAATAATTAGAAAGCATTTAGAGAAAAACAAAAGATCTTGACTTAAAAAGTAAATGATTTACAAAAAAAAAGGAATCCCTTGTATGTACATCTGTCCTGTCACATTATGTGGCTCTGAAAAATGCACAATCATAAAACGTGATAAAAAATTCCTATAGGCATACAAGATGCGGGTTTATAAACAACTGGGGTGCTGACCTACCAGGGTGGGACTTATGTTGACCAAGACCTCTTGTCACCTACATGTGGGGCATTCTAGGCAGACAATAGTCTGGCTAACAAAACTGTGATGAAGTCTGTCAACGACTCACAACTGATGGCTGTGAAGCTGCAAGATAGTCACTACTATTCTCTGTGAAGATTAAATAATCAGCACACAAGTCCTACAGTCACCGCTTGGACAGTAAATGCATATACATGGAATGAATGTGTTGCTTGTTTACCAGGATGGAAGCAAATCATTACCTGCCTCCTATTCTTCAAGTCATAAAAGTGTGAACAAGTGAAATCTACAGGGTTCTATAACAATAGTTTGCTCAATGACAATGTTTGAAATTGTATGGAAACACTGTATATTTGAATATTTTGTTATTTCAGTAGGGTATATAATGAAACAATCGATCCTATAAATATATAATGAAACAATCAAATAGTTGTCAAAGGTAGATTCAGTCCCTATTTTATGAGCCTTCATTTCTACTTCTTCTTTTAATCTCCCAATTTAGCCTTGTCCTTCAACCAACTAAGGCCACACCTTTTGTAGAATTGATCATGATTGGTTGTAGACTTGCTCATCATTGGTTGTAGACTTGCTCATGATTGGTTGTAGACTTGCTCATGATTGGTTGTAGACTTGCTCATGATTGGTTGTAGACTTGCTCATGATTGGTTGCAGACTTACTCATGATTGGTTGTAGACTTTCTCATGACTGGTTGTAAACTTGCTCATGATTGGTTGGATTGTGCAGCTAAATTTGTCTATGGGATGGCATAGCCAGTGTTACACCATCCCTCCTTAACCGCCCCTTACAACACACAAGGCAGGTTACAGTGTTACTTTACTCTGATCCCCTTATGGGCCACTGTAACACATTGACATGAGCCTTCTCCACTCTCCACAAATGTATAGACAGTACAGAAAAAGACCCACTTATTTCCTTCCTCATATCAGCATATTGTAAAATGTGAAGATGTGACACAGCAGATATTTCTTGTCTGTTAATTAACTGTCATTTCACTCTTAGCAAACACAGGTCTTACTAAACAAGCTGAACAGCACATAAATGCCTTTGAATATAACTTTTATAGACGGGTTCTAAGAATATCCTGGGTAAAGAAATGAACAAATGCATCCATACTTCAAGAGGGTTGGCTATTAAAGATGATAAAACAAAGAAAATTGATATATTTTGGTCACTTGAAACGTCATGAGGGTTTGGAGAGAACAATAATGGAGGGGTATATGCCTGGGAAGAGGAAAAAAGGAAGAGGCAGGCTAAAGAGAAGATGGGTGCAGGACGTGGCGGATGATCTCTAGATGGGTGTATCGGACGCGGGACATCTTGCTTATGATCGAGAGGTTTTCCAGATGGTTGTTATGGGAGCTAGGTTCTGCGCTACTGAATGAACGAAACTCACAGGTGCTCAGTCTATGAAGCAGATATTAAAGCTATTGCATCAAAAAATTACACATCCAGGTGAATTGATAGTGAAAATGAAAACAAATAACTAGTAAATAAGCAAATCAAATTATCAAAATAACTACTGAATTGTGAAAGAAAAGTACAGAAACCCACCTGACTAGTGTAGGATTCTGTCACATGAGGGACAATGACCTGTACATGACCTTTAGTTCCCATAGTTCCTGATTCCATTAGAGGCCTCTGGTTTGTTACACACCGTCTAGAAATAAATAACACCAGTAAATAACACCATCTAGGAATAAAGAACTCCAGAAAACAATACCATCTAGGAATAAAGCAAAATAATAAACAACAAACACGACCTAATAATAAAGAACACCAGAATACTGAAAGAGGTGCAGTAATAGGCCTTGTGTTTGTTTCTTTAAGTTCATGACACATTTGAATGAAAAAGCAACAAGATTATATTGTCACAAATATAACATTTAAATGCTTTTTCTCATCTCGTTTCTCTCATCAAATTATAAATATATTCACAATTCACAATTAAAACTATCAACAATTTCCATATATAAATCGAATCAACAAAACATGTACTTGAATTGTAGCTTTGGTCAATGATCACTTTCACTGAAACATATATGTGATTCAGTCTTCGCCTATAGATCACACAAGGAGAATCTCAGCAAGTGCACAAATTCTCCAGCATGGGCAAGGATCCACATGTGTGTACACCAGAATCACAAACACTATATATATTTTGTGTGTGGGTATGTTTTATAAGACAGGCAGGGGGAGACCAACAGAAAGGGTACTGGACACTTTGACATCATGGCATGGAAGAACATCTGTAAGAAATGATTGGCAGCACACGAGACAGAAGGCTGTGGAGAGACCTGATCACCTATGTCACATGGCATGGACAATAAGAAGATTGGCAGCACACGAGACAGAAGGCTGTAGTTTAGTTTAATTCAGTTCAGTTTAATCGATGGATCAACATCACGGCACACGGGTGTAACCTCATTAGTGCTCCGTTCTACTCCTAACTCAAGCCTGAGTCCGGAGAAACTCAGCTCAGTGCACGAACTCTGTAGCACCGGCAAGGATACTGAAATACTTTGGGTAGTTTTTAACTCAAAATTTTCCCCGGGGCAGCACCGTTAGGCTACTTTTTTTCGATTTCCAACTGCCAAGGGATTTTTTACGTGCACAACAATACACATGGGCATCCGATCTCACTACCCAAAGACCAGGGGAAATTTTGTTACTAGAAGTCCACGTGAAAAAAATCCCGGTCCTCACCGGGACTTGAACCCGGGACCTCCAGCACTTGAAGCGGACACCATACCTCAAGACCACTCAGCCCCAAGGCTGTAGACAGACATGATCATCTATGTCACACGGCACGGACAATAAGAAGATGACGTTTTCTTTAAAAACTTATGTAAAATGTTCACAAATTATCAGATGACTGAGAGGACAGAAAAATCATTTTTTTGTGGGCGCTCCCTCGCTGTGAACTTAAACGTAGTCCATATACATTACTTCTAGTAACACTGTACTGAATTTTGCGTATGGATTAGCTTTCCCTATTAATAGAGTCTTCGCCATCCGTGGCGATAGGGTTATGGACACAGTTCATGATCCCGCATACCCGCGAATGAAACACAGCTGCGCGCTATTTGGCAGAAGACGTAGTTGCATTTTTTAAAAAACAAAATGGTATAGATGCTAGTCGTTCAGAAAGCAATGGCAAACTATTGAACATAAACTTGCCAAGAGATCACAACAGCAAAAAATACTGGCGTTGACTGCAATATCCTGTAAAGGATATACAACTTTTTAAAAAAAAAACTCGCCATCAGGTGAACCCATTCCAACTTCAGAGGTACTTGTAATTTATGTCCCCAGGTCAAGTGCAATAAGTCAACATTTTAGTCCAACTGTCCGGGGTAGGGGTTGAACCCCTTACCTCAGCACCAGCACACCGGATGTTTAAGAACATGTGTTCTCCATTCGGCCATGCTGGCCTCCATTGGAAAATCGTGATCACAAATGTCTGCTCCAGACAAAGCACAAGAAGAAGATGAAAGAATGCCTCATACAATGGCATGTCCGACTGTTATTTACCCATCCATGTATCGCCTGGCTTCCACATTGTCCAGTGCATTGACAATCAAATTTTGGCTTTCAAAGAACTCGTCAGTGTAAACCGTATCCTCAGTTTCAGAACACACTGCAGAAGATGAGAAATTCAGCTATATGTAAGTCAAAGGTTACATAAGGAGATAAAGAGAGACAGTTATATGAAGATAAGAAACAAGAAATAAAGTTAAGACTTCCGGTACAATGGCGACAAGATGAAGCGTTACTTTTCGGAGGGACGCTATTTAGTGTTTTTCATTGGATTTCGTGTGATTTCCTTTGGATTCCCTGTGAATAGTGTTTCCCTGTGGATTATGTGATGTTATATTGTGTTCCTTTTATTGGAAGTTTTCAAAAGAAGCCACGGAAGGCAGGTGGTGGATGTAATTTTGAGGGCAGCCGACAGATATTTGTGGGTCATGGCCTCGAGTTACACGACGGCAGGCAAAGGAACTCGTCTTGAGTCAATGGCTGCGGTCTCCGACCAGTAAGGTCACTGCCATAGAGGAAAGCAACGGCAAACTACCTCTTTAAAAGTGCCTAGTATATCATGATTCGCTTAAAGACCGATCATCGCAAGACAAGGACAGAGACGTTAAAATTAGCAACTTGGAACGTTAGGACGTTAAACAACGACGGAAAATTAGAGAACATAAAACAAGAAATTGAAAGGGAAAAAATTAATATTTTAGGTATGTGCGAAACGAGATGGACAGGAGCAGGCATCAAGATAGAGGAAGATTTCAAGATTATTTATTCTGGAGGTGAAGATCGTCATAGGGGAGTGGCAATTATTCTGGACCGGAAAACATCAAAATCTATTCAAGGATATTGGGCCGTGTCGGACAGAGTTCTACTAGTTAAATTAAGTGGCAGACCTTTTAGCATAAATATTATTCAAGTATATGCCCCAACAGGAGAATCCAGTGAAGATAGTGTAGAAGAATTTTATAATGACATAGAGTCTGCCTTAAAGAAATGTAAAAATTCAGAAATAAACATCATAATAGGGGACTTCAATGCAAAAGTAGGAAATCAAGGAGATAGATACACAGTAGGAAACTATGGTTTAGGAGAGAGAAATGAAAGAGGATACAGACTCGTAGAGTGGGCAAAAGAACAGGAAATGATTGTAGGAAACACCTGGTTCAAACAACACCCTAGAAGATTATGGACATGGAGGAGTCCTGATAGCAGGATTAGAAACCAGATTGACTACATTCTGATTAGCAGAAGATTTAGAAACGCATTAACAATAGCAAAAACAGTTCCCAGTGCTGATTGTTATAGTGACCACAGATTACTCACAGGAACATTGAGGATAAAGTTGAAGAAAGTCAAGTATATAACAGGAAACACTAAATATGATTTGTGTACATTGAGTAATGACAAGGAAATACAAAACAAATTCAACATAGAAGTACAGAACAGATTTGAAATTTTGTCTGATCTAGAGATCCTATTCCAGGATGTGGATGATCAATGGGAAACGTTGAAGAATTCAATCAATGTGGCTGCAGAAACAACTATTCCAAAATTAAAGAAGGTGGGTCGTAAGAAATGGATGACTGAAGAAATTTTACACCTCATGGAAACAAGAAGACTCAACAAAAATAATTCTGTCAAATACGAAGAAATTCACAGACAAGTCAGAACATTATGTAAGGAGGCAAAAGAAGCATGGCTTGAGGAAAAGTGCTTAGAAATTGAAAGCCAACACAACAGTCAAAATACCAAATTAGTGCACACAAAGAATTCAGGAACTTACTAATAAAAGAACAAGTACATCAACAGGGTGTCTAAAGACTGAAGATGGCAAAATCATAATAGAAAAAGACCAGATTCTACAGGTATGGACAGATTATGTGAAACACCTTTATGATGATAACAGAGACGAACAGTATGATATTAGATTTAATAATGAAGGACCGCCAATTTTGGAGATGGATGTTCGAAATGTTCTTAAGCATATGAAAGCTGGCAAGGCCCCCGGTGCAGATAACATCACATCAGAAATGATTAAAGCTTTAGAAGAATTTGGACTAGATCAAGTCACCAGACTGCTGAACACATTATATGATACTGGAGATATACCTCCTGAATTATGTAACTCTATATTTATTGCAATCCCAAAGAAATCAGGAACCTTGGAATGTGATCAACATAGAACAATTAGTATAATGAGTCACATCACAAAGATTTTGCTAAGAATTATCATGCAAAGAATGAGGAAGAAGATACAACCTGAAATAGGGGAAGAACAATGCGGGTTTGTAGAAGGAAAGGGTACAGTAAATGCTGTGTATATGCTGCGAACAGTTATTGAACGTGCTATAGAAGTAAACAAGGATATACATCTTTGCTTTATTGACTATACAAAGGCTTTTGATAGCATTAGACATGTCAGCATGGTGGATATGCTTGCAGATCTACAAATTGATGAGAAAGACATTAGACTTATAAAAAACATATATTGGAAACAACAAGCTGCAATAAGGATTGATAATGAAGTGGGACAGTATCAGCCAATTAAGAGAGGTGTTAGGCAGGGATGTGTGATGTCTCCAGATCTTTTTTCCCTGTACAGTGAAAATATTTTCAGAAATGTAGAGGATATAAATGGAATCAGCATTGGAGGACGAAACATCAATAACATTAGATATGCAGATGATACAGTATTAATTGCAGACAATGCGCAGGACCTGCAACAATTAGTAGATGCGGTTGTTGTACACAGTGAGCAACTGGGGTTAGAATTAAATTGTAAAAAGACTCAGGTTATGGTCGTCAGTAGGAAGGAAGAAGTGCCACAATGTAATATACAAGTAAATGGAAATATTCTTCAACAAGTGAATCGGTACAATTATCTTGGAACAGTTATAACATCTGATGGGAGATGCCTTGAAGAGATTAGAACAAGAATCGCCATGGCGAAAGTAGCCTTTAGCAAGATGAAAAACATTCTGACCAATAAAAAGATGTCAATTGAAACGAGAAAAAGAGTGTTGAGGGGATACATAGAGCCTGTTCTTTTGTATGGATGTGAAACTTGGACAATGAGCAGTCAAGCTGAAAAGCATCTGATGGCTGCAGAAATGTGGTTTCTGAGGAAAATGCAAAGAATACCATGGACAGACAGAAAAACCAATGACCAAGTACTACAGGAGACAAATGAACATCGTAAACTGATTAGAGAAATTAGACGTAGACAGTCAAAATTTTTTGGACATGTTATGAAAAGAAATGGATTGGAGAACTTAGTGAAACTGGCAAGATCGTGGGGGAACAGACCAAGAGGAAGACCGAGAGGAAAATACCTGGATGGCTTGGCCACATGGCATGGACGAGACAGGAACACTGAGCTGATCCACGACACTGGTGATCGAGTGAAATGGCGAGTCATGACCGCCCACGCTTTCCAGCATGGCACATGATTGATTGATTGATAAGAGAAATAAAGTCAACAGTTTAAGAAACCTGCATAAAGAGAAAAATAAACATTATGTAGAAATTGAGATAAACAAAACAGAAAATAATAAACTGACACAAGAAAAAATAAGATAAAAATGAGAGACAACATAAAAAATATGATGAAATGTACTTATGTTACACACACAGAATTATTTGAAGAAGACAAATTGTCTAATAAAATCAGAAACATCATTACATTATAGACTCATTGTGGAGGATGTTATCATCACTGCTCTGTCAACAAAGCAGTGGTCTGTCTAACAACACATCATCATCATTATTACTCGGTAAGCTGCTACACAATATAGAGGCATCATCCCTCTCTGTCAACAAGGCAGTTATTTGTTTAACAACACATCAACATCATCATTACTCTGTAAGCTCACGCTCACTATGGAGAATGGTATCATTACTGCTCTGCCAACATGGCAATTATTTGTCTAACAACATCATCATTATTCAGTAAGCACTAGATCACTGTAGAGGATGTGGTGGTAATAGTTCCCATGGTGGACAGCTAATCTCACCATAACCTCACAGAGAAGCAATTATTACACTGTACCAATGTATCAGAGACACCCCTTACAGGTAAGACAAAATTATATAATAACTCTTACAGGTGAGACAAAGTTATATCATACTCCTTATAGGTGAGACAAAGATAAACCAATGTCTTAAAGACACACCCCCTTATAGGTGAGACAAAGATTATACCTGTCTCAAAGACATCACTTACAGATGCCAAAGTTATATCATTGTCTTAATAAAATTTACTAGACGAGGGGGCTTCGAAAGAAAACTTTAAATGTTTTTTTGAGGGTGAATATATTCTGAAAAAGTAAAGAACAAATGTATCAATTTTCAATGTGGTCACCACTGCATTCAATGCACGTCTTCCAGCACTGATAAAGTGCTTGGATTCCCATAGAAAACAATTCTCTTGGTCCTACTCGATGTGTCTGACCTGGTCTTGACCAGTCTGCCACAGAAGTCACACCTTTTTGAACTTCCTACTCCACTCATACACTTACTGGACTGACAGGCATGCATCACCATACTGGACCTTCATTTGCCAATAAATGTCTATAGGTTTCATCATTTCGCTGATCAAAACTAATAACAGAATGCTGCATCTCTTTGGTGCATATCAAAAGTGGGGTAGCCATCTTTAAACTGTCCTTATGAGGTCACTGTGTTCATCTACAACATGATGTCATGTGCTGAACACTGTTGACATCTTTACATCCTTAAGAACAATATTGACAAATTACAAGACAATGGCATGGTTATTGTAATTTCTATCACATTTTTAAGGTTTTCATTGGAAGCCCCTTCATATATAACTGTCTCAAGTTAAAAGCCCCTTCTAGAAGTGAGACAAAGCTATCTTAATGTCTTAAAAACACTTAAAATTTATACAATTGTTTCTCACACATCTACTAGGGGTGAAACAGAGTTATATCAGACTCAAAAACATCATTACAAGTGAAACAATGTTACATTACACCCTTCACAGGTGAGAGAACACCATATCGTACATTGACAGATTAAATAACATTACATCATTTACACATAAAAAAGTATATCAATAGAACAAGGACACTACTTACAGGTGAGACACAGTTGCATCACACTCTTTATAGGTGAAAGTTACATCACAATCTTTACACGTGAAACATTGTCTCAAAGAAACCACTTACAGGTGAGACACAGTTGTATCACTCTTTACAGGTGAAAGTTACATCACAATCTTTACACGTGAAACATTGTCTCAAAGAAACCACTTACAGGTGAGACACAGTTGTATCACTCTTTACAGGTGAAAGTTACATCACAATCTTTACACGTGAAACATTGTCTCAAAGAAACCACTTATAGGGGAGAGAAAGTGATATCCTTCACAGGTGAAATAACATTGTTGTCTTATAAACACCATGTATAAGTGACATAAAGCAATACTCTATACAGGTGAAACAACATTGTCTCAGACACCAGGTACAGATGAGACAGTTATATCATACCCTTTACAGGTGAAACATAAATAGCACTGTCTCAAAGACATCCAGTAACGTAAGATAAAGTCATGTCATTGTGTCAGACTTAAGACCAGGATGCAAATGCTTACCTTTATGTTGATGCGCTTCTATCTTCATTTCTGAGAAATATGAATGATACAACAATATTAGCAATAGGAGGAGGAGTGTGATAAGAGAAGAAGAACAAGAGGAGGAGGCGGGGAAGAGGAGATGAGGGAAAAAAAAGAAAAGGGAAAGACGAGAGATATATATATAAAACCCAGACACACAGAAACATAATATGTGCTACACAAACTGATGTTTTTAAAATGGCATGTCCTTTTGCAGGATGTTGCGATCAACCCCAACGCTATGTTGATCTTCTAGGCAATTTTATGTTCAGTAAATTGCCATTGCTTGCTGAACGAGAAGTCAATGTCCAAACTGACACGTGTAGGAACGATCTCGCTACCTCGTCATCAACCTACTGGAAGTTTAATAGCTTGAGCGCTCTTATTCCTTTAGCCGTGTCAAAATCTTCACTGATAAAATATATGAATTATATACAATGTGAATAAAGTCAATGTCTGGTAAGCAGAAAGTACGAGTATTTTATTCACTAGTGGAATCATGACAGAAAAATAGAAAATACAAACAGAAATGAAATCCCTGAGAAGAATAATCAATGTATTAAGAAGATAGAAAATCAGAAATGAAGAATTCAGGATTAAAGCTGAGATTATAGCAGCATTAGATTTCATTACAAAACAGCAAGATAAATAGTTCAGCCATATAACTTAGACTTATAACTTGGCGACTGGTCTAGGATCAAAGCTCCGACAGGCGGACTGTTAGAGCATTGCTTTGCTGATCCGGCAGCTTCTGCAGCTTGTCTTGTTCCAGATGTAGGGGTGTTACCTTTCCTCTGGAGTGAACTAGGCAGGCCGAGAGAGGGATCATGCTGCATGGGCAACACATGATCTCTATATTTTAGCCCAGGCTTTGTGCTATGGAGAGGCAATAACTCCATCCCTGGTCTTAACTGGTCTCGGAATCAAAGCGAGAGGCAACTGTTATGGGTTATAAGTCCTTGTCAGTTGGCGTAGACATGGGGCGCCACGCGTTGCCTCTGATGGTGGGAGACACCTATAGGTGTCACTGATCAGCTACCGCCCGCCTCAAGCTGGGCAGCCCTCAGCCAATTGGGTGCTGATCCGCCACAGCCTGCCTGCTTCAATGGGTGCTTGGGGCTAGGACAAAATCTGAATCGCAGGCTGTAAAACCAATGCACCAGGTACAAACAAAAATAAAAATAGAAACCTCAAGCTACGGCTTGCAACCTTTAACGTGAGAACCATGTGTCCAGGATTTTCCACTGACTTGACCAATATTGACGATGTGAGAAAAACGGCTGTGATTGATGCCGAACTCAATCGTCTTAACATTGATATTGCTGTCCTGCAGGAGACTCGCCTCGCTGAGGAAGGGTCACTCAGGGAAAACAACTACACCTTTTTCTGGAAGGGTAGAGGGCAGGCAGAAAAAAGGCAACACGGTGTGGGCTTTGCAGTGAAGAATTCGCTACTGGGATTGATTGAAATTCCAGCAGGAGGAAATGAAAGACTATTATCCCTGCGCTTGGCAACCTCTTGTGGGTTTGCCACCATTATTACTGCATATGCACCGACACTCGATTCCTCTGATGATGTGAAGGATTTGTTCTATGAGGAGTTAGACTCCGTGATCAAGGCAGTTCCAAAATCTGACGACATTTATATGCTCGGTGATTTCAATGCTCGTGTGGGCAAGGACTCGAGTTCATGGCCAGTGTCCCTTGGAAAATACAACATCGGTCGCATGAATGATAATGGGCAAAGGCTGCTGGAGCATTGCACTAGAAATGACCTATGTATTACAAACTCCTTTTTTAAAACAAAAGAGATGCATAAGGTCACATGGAAACATCCAAGATCCGGCCATTGGCACCAGCTGGACTTCATCATCACACGGAGACAACATCTGAACCATATATCATTGACTCGTAGTTACCACAGTGCTGACTGTGATACAGATCATTCTTTGGTTGTTGCAAGAGTTAGACTGAGACCAAAGAGAATCTACACAGCTAAACACAAATCTAGCCCCAGGATTAATATTATTAACCTGGGGCTATGTGTTTGTGTTTTAGCTGTGTAGATTCTCTTGGTCTCAGTTAACTCTTGCAACAACCAAAGAATGATCTGTATCACAGTCAGCACTGTGTAACTACGACGTCAATGATATTATGGCCAGATGTTGTCTCAGTGTGAATGATGAAGTCCAGCTGGTGCCAATGGCCGGATCTTGGATGTTTACAAGACTTATGCATCTCTTTTGTTTTAAAAAAGGACTTGTAATACATAGGTCATTTCTACGTGCAATGCTCCAGCAGCTTTGCACATTATCATTCATCACGTTACGAGTGTATTTTCCAAGGGAACACTTGGCCATGAACTCGATGTCCTTGCCACACGAGCATTGAAATCACGAGCAATAAATGTCGTCAGATTTTGGAACTGCCTTGATCACGGAGTCTAACTCCTAAGAGAACAAATCCTTCACATCATCAGAGGAATAGCGTGTCGGTGATATGCAGTTACCAATGCTGGCAAACCCACAAGAGGTTGCCAAGAGCAGGATAATAGGTCTTTCATTTCCTCATGCTGGAATTTCAATCAATGCCCAGTATCGCAATTCTTCACGCAAAGCCAACACCGTGTTGCCTTTTTTTCTGCTGCCCTCTACCCTTCCAGAAAAAAGGTTGTAGTGTTGTCCTGAGTGACCTTCCTCAGCGAGGAGAGTCTCCTGCGGACAGCTGACAATATCAATGTCGAAGACGATTGAGTTCGGCATCAGGGTTCCACAGCCGTTTTTCCACATAGTCCAAATTTGGTCACAGCCAGTGAAAATCCTGGACACATGGTCTACGTTAAAATGCAATGCCGTTTGTAGCTGAGGTTTCATTTTTATTATTTGTATGTACTGGTGCATTGGTTTACAGCCTGCAGATTCAGCTTTTGTCCTAGCCCCAAAGCACCATGAGCCGCAGGCTGTGGCGGTATCAGCACCCAATTTGGCTGCGGGCTGCCCAGCTTGATGGAGGGGCGATAGCTGGATCAGTAGACACCTATAGGGTGTCTCCCACCATCATAGGCAACGCGTGTGGCGCCCTCATGTCTACCGCAAACTGACAAGGACTTCAGAACCATAACAGTTGCTCTCGCTGATTCATGAGACCAGTAAGATCAAGGGATGAGAGTTATTGCATCTCCATACACAAAGCCTTGGGCTAAAATATAGAAGTCATGTGTTGCCCATGCAGGCATGATCCCTCTCTCGCGCTCTGCCTGTTCACTCCAGAGGGAAAGGATAAACCACCCTACATCTGGAAACAAGACAAGCTGCAGAAGCTGCCGGATAGCAAAGTCGCAATGCTCTAACAGTCGCCTGTCGGAGAGCTTTGATCCTAGACCAGTCTGCCAAGTATAAGTCTAAGTTATATGGTTCTGATAGTTATTAGTGCTGTTTTGTAAGAACATCTAATGCTGCTATAAATCTCAGTTAATCCTGATTCTTCATTTCTGATTTTCTATCTTTTAATACATTGATTATTCTTTTCAGGGATTTCATTTCTGTTTGTATTTTCTATTTTTCTGTCATGATCCCACATAGTGAATAAAATACTCGTACTTTCTGCTTACCAGACATTGACTTATTCACATTGTATATAATCATATATTTTATCAGTGAAGATGTTGGACACGCCTAAAGGAATAAGAGCGCTCAAGCTATTAAACTTCCAGTAGGTTGATGACGAACTGGGTAGCGAGATCGTTCCTACACGTGTCAGTTTGGACATTGACTTCTCGTCAGCAAGCAATGCAATTTACTGAACATAAAATTGCCTAGAAGATCAACATGGCGTTGGGGTTGATCGCAACATCCTGCAAAAGGACATGCCATTTTAAAAAAACATTCAGTTTGTGTAGCACATATTATGTTTCTGTGTGTCTGGGTTTTATATATATATCTCTCGTCTTTCCCTTTTCTTTTTTTTCCCTCATCTACTCTTCCCGCCTCCTCCTCTTGTTCTTCTTCTCTTATCACACTCCTCCTCCTATTGCTATATTGTTGTATCATTCATATTTCTCAGAAATGAAGATAGAAGCGCATCAACATAAAGGTAAGCATTTGCATCCTGGTCTTAAGTCTGACACAATGACATGACTTTATCTTACGTTACTGGATGTCTTTGAGACAGTGCTATTTATGTTTCACCTGTAAAGGGTATGATATAACTGTCTCATCTGTACCTGGGTTCTGAGACAATGTTGTTTCACCTGTATAGAGTATGCTTTATGTCACTTATAAATGGTGTTTATAAGACAACAATGTTATTTCACCTGTGAAGGATATCACTTTCTCTCCCTATAAGTGGTTTCTTTGAGACAATGTTTCACGTGTAAAGATTGTGATGTAACTTTCACCTGTAAAGAGTGATACAACTGTGTCTCACCTGTAAGTGGTTTCTTTGAGACAATGTTTCACGTTGTAAAGATTGTGATGTAACTTCACCTGTAAAGAGTGATACAACTGTGTCTCACCTGTAAGTGGTTTCTTTGAGACAATGTTTCACGTGTAAAGATTGTGATGTAACTTTCACCTATAAAGAGTGTGATGCAACTGTGTCTCACCTGTAAGTAGTGTCCTTGTTCTATTGATATACTGTTTTATGTGTAAATGATGTAATGTTATTTAATCTGTCAATGTACGATATGGTGTTCTCTCACTGGTGAAGGGTTGTACATGTAACATTGTTTCACTTGTAATGATGTTTTGAGTCTGATATAACTCTGTGTTCACCCCTAGTAGATGTGTGAGAAACAATTGTATAAATTTTAAGTGTTTTTAAGACATTAAGATAGCTTTGTCTCACTTCTAGAAGGGGCTTTTAACTTGAGACAGTTATATATGAAGGGGCTTCCAATGAAAAACCTAAAAATGTGATAGAAATTACAATAACCATGCCATTGTCTTGTAATTTGTCAATATTGTTGTTAAGGATGTAAAGATGGTCAACAGTGTTCAGCACATGACATCATGTTGTAGATGAACACAGTGACCTCATAAGGACAGTTTAAGAGGGCTACCCCACTTTTGATATGCACCAAAGAGATGCAGCATTCTGTTATTAGTTTTGATCAGCGAAATGATGAAACCTATAGACATTTATCAGCAAATGAAGGTCCAGTATGGTGATGCATGCCTGTCAGTCCAGTAAGTGTATGAGTGGAGTAGGAAGTTCAAAAAGGTGTGACTTCTGTGGCAGAGCTGGTCAAGACCAGGTCAGACACATCGGTAGGACCAAGAGAATTGTTTTCTATGGGAATCCAAGCACTTTATCAGTGCTGGAAGACGTGCATTGAATGCAGTGGTGACCAATTGAAAATTGATACATTTGTTCTTTACTTTTCAGAATATATTCACCCTCAAAAAAACATTTAAAGTTTTCTTTCGAAGCCCCTCGTCTAGTAAATTTATTAAGACAATGATATAACTTTGGCATCTGTAAGTGATGTCTTTGAGACAGGTATAATCTTGTCTCACCTATAAGGGGGTGTGTCTTTAAGACATTGGTTTATCTTTGTCTCACCTATAAGGAGTATGATATAACTTTGTCTCACCTGTAAGAGTTATATATAATTTTGTCTTACCTGTAAGGGTGTCTCTGATACATTGGTACAGTGTAATAATTGCTTCTCTGTGAGGTATGGTGAGTTAGCTGTCCACCATGGGAACTATTACACACATCCTCTACAGTGATCTAGTGCTTACTGAATAATGATGATGTTAGACAAATAATTGCCATGTTGGCAGAGCACAGTAATGATACCATTCCCATAGTGAGCGTGAGCTTACGAGTAATGATGATGTTGATGTGTTGTTAAAAAAATAACTGCCTTGTTGACAGAGAGGGATGATGCCTCTATATTGTGTAGCAGCTTACCGAGTAATAATGATGATGATGTGTTGTTAGACAGACCACTGCTTTGTTGACAGAGCAGAGTGATGATAACATCCTCCACAATGAGTCTATAATGTAATGATGTTTCTGATTTTATTAGACAATTTGTCTTCTTCAAATAATTCTGTGTGTGTAACATAAGTACATTTCATCATATTTTTATGTTGTCTCTCATTTTTATCTTTTTTTTCTTGTGTCAGTTTATTATTTTCTGTTTTGTTATCTCAATTTCTACATAATGTTTATTTTTCTCTTTATGCAGGTTTCTTAAACTGTTGACTTTATTTCTCTTATCAATCAATCAATCATGTGCCATGCTGGAAAGCGTGGGCGGTCATGACTCGCCATTTCACTCGATCACCAGTGTCGTGGATCAGCTCAGTGTTCCTGTCTCGTCCATGCCATGTGGCCAAGCCATCCAGGTATTTTCCTCTCGGTCTTCCTCTTGGTCTGTTCCCTCGATCTTGCCAGTTGTCACTAAGTTCTCCAATCCATTTCTTCTCATAACATGTCCAAAAAATTTTGACTGTCTACGTCTAATTTCTCTAATCAGTTTACGATGTTCATTTGTCTCCTGTAGTACTTGGTCATTGGTTTTTCTGTCTGTCCATGGTATTCTTTGCATTTTCCTCAGAAACCACATTTCTGCAGCCATCAGATGCTTTTCAGCTTGACTGCTCATTGTCCAAGTTTCACATCCATACAAAAGAACAGGCTCTATGTATCCCCTCAACACTCTTTTTCTCGTTTCAATTGACATCTTTTTATTGGTCAGAATGTTTTTCATCTTGCTAAAGGCTACTTTCGCCATAGCGACTCTCGTTCTAATCTCTTCAAGGCATCTCCCATCAGATGTTATAACTGTTCCAAGATAATTGTACCGATTCACTTGTTGAAGAATATTTCCATTTACTTGTATATTACATTGTGGCACTTCTTCCTTCCTACTGACGACCATAACCTGAGTCTTTTTACAATTTAATTCTAACCCCAGTTGCTCACTGTGTACAACAACCACATCTACTAATTGTTGCAGGTCCTGCGCATTGTCTGCAATTAATACTGTATCATCTGCATATCTAATGTTATTGATGTTTCGTCCTCCAATGCTGATTCCATTTATATCCTCTACATTTCTGAAAATATTTTCACTGTACAGGGAAAAAAGATCTGGAGACATCACACATCCCTGCCTAACACCTCTCTTAATTGGCTGATACTGTCCCACTTCATTATCAATCCTTATTGCAGCTTGTTGTTTCCAATATATGTTTTTTATAAGTCTAATGTCTTTCCCATCAATTTGTAGATCTGCAAGCATATCCACCATGCTGACATGTCTAATGCTATCAAAAGCCCTTGTATAGTCAATAAAGCAAAGATGTATATCCTTGTTTACTTCTATAGCACGTTCAATAACTGTTCGCAGCATATACACAGCATTTACTGTACCCTTTCCTTCTACAAACCCGCATTGTTCTTCCCCTATTTCAGGTTGTATCTTCTTCCTCATTCTTTGCATGATAATTCTTAGCAAAATCTTTGTGATGTGACTCATTATACTAATTGTTCTATGTTGATCACATTCCAAGGTTCCTGATTTCTTTGGGATTGCAATAAATATAGAGTTACATAATTCAGGAGGTATATCTCCAGTATCATATAATGTGTTCAGCAGTCTGGTGACTTGATCTAGTCCAAATTCTTCTAAAGCTTTAATCATTTCTGATTGTGATGTTATCTGCACCAGGGGCCTTGCCAGCTTTCATATGCTTAAGAACATTTCGAACCTCCATCTCCAAAATTGGCGGTCCTTCATTATTAAATCTAATATCATACTGTTCGTCTCTGTTATCATCATAAAGGTGTTTCACATAATCTGTCCATACCTGTAGAATCTGGTCTTTTTCTATTATGATTTTGCCATCTTCAGTTTTTAGACACCCTGTTGATGTACTTGTTCTTTTATTAGTAAGTTCCTGAATTCTTTTGTGCACTAATTTGGTATTTTGACTGTTGTGTTGGCTTTCAATTTCTAAGCACTTTTCCTCAAGCCATGCTTCTTTTGCCTCCTTACATAATGTTCTGACTTGTCTGTGAATTTCTTCATATTTGACAGAATTATTTTTGTTGAGTCTTCTTGTTTCCATGAGGTGTAAAATTTCTTCAGTCATCCATTTCTTACGACCCACCTTCTTTAATTTTGGAATAGTTGTTTCTGCAGCCACATTGATTGAATTCTTCAACGTTTCCCATTGATCATCCACATCCTGGAATAGGATCTCTAGATCAGACAAAATTTCAAATCTGTTCTGTACTTCTATGTTGAATTTGTTTTGTATTTCCTTGTCATTACTCAATGTACACAAATCATATTTAGTGTTTCCTGTTATATACTTGACTTTCTTCAACTTTCTCCTCAATGTTCCTGTGAGTAATCTGTGGTCACTATAACAATCAGCACTGGGAACTGTTTTTGCTATTGTTAATGCGTTTCTAAATCTTCTGCTAATCAGAATGTAGTCAATCTGGTTTCTAATCCTGCTATCAGGACTCCTCCATGTCCATAATCTTCTAGGGTGTTGTTTGAACCAGGTGTTTCCTACAATCATTTCCTGTTCTTTTGCCCACTCTACGAGTCTGTATCCTCTTTCATTTCTCTCTCCTAAACCATAGTTTCCTACTGTGTATCTATCTCCTTGATTTCCTACTTTTGCATTGAAGTCCCCTATTATGATGTTTATTTCTTGAATTTTTAAATTTCTTTAAGGCAGACCCTATGTCATTATAAAATTCTTCTACACTATCTTCACTGGATTCTCCTGTTGGGGCATATACTTGAATAATATTTATGCTAAAAGGTCTGCCACTTAATTTAACTAGTAGAACTCTGTCCGACACGGCCCAATATCCTTGAATAGATTTTGATGTTTTCCGGTCCAGAATAATTGCCACTCCCCTATGACGATCTTCACCTCCAGAATAAATAATCTTGAAATCTTCCTTCTATCTTGATGCCTGCTCCTGTCCATCTCGTTTCGCACATACCTAAAATATTAATTTTTTCCCTTTCAATTTCTTGTTTTATGTTCTCTAATTTTCCGTCGTTGTTTAACGTCCTAACGTTCCAAGTTGCTAATTTTAACGTCTCTGTCCTTGTCTTGCGATGATCGGTCTTTAAGCGAATCATGATATACTAGGCACTTTTAAAGAGGTAGTTTGCCGTTGCTTTCCTCTATGGCAGTGACCTTACTGGTCGGAGACCGCAGCCATTGACTCAAGACGAGTTCCTTTGCCTGCCGTCGTGTAACTCGAGGCCATGACCCACAAATATCTGTCGGCTGCCCTCAAAATTACATCCACCACCTGCCTTCCGTGGCTTCTTTTGAAAACTTCCAATAAAAGGAACACAATATAACATCACATAATCCACAGGGAAACACTATTCACAGGGAATCCAAAGGAAATCACACGAAATCCAATGAAAAACACTAAATAGCGTCCCTCCGAAAAGTAACGCTTCATCCTGTCGCCATTGTACCGGAAGTCTTAACTTTATTTCTTGTTTCTTATCTTCATATAACTGTCTCTCTTTATCTCCTTATGTAACCTTTGACTTACATATAGCTGAATTTCTCATCTTCTGCAGTGTGTTCTGAAACTGAGGATACGGTTTACACTGACGAGTTCTTTGAAAGCCAAAATTTGATTGTCAATGCACTGGACAATGTGGAAGCCAGGCGATACATGGATGGGTAAATAACAGTTCGGACATGCCATTGTATGAGGGCATTCTTTCATCTTCTTCTTGTGCTTTGTCTGGAGCAGACATTTGTGATCACGATTTTCCAATGGAGGCCAGCATGGCCGAATGGAGAACACATGTTCTTAACATCCGGTGTGCTGGTGCTGAGGTAAGGGGTTCAACCCCTACCCCGGACAGTTGGACTAAAATGTTGACTTATTGCACTTGACCTGGGGACATAAATTACAAGTACATCTGAAGTTGGAATGGGTTCACCTGATGGCGAGTTTTTTTTTTTTAAAGTTGTATATCCTTTACAGGATATTGCAGTCAACGCCAGTATTTTTTGCTGTTGTGATCTCTTGGCAAGTTTATGTTCAATAGTTTGCCATTGCTTTCTGAACGACCAGCATCTATACCATTTTGTTTTTTAAAAAATGCACTACGTCTTCTGCCAAATAGCGCGCAGCTGTGTTTCATTCGCGGGTATGCGGGATCATGAACTGTGTCCATAACCCTATCGTCACGGATGGCGAAGACTCTATTAATAGGGAAAGCTAATCCATACGCAAAATTCAGTACAGTGTTACTAGAAGTAATGTATATGGACTACGCTTAAGTCACAGCGAGGGAGCGCCACAAAAAAATGATTTTTCTGTCCTCTCAGTCATCTGATAATTTGTGAACATTTTACATAAGTTTTTTAAAGAAAACGTCATCTTCTTATTGTCCGTGCCGTGTGACATAGATGATCATGTCTGTCTACAGCCTTGGGGCTGAGTGGTCTTGAGGTATGGTTGTCCGCCTCAAGTGCTGGAGGTCCCGGGTTCAAGTCCCGGTGAGGACCGGGATTTTTTTCACGTGGACTTCTAGTAACAAAATTTCCCCTGGTCTTTGGGTAGTGAGATCGGATGCCCATGTGTATTGTTGTGCACGTAAAAATCCCTTGGCAGTTGGAAATCGAAAAAAAGTAGCCTAACGGTGCTGCCCGGGGAAAATTTTGAGTTAAAAACTACCCAAAGTATTTCAGTATCCTTGCCGGGTGCTACAGAGTTCGTGCACTGAGCTGAGTTTCTCCGGACTCAGGCTTGAGTTAGGAGTAGAATGGAGCACTAATGAGGTTACACCCATGTGCCGTGATGTTGATCCATCGATTAAACTGAACTGAATTAAACTAAACTACAGCCTTCTGTCTCGTGTGCTGCCAATCTTCTTATTGTCCATGCCATGTGACGTAGGTGATCAGGTCTCTCCACAGCCTTCTGTCTCGTGTGCTGCCAATCATTTCTTACAGATGTTCTTCCATGCCATGATGTCAAAGTGTCCAGTACCCTTTCTGTTGGTCTCCCCCTGCCTGTCTTATAAAACATACCCACACACAAAATATATATAGTGTTTGTGATTCTGGTGTGTACACATGTGGATCCTTGCCCATGCTGGAGAATTTGTGCACTTGCTGAGATTCTCCTTGTGTGATCTATAGGCGAAGACTGAATCACATATATGTTTCAGTGAAAGTGATCATTGACCAAAGCTACAATTCAAGTACATGTTTTGTTGATTCGATTTATATATGGAAATTGTTGATAGTTTTAATTGTGAATATATTTATAATTTGATGAGAGAAACGAGATGAGAAAAAGCATTTAAATGTTATATTTGTGACAATATAATCTTGTTGCTTTTTCATTCAAATGTGTCATGAACTTAAAGAAACAAACACAAGGCCTATTACTGCACCTCTTTCAGTATTCTGGTGTTCTTTATTATTAGGTCGTGTTTGTTGTTTATTATTTTGCTTTATTCCTAGATGGTATTGTTTTCTGGAGTTCTTTATTCCTAGATGGTGTTATTTACTGGTGTTATTTATTTATAGACGGTGTGTAACAAACCAGAGGCCTCTAATGGAATCAGGAACTATGGGAACTAAAGGTCATGTACAGGTCATTGTCCCTCATGTGACAGAATCCTACACTAGTCAGGTGGGTTTCTGTACTTTTCTTTCACACTTCAGTAGTTATTTTGATAATTTGATTTGCTTATTTACTAGTTATTTGTTTTCATTTTCACTATCAATTCACCTGGATGTGTAATTTTTTGATGCAATAGCTTTAATATCTGCTTCATAGACCGAGCACCTGTGAGTTTCGTTCATTCAGTAGCGCAGAACCTAGCTCCCATAACAACCTTCTGGAAAACCTCTCGATCATAAGCAAGATGTCCCGCGTCCGATACACCCATCTAGAGATCATCCGCCACGTCCTGCACCCATCTTCTCTTTAGCCTGCCTCTTCCCAGGCATATACCCCTCCATTATTTTTTCCTCTTCCCAGGCATATACCCCTCCATTATTGTTCTCTCCAAACCCTCATGACGTTTCAAGTGACCAAAATATATCAATTTTTCTTTGTTTTATCATCTTTAATAGCCAACCCTCTTCAATATTCAGCTCTTGAAGTATGGATGCATTTGTTCATTTCTTTACCCAGGATATTCTTAGAACCCGTCTATAACAGTTATATTCAAAGGCATTTATGTGCTGTTCAGCTTGTTTAGTAAGACCTGTGTTTGCTAAGAGTGAAATGACAGTTAATTAACAGACAAGAAATATCTACTGTGTCACATCTTCACATTTTACAATATGCTGATATGAGGAAGGAAATAAGTGGGTCTTTTTCTGTACTGTCTATACATTTGTGGAGAGTGGAGAAGGCTCATGTCAATGTGTTACAGTGGCCCATAAGGGGATCAGAGTAAAGTAACACTGTAACCTGCCTTGTGTGTTGTAAGGGGCGGTTAAGGAGGGATGGTGTAACACTGGCTATGCCATCCCATAGACAAATTTAGCTGCACAATGCAACCAATCATGAGCAAGTTTACAACCAGTCATGAGAAAGTCTACAACCAATCATGAGTAAGTCTGCAACCAATCATGAGCAAGTCTACAACCAATCATGAGCAAGTCTACAACCAATCATGAGCAAGTCTACAACCAATCATGAGCAAGTCTACAACCAATCATGAGCAAGTCTACAACCAATCATGATCAATTCTACAAAAGGTGTGGCCTTAGTTGGTTGAAGGAGAAGGCTAAATTGGGAGATTAAAAGAAGAAGTAGAAATGAAGGCTCATAAAATAGGGACTGAATCTACCTTTGACAACTATTTGATTGTTTCATTATATATTTATAGGATCGATTGTTTCATTATATACCCTACTGAAATAACAAAATATTCAAATATACAGTGTTTCCATACAATTTCAAACATTGTCATTGAGCAAACTATTGTTATAGAACCCTGTAGATTTCACTTGTTCACACTTTTATGACTTGAAGAATAGGAGGCAGGTAATGATTTGCTTCCATCCTGGTAAACAAGCAACACATTCATTCCATGTATATGCATTTACTGTCCAAGCGGTGACTGTAGGACTTGTGTGCTGATTATCTAATCTTCACAGAGAATAGTAGTGACTATCTTGCAGCTTCACAGCCATCAGTTGTGAGTCTTTGACAGACTTCATCACAGTTTTGTTAGCCAGACTATTGTCTGCCTAGAATGCCCCACATGTAGGTGACAAGAGGTCTTTTTCAACATAAGTCCCACCCTGGTAGGTCAGCACCCCAGTTGTTTATAAACCCGCATCTTGTATGCCTATAGGAATTTTTTATCACGTTTTATGATTGTGCATTTTTCAGAGCCACATAATGTGACAGGACAGATGTACATACAAGGGATTCCTTTTTTTTTGTAAATCATATACTTTTTAAGTCAATATCTTTTGTTTTTCTCTAAATGCTTTCTAATTATTATGTCTGTCTCACATCGGACGTCTTCTGTTTGCACTTTGACCAGGTTAGGTACATTTATTGGACTATTTTCATGGTAACATTGTTAGGAAAAAGGTTTGCCTACAGGTAAACTAAACATAGCCTGTTAACCTTGGATGGAATGTGTCTAGAGGAAATAAACCTTGCATGAAAGCATTTCAGAGTTGGACCTCCTGACCTGCTGTCAGAGATGTGTGTAATAAATAAATAGGCATGACACAATCTACTCAAAAGAGGAACAAAGAAGCAGATATGTACACAAGAAAGCAAGTGCATATGTGTATATTTAAATAACAATAGTTTGTTCATATCAAAGGTATGTTTCCACAAAGCCACCAATGTTTC
The DNA here is from genome assembly GCA_014155875.1 of Cepaea nemoralis. NCBI lineage: Eukaryota > Metazoa > Mollusca > Gastropoda > Stylommatophora > Helicidae > Cepaea > Cepaea nemoralis. The sequence continues at coordinate 11,005 of JACEFZ010014092.1, read as the reverse complement.
TCTTGCAGCAAGATCCTCGAGATGAAGATTTCCCTTACTGTACCATCAAGTCATTCCCATCAACCCTGGAACATTGTATTCAGTGGGCAAGAGAAAAGGTAAGGCATTGTTATCAGGGAAACAAGTTTGAAGATAAGTTGTTTAGATTTGCCTTTCATCAACCTGGCTCTTGTGGTCTGCCAATCAGCGCAATGGTTTGCCATTGTGCTACCTCTGCAAAGAATAAGCTTAGCTTGCATCCAGACCATACTATACGTTGAATAGCAGTCATGTGACTGAAAGCATGGGAGCCCTAGTTTTTAAACTTCTGCTGATGGCAGGGTACTGCTACAGGCACTGAAGAGTGAGGAGATAAAAGATAAATTCAACGTAGAGGTAAAGAACAAATTTGATGCATTGTTCGATATGGAAACATTATTTCAAGACGTCGGTGACCAATGGGAAATATTACAGAAATCAATCAACCAAGCTGTAGAAACAACCATCCCAAAAATAAAGATAATAGGACGCGAGAAATGGATGACAGAAGACATCTTAAAACTCATGGAAGTAAGAAGAAATAAAAATAACTAACACAGAAAAATATGAAGAGATTCACAGGAAAATTAGGAAGCTATGCAAAGAGGCAAAAGAAACATGGCTTGAGGAAAATTGCAAGGAAATTGAAAACCAACACAACACCCGGAATACCAAATTAATGCACACAAGAATTAATGACATCACTAACGAAAGAACACACACATCAACAGGTTGCCTAAAACCAAAGATGGCAAAATCATAATAGAAAAAGATAAGATTTTACATGCATGGTCAGATTATGTGAAAGACCTTTATGATGATACATCATCATCATCATCATCATCAAGTGCCCTGCTGGCTGGCGTAGGCGTTCATGGGTCTCCACAGATTTCGGTCTTTGGTGTTCTGGATCAACTCTTGCTGATGATATTCCTCCATGCCACCGTCTCAATCTGTCCAGCATCATTTCTCTTGGTCTGCCTCTGCCTCTCTTCCCCTCGATCTTTCCAGTTGTCACGATGTTCTCCAGTGCCTCTCTTCTCATCACATGACCAAAGAAAGCTGTTTGTCTCTTTCTTATTGTAGTATATAGTGTATAGTGTATATAGGGTATAATCAAGTTTGATGGCTCAACTTCAGAAGAGTTTGAAATCAAGAGTGGAGTTAAGCAAGGTTGTGTACTAGCCCCCACCCTCTTTGGGATATACTTTTCACTTCTACTGAAATATGCCTTTCGTGACCAGGATGACGGTATATACATTCACTCACGCTCAGATGGTGGCCTCTATAATGCTCAGAGATTGAAGGCCAAGACCAAAATTAGCAGGGTACTAATCAGAGAGTTGCTTTTTGCGGATGATGCTGCGATTATGACCCACTCTGAGGAAGAATTACAACATCTACTATCTGCATTCTGCAATGCTTGTTCTGAATTTGGTTTAACAATTAACAAAAAGAAGACACAGATTATGTCACAAGGTGCACATGGTGTACCATCAATCTTTATTGACGACGCCGAACTGGAGATAGTAGACCATTTTACATATCTAGGATCAGAGGTAAATAGCAAATTATCCCTCGATCAGGAAATCATCATCAGGATTGGCAAGGCAGCAACAACAATGAACATGTTAGCAAAAAGAGTCTGGGAGAACAGGAAGTTTACTGCCAAAACAAAAGTCCTCGTCTACCAAGCCTGTGTCCTTAGTACTCTTCTTTATGGCAGTGAAACCTGGACAACTTACTAACGCCAAGAGAAACGTTTAAATAGCTTTCATATGCGGTGTCTGCGAAGAATACTTGGTATTAAGTGGCAAGACAAAATCACAAATACTGAAGTATTGGAAAGATCAGGTTGTGTGACGGTGTATTCCATGCTCAGTCTTCGTAGACTTAGATGGATAGGACACGTTAGGAGGATGGATGATGGTAAAATACCAAAGGACATCTTTTTTGGTGAATTACAGACGGGTAGGAGATCTCAGGGTCGGCCTCTACTACGATACAAAGATGTGTGTAAGCGGGACATGATTGATACAGGCATTGATAATGCACATTGGGAGCACGTCGCCGCTGAACGTGTTGCATGGAGGGCAACTATCAGAAATGGAATAAAGACAAAGGAGAAAATGATTGCAGATAAAGCACACACAGAGTGTGAGATGTAAGATGGTGCAAAATGGTGGAAATGACCATGTTTTCACATGCACCTACTGTGGGCAAACATTTGCAGCAAGAATTGGCCTTACCAGCCACACTCGCCACCGCCATGGATCGTAGTTATTAAGCCTTTTTGAAGCACAATGTACCAAACTATCGTCTGTCAAGACGGAAAGGTGCCAATGAATGATATAGTGTTCTAGTTTCATTAGCCTCTTTTAGGCAATCATTGTTAGTTACTCTGGCAGTCCAAGGAATTCGCAACATTCGTCTTAAAAACCACATCTCTGTTGCCTCTTAAGTTCTTCATAGCATTTTAGCACTCTCTTTCTTACATTCATTGATAGCGACTTATTACATAAGATACTCTTCATTTTCTGAAATGCGGCTTTTTTGCCTGCCTTATTCTGCTCTTAATCTCTGTTGTACATCTTCCATCTGATGTTATAACTGCTCCTAGGTATTTAAAATTATCCACATGGTTGAGAATTTCCCCTTCTATTTCTATGTCACATTTTGGTGTCCGCATTTTCTTTGATATCACCATTGTTACTGTTTTCTTGATACAAGAGAAGAATAATATGATCATTGGAATAATAATGAAGGACCATCAGTTTTGAAGATGGAAGTTCAGAATGCTCTTAACCATATGAAAACTGGCAAGACCCCGGGTACAGATAACATCACAATAGAAATGATCAATGCCTTAGAAGACTATGGAATAAACCAAGTCACCAGACTGCTGAACGCAACATACGATACTGGAGATATACCTCCTAAATTATATAATTCTAGATTTATTGCAATCTCGAAGAAATCAGTAGCCTTCGAATGCGATCAACATCGAACATTTAGTATAATGAGCCACATCACAAACATTCTGCTGAGAATTATTATGCAAAGAGTTAGGAAGAAAATACAACCTGAAATAGGAGAAGAACAATGTGGGTTTGTAGAAGGCAAGGGCACAGTAAATGCTGTGTATATACTGAGAACAGTAATTGAACACTCTATAGAAGTAAACAAAGATCTATATTTTTACTTTATTGACTACACAAAGGCTTTCGATAAAATGAGACATGTCGACATGATAAGGATGCTTGAAGATCTACAAATTGATGGAAAAGACCTTAGACTTGTAAAAAACATATATTGGAAACAACAAGCTGCCATAAGAATAGATAATGAAGTAGGTCAAAATCAGCTATTAAAGGAGGTGTGAGACAGGTTCACGACGGTAGGCAGAGGATCTCTTTTTTTGGGAGACAATGGCCACAGTCATCGACCAGTATGGTCACTGCTAGGAAGGAAAGCAATGGCAAACTACCTTCTTTACAGATGCCAAGAATATCATGTACTGCAGTCTTATCGACAATCAGAGAAACGGCGTAAATGGGTGCTTTATAGGTACACGGAGCCGATCCATGACTCTGGTGATCGAGTGAGATGACAGAACATGACCGCCCACGCTTATCGGCATGGCACATGATGAATGGATGGAGACAGGGATGTGTAATGTCTCCAGATCTTTTTTCCCTGTACAGTGAAAATATTTTCAGAAATATAGAAGATATGGAAGGAATCAACATTGGGGGACGATGCATCAATAACATTAGATATACAGATGATAGTCTTGATTGCAGACAATGAACAGGACCTGCAAAATTTAGTAGATGCGGTTGTTGCACACAGTGAACAACTAGGATTAGAACTGAATATTAAGAAGACACATATTATGGTCATCACCGGGAAGAAGGAAATACCACAATATCATTTACGAGTAAATGGGCATATTCTTAAGGAAGTGAATCAATACAGTTATCTCGGTACGGTCGTAACATCTGATGGCAGATGCCTCGAAGAAATTGGAACAAGAATCGCCATTGCGAAGGTAGCCTTTTGCAAGATGAAAAACATACTGACCAATAAAAGAATATCAATTGAAACAAGAAAAAGAATGTTGAAGTGCTACATAGAACCTATACTTTTGTATGGATGTGAAGCGTGGACAATAAGCAGTCAAGCTGAAAAACAGCTGATGGCTGCAGAAATGTGGTTTCTGAAGAAAATGCAAAGAATACCATGGACAGACAGAAAAACCAATGAACAAGTCCTTCAACAGGAAATGTATTTTCAGCAGTCAAGCTGAAAACAGCTGATGGCTGTGGAAATGTGGTTTCTGAGGAAAATGCAAAGAATACCATGGACAGACAGAAAAACCAATGAACAAGTCTTCAAGAAACAAATGAAGATCGTAAACTGATTAGAGTCATTAGACGTAGACAGTCAAAATTTTTTGGGCATTTTAGGAGAAGAAGTGACTTGGAGAACTTGGTGACAACTGGCAAGATCGAAGGGAACAGACCAAGGAGAAGACAGAGAAGTAAATACCTGGATGGCTTGGCCACGTGGCATGGTTGAGACAGGAACACGGAGCTGATCCACGACTCTGGTGATCGAGTGAGATGCAGAACATGACCGCCCACGCTTATCGGCATGGCACATGATGGATGGATGGATGGCAGGGTAGCAGGATAATTTCCAACACCAGTCATTTGGACTCACTCTGAATTTAAAAAATGATGTGTGTACTAATCATTCTCCTACTTGTTGTGCAATATATCTCTATTATTATACAACAGTTGCCATATCAATAATTAGTATTAATGAGTCATATGGTAGCAAGTTGTGCTCAGTTTTCATATGTTTATAATACACATATTTTTGTTGTTTACGTGATAAAAAAAATTAGTTGCATGTCCTCTACAGTCAACCCCAACATGTATTGGCTGTATGTAATTTACAGGGCAATGTTATTTTAGTAGTTTGCCATAATTATCTGAACGGCTGACGCCTCATACCATCAAAATCACTGCAAAGTATTTTGCTTCCAAATTGCCTGTGACCTATTTTGAACTCTCGACTCGGTATAAAGGGATTGATAAAACTGCACATCTCACTATCCCATAAACCACAGCACCGGCTTAGGGGATTTATGAATGAAATAATGTATTAAAGAAGAGAAATAAGACTCTCATATATTCATTTATTGTAAGCAGGATTTTGGTCTGACTTTGTGTCATATATCTTCTTTGTTTTTCAGTTTGAAGAGTGTTTTGTGGAGAATGCTCAGCTGTTCAACAAATTCATAGACACTCATTCAGACATGCAGGCTGTGGTAAAGGTAGGTCACCTTTTACAGCGGCTGTTCAATATTTTCAATGTATTCTCTTAGTCAGTTTAAACACAGGAGCCACAAACAATATGTTGCATGATTTATTGCCTGACATATTTCGCTGCATCTCGTTAGGTGCAAACTGCAGAGTTATGTATCACATGAAGTTAATAAATGAAAAGTAGTTTAGCTGACAAAATTGAATCATATGGTCACAGGTATTGGTCGGATGTGGAACATCTGTTATCCCTATGCTAAGTAAATACCCACAAGTATTGTTTGAATGTGGAACATCTGTTATCCCTATGTTAATCTCCCCCATACCTGGTATACATTATACTGCTGGAACAGTCACTGGATACAGGAATAAGCCAACAAACTGCTGAACAAGTTCTGCAGGATGGTCTTCTACAGTTAACTCAGAGAGATATAATGGCCCACTGAATCAACACTAATCTCTAAGCTGTTTATAACTGTCACACGTCTCCTTGATGACAATATCACGAAGTTCTTACGATGATATGCTCATGATATTATTGTGTGATGGTCGTTGTCTAGGTAACGATACTCATGGCGTGTCAATGGAGATATCTGTCTTGCAATGTAACTCACCCCCGCAGTGCATATTCACCAGGCATTAAACAAGATTCCGTTGGCGCACATAATCCTTTATTACAAAAATAAGACGGACAAACGGAACAGGTTTATACATCCAGAAACATAACGTAATCCATAGAATATAAATATCCTCCTCACAATTTAACCAGCACACATCAATGCCTTCTCACGGCTGGCTTCTAATCTCAATCCACAAGACAGGTAATCCAGCTACTATCCACGGCTGGGTCTCCCACAATACAACCCACACATTGGGTTGGAGCCACTGCTCAACTATAGAACCCACTCTGGGTTCAGGCCTACACTCAATACAGAACCCACCCTGGGTTCAGGCCTGTCTTCACAACTAGAAGACAACACAACACGGAGCTCTCTCTTAAAACCACCTGACCCGCAGTCGGTCTCTTCTCTCACTGACTTTCTTGTCTCCCCACTTCACACAAAACACAACTCTCTTTCCACCCATCCCCCCCCCCCCCCCCCCCCCCCCCCCCCCCCCCCCCCCCCCCCCCCCCTGGGGATTTCCACTCATATCCGCCCCATTATTTCTGAGGGTTGATTGTTTTCCTCGTAGCCAGGTCAGTCAATTTACTGTCTCCCACTCTCATCTCCATTCTTCCTCCTGCCCGGTCACTCAACTCAATGTCAGTGACCCAGGCTTATGTCAATAACTAAAGGTAGAGTGGTGAACATAGTCCCCTAGCAGATACTGGTGTTAGGGTGTGAAGTATTAGGTCATCACCTATGTTAGACTGTGATATGAGATGGAATGTCCCTCACTCATCACCTATGTTAGACTGTGACATGAGATGGGATGTCCCTCACTCATCACCTATGTTAGACTGTGACATGAGATGGGATGTCCCTCACTCATCATCTATGTTAGACTGTGACATGAGATGGGATGTCCCTCACTCATCACCTATGTTAGACTGTGACATGAGATGGGATGTCCCTCACTCATTACCTATGTTAGACTGTGACATGAGATGGGATGGCCCTCACTCATCACCTTTCCTTCCCAGGAACTTGCCTGGGATGCATTTTCACAAGGCTGTGACAACCCCACAGCTGTACTCATTGGAAACATCATCATGTCTCTGCTGGGGATTGAACCTAATTCAATGTCTGGGCAGGCACTAACAATCATATTTCTGAAACTAACGAGGAACTGTAAAAAAAAATGATTGATTTCATCATGAGGACTCACGTGACAGTGTAATCATCAAGTTGTGATCGCACGACATTTAAACAGGAAATAGATCAAGACTGGTCCAGTGGATTCTGACTGGACACTTGTCATGTTAGAAAGGGGCAGATGCTGTGCACCAAAGCCAAACTGTCCTTGCGCTTTAGTTGTAGACTTTTTGTGATTATACATTGTTGGTAACGCTATGAAACAAGAAAGTGTGGAGAAGGTTGTGATATCCGTGAGGATTCTAGAGACAGGGGGAGACAGTTCTGGATAGATTGCAGAGTGGCACAGAAGATGATCAGTACAGAAGATGATCAGTGGTCAAACTTATCAAAAAACACAGCAGACAGATGTTTGCGGAGGCACAGTATTGCCTACACCACTCATAATTACATGCTGCTGGTGATGATGATATTTTAAATTCTCACTTAATTAGTCATACTGTCATTATGGTTAAATATTGCATATAAATTTTGGTTTGATTTGTAAGGGATCACATTTATTGCACATGATGCCTGTAGAAGTTCTCCAATTCTTCCCGTAAGTCACACAAGGAAAACCTTGATACGCAGTCCAGACATGTTTATACTAGAATCACACATGATATAAATATTTTCAAAGAAACTTCTGCCATCATTTCAAGCATAGATCTTAGCTGGTAGAATCATATTTCACAATGTGACAATTTAGCAAAAACAAAACTTATTTTAGTATGTACAACATTTATTTGAATGGAATTTTCTTTTCCCTTCAGAAACTGCTGTCAGGTACATCCATCAATGATGCTGTCAAAGTCAGCAAGCTGTTGACAAACCAGCCCAAGAGCTGGAGAGATTGTGTGGCCCTGGCACGGCTTAAGTTTGAGAAGTACTTTAATCACAAGGCAAGGTTAAAGGCAGATCTTAAATGTGTTTAAGAAGTAGAATTTTTACAACTTCTTTATTTTTTCAACATTGTATGGTATATAGACTTCTGGTCCAACATGGGGGATAGGCAGTTGAGCTGTTAAAGCCTCTGGAGTGTTTATGCTTGTGGCTGTGGTTTGCTTGCGCATTTTCCTCATGTTGGATTGGTAGTGCATGGTTCTGTTGCCTAGCTACTAAGTTAATTGATTCACTGCCGTGTGCCACTTTGACATAAAGTAACATCCCTTGACTGCCACGCGACACTATAATGGCAAAAATGTTGACAGTTCGTTATTTGTTTCTTCTTCTTTTCGTTCATCCAGTGTTTTTTCAGATGTGATTGCGGTGTGTCTGTTATGCGCCCTTGGGCCGAAACCCGTAGGCCAACACATCGACTTTAGCGTGCTTTTTTGACCAGGTAGCATTCCTGGGAGACTCTCACTTTTGTGGTGCCATCTGCAACCATGCTGGCCAAGGTTGAATGGTCGAAGACAACGGTCATCCCTCAAAGGAAGGCAGGGACAGTCCATAGCATTTTCCGCCATCCAAGGTTGCTTCCATAGTTGCAGGGCCGACACATAACGCCCTGGTTCTGGGCTCACCGAGGGAGATCGTCACGTCCTGCTCATGGCTGCTTTAAGTCCTCACTTCAATATATTGGTCACTTCGTTTCCCCGGGTCATTCCCGCACAAACCAGACAGATTTGCAGACGGCATCCACTCAGCGAGTTTTCGGACATGTGCTTGTCGTTGCGCCCATCAGAGCTTTTCCAGGCACAACAGACATTCGGAAAACTACCCAGTCAGAGCTGTTCCGAACAAGAGCGGCATTCGGAAACTAGGTAGTCAGAGCTGTTCCTAGCACGAGAGACATTCGGACGAGACATTTCACTCGGACGTAATTGCGTAGTGTCAATTTTTAGTTTCCCACCCGTAGGACGACACTTCCGACTTCAGCGGGCATTTTTTAATGAGGTTAGCCTTCCTCTGGTTTCGAGGCACGTTAGACTGTTGTGATGTCGCTAACATCTCAGCTGGTCAAGATAGAACGATGAACGACATCTTGGTCGGCCCTCAAGGGAAGGCAGGGGCAGACCATGAGCATTCCCTCGCTATCCAAGGAGGCTTCCATAATTGCAGAGCCGGCACATATTGCTCTGTGACTGGGCTCACCCGAGGAGTTGCCACGTCCTGCTCATGGCTGCTTTAGTTCCTCACTTCCATGTGTTGGGCAACTCGTTTGCCACTGATCGCTCAAGCACACACCAGGGACGGTCAGACTGCAAGCGACACCCACTCGGTAAGCTTTTGCTTTTGACTTCGGACCACGCAATAGGTTCGCTCGCCGTGCGTTCCATTTTGCGTCATTGAGACGTTCTTCCACTTTGTCTACACTCTCTATGAGTTAGATACAGTTTTCGCAGCTATTTTCTTCGACTGGGGCACTTTTTTGACTTTTTGTACTCGCTCACGAGGTAGGCTACTTGTGCTGCCGGCTCAGCACCTTACCTTCGTGCAACGTGAACGAGAAACGGCCTGGCCCTCTCATCCGGGAATCTCTAATATCCCCCAGCTGAGAGCCTTCGAACTTGTATCAGACCTGAGCATGTAGCTTGCTCAGTATCACGCCTTTATTTTTCGAAAGGTGGATATCGGCCCGGCTCTCAGGTCCGAGGGTTTGTGGCTTAGAGGCGTTCAGCCACAGCCCTCGACAGGAGCCTTTAGTGTTTTGTCCGGACCAAGAACTTCTGCCTTCGTGCGCCTGATTTAAATTTTAGACTGCTATCCTCAGTCTCACCTGCAGGGCAGCAGGTTGTGTCTCTCTTAGTCTGGTCCCTATCCCATAAGCTGTCCGATATGTAGTTTTTCATCCATCAGCAAGCAAAATGGGGTCGATGGGACACGCAAGCTCCCCCACCACGTCAAGGTGGAGACACATCGGGGGAGCGTTATTTGTTTTATTTCACCTTTCTTCTGTAATTTTAATGTCAGGTAAATGACATTTTACACCGGAAGAAAGTCTGTGATTCCAAAACACTGGATGTGAGGTAGCAAGTATCTCAAATTTGAGCAAAATTCTTAGGTAAATTGTGGTTACTTATTAGATTTTAGATATGGCAATGCCCTCTGATTTTCGGCCTTCCATATTTATATTAGATAATAGTTTTAAACAATTTTAGATTATAGTTATTCTGATTTAAAGAACTTTGTGAAAGATTCTAAACTGATGGCACGTAGTTAATGTGGTTATTCAGTTAAAGTATATTATTTAGCAGGCAGTCATAATGGAAACAAAACTAACTGAAAGTTTGTCATCATGTCGAATTATGTTTGCTCTAATAGGCCACACTTGTGCCCCTAAGTTTGCTATGCCTAACACAAATAAACTGAGGAGTATTTAAATAATTAAATTTAAAGAATAATAATTATAACTAAATAGAAAATGGTGTGTGTATATTGTTTCTCAGTAAAATATGACAAGCGTGTTTCTGACTTTTTCGATTATGTATGAAATGATTTGCTTCAAAATATGAAGTTTTAATTGTGTTTTATTGGTGTTAAGGAGCAGTTCTTGTGATTTCTGTGAAGAAAAATGGTATTTATCATTATTCAGTAAATTCCATTGGGTTATCATCAACGATTAAGAAGTAATGCCTTGGTAAGTGGAAATTTTCAATAATTGTCACCCCTGTCTTCAGTTATTTTTTTTAAGGAAATCTAACATTATTATAGATATTTCTAACCTCTAGTGATGGAACAATGCTGATGTAATCCTTGTGTAATCTCCTTTAACTTGATGTATAATACATTATAGCTGCTACCATTTTAACCATTTTTAGATCATTACTGTGACACACTCCTACTTCCCATTTCTGCACCAATTTCTGTTGGTCCAAACCCACTTTTTATTGGCATGAATCAGTTAAGTGCATG